>CM053168.1:7663921-7731206 GCA_012977825.3 Pteromalus puparum | reverse complement strand
GCGTCTCTCTCTCTCTCTCTCTCTCTCTCTCTCTCTCTCTCTCTCTCTCTCTCTCTCTCTCTCTCTCTCTGTGCGCGAGTACAGTGTACGGGATAAAATCGAAGTGCGCGACCCTTTGCACAGGGACAGCCGGAGAAATATACGTGGAGGGACGATTGGATATATAACGGAATATGAAATGGGAGAAGGTATGGCTTGCGCGGGAAATTTGAATTAACGCGATTAGCACGAATTTGTATAATAATACAAAAGGAACGGTCAGTCGGAAGATAGAGAATAATTCCACTGTTATCTTTCAGGGCCTCGGAATCGTGTTCCAATTAGATGGCCGCGCAGCCGGTCGCACATTTTTCGAGAGATGCGCCATCGCAGCCAGTAGAGTTTCCCCTCTAATAAGGCGCCTTATTCACTCCTCTCTCTCTCTTCAATATATACTCGCTACACGGCGGCTTCTTATAAGGGGTTAAAAGGCTGCGTGCAGCAGGAGCGTATCCGCGAGTTTCACAACAGGTACACGAGCTCTACGCTCGGGCTTAGAATGTGTGCTCGTATTACCGATGTTACGCGAAGGTCAAAGCCGGCAAGTTCGATCGTTACATGCTGATGATGCTCTCTCGGTGGAATAATTGCGTCGGCGGCAGCAGCGGATGTTAATTAGCGATTTTTAGATGCTTCCCTGGATTGATAAATTATCTCTATCGTGGATAATATAGTAAACATTGCGCGCGGATACTCTATGAAGGAAATTGCTTTTTGTCAGGGGGAAAATGATGTATAACGCGTAACAGGAACGGTGTCAACATGTCATTACTTCGACGCAAAAATCGGTTTAATATACAGGAGAAGGAGAATAATCAGTGCCGATTGCAAACTTAAAATCACATTAGTATATATCTGCCCGGAATTCTTAGCTCGCAAAGAGGAGCTGAAAAAAAATCAGAGTGAAAATATACGCACGACGACGTGTCTCTCTCTCCACGTAGTTTCATCTCGAGTGCGCGTCTCTCCCGGCACGTATACGCACATTGTCGCAATTAAGTAGAATTACTACGGGCCTCGAGATGAGTCATGCGGGCGAGAGAGAGAGATCGGCTATATCTATGCGTGTTTTCTCTCTGACAACTCGACGATGACAGTAAACAGCTCCGAATGGACCGCAACGAGGCAGCTGGGTTTATTAGCCTCTGATTCAAGGCCTCGAGAGACGAGAGAGAGAGAGAGTAGCGAACGCACACAATGAGGTGCGAATAGTTTGGTGATTGTCGAAGGTGTCGGAGAGTTATGGGAAGCTTTGAACAACGGCTCTTTTTCGCGAGATAAACGCCATTAGCGCTGGATTCCAAAGAACACACAAGCTGCGCTCGAAAATTGGCTGAAGAAGAATCGTATCGATATGCTCCTCCTTCATCTTTCCCTCATCCTTATACACACACATATAAGCACGAGCTTTATCATCGCTATTCTCTGGTGGAACACGCAGAGAGAATATTCTCTCTTCCTGCTCCCGCAAGAGCGGGGTCAGCATCGCATAAGGGGAAGACTCGAGGACTCCTCGCTAACGATCCCTGGCGTATGTATCGCCGGCCCATCGCGAAATAATGAAATAACGCGAAAAGCCGCAGCAGCAGCGCACCTGTGTGTGTATGTGTCTTCTCGTGCGCAAGGGCTATTCAGCGAGAGAGAGAGAGAGAGAGAGAGAGAGAGAGAGAGAGAGAGAGAGTCCAGTGCGAAGAGATACAAAAGGGGACAGGATGATCTTGATAGCGACTCCACAGAGAGAAGGAGGAATCCTTTGGTTTATACGTATAAGCGCAGGAGAGATGACGTGGTCCGATGGCGCGAGATTTTTTGTCAATTAGGGATGTGTACGATCGGCTCTTTCTCTGAGCATCGAGGGTATAGACTAATTATGATAACTGTATGTGTAAAGCCCTGTGCGTTTGTTATAACGGTAACCTTCTCGTCCTCAAGCTTAACGAGCCTCCTCTTATACGCGTGCAATTAATAAGAATAAACGCAGAAGCGGCTTTCCAGAGAAATACCGATTTTACCACGCGCCTATAACTCTCTCTCCCGACGCAAAGTCCTTCTCAATAGTATATATACTGTATACAGCTTTGCGTATATGATCGGCTGATGAAAGTAAACGCCGCTCGTAGTGTCCAAATACGCACACACGTGTATAATCTGATGTATTCCGCGTACATGAAAGAATGAAGAGAATAAAAAGAAAAGAGCTGCGGCGAAATGTATAGCGCGAGTGTATTGCGCATTCCGCGATGAGCAGCTCGCGATAGCTTCGCCGTCGTTATGCACGCAGTTTTCACCGTTTCTCTATATATGCGAATATAGTCAGTCGTTCTTGCGCGCGCAATAAATTGCTGGGACCGCGTTTGAAATGCTGATGATTTTTGGAATAACGCAAGGAGACGGAGAAGCTTTTGCAAGTGTATGAATTTTCTCTGACAATGGAAATCTTTCTATACGCGATTTTATTAACGACGCTGATTGACGGTTGCACCGATGGATATATACATGTATAATAATATATAACGAAGCTGTGTAGTCAAGATAATGACAAGCCGAAGAGCTTCCGGTCTTTTGGTACGCGTATTATACGCGGGAAAGTCTCGAGCTGGCGCTTCTAAATAAGCCGCTTTTTATTGCCGCGCCGACACGGGGGTATGCCTTTGCTTTTATATTTATTGGGATGGGATTTTACTGTGTCTTTCTATTTAGGGAAGCTTGTAATTATATATCGAGTATATATGAAGTGTACTGTGAGCAATAAAATTTGAAAGATCGAACCCATAGTCGTAATGCAAAGTCGTCGCTCTGTGTCTTACCTGTAACAGAAAGAGTAAAAAATAGGCTTTAGTATTATATTATGAAATTCAATCGTATCGTCAGATAACTAAAAAATAAGCGTCGACGTTATCGCGATCAATTAAAATCCGACTGGCGGCGAAGCGCGACGATGCACAGCCGTTTCCATAAGGAGCAGCGAGTCGCGACAAAGCGCAGTTCTATACCATAGCGTGAACGTTTACACGCATGACGTCCCAAGAGAGAAAAGAGGGAGGTTATATTATACGTTCGATTGTGTATGATGCGTCGAGAGTCTGTGATCAAGGGCAAGGCGGAACGCGTTTAGTAATAATAAAACTCGTGTATAATAATGTTTATCCCTCTCGCGTATAGTTTCTTTGTATGAAAATATAATGCATGCAAATCGTCGCAGTTTTGAATTTGCAATACACGTCATGATGACACACACGCATATGGTTGAGAGCTGGAGGTCCCATTATTATGCTATCGACGTAGTAGAGGAAGAAGGGGGGAAAAGGCTGACTACAGCACTTCGATGATTTTACGATTGCAGGTGCTGTGTGTGAGAGAGAGAGAGAGAGAGAAAGAGCGCCGACGCATAAAATGGCGAGCGCGAGCGTCATTAGGCCTTTGATTCTTCTCGTCGTATATATACATTCTTTTCTTCTTTTTTTTTTGTGCGAAGCATTATCGTGAGCTGATGCGGCGATGATGAGGGTTGCGGAGTGGATGCAGTCGATGATCCTTTGATTGCAAGAGGGGAGTTTTTCTTTTTGGGTAATTTTGTGTAGAAGAACGTTTTGCATAGGATTGCGCGTGTGAAAATTCAAAAGCTATAGGTGACAAATTTCGTAAAAGAGCGAACTCGCAATTCGGCATTGTTCCCTTGGATGAATTTCAAAAATCACTCTCGAGCACGACCAGCATAATTCAGCCGCACGCTCGCAGTAAAACACGATGTACATACACATACAAGACTGAGTTGGAATAGACAACGTTAGCTAGCTATAGCTAGCTGGATTACAAAGTAATGTTCTAAAAAATTTTCGAAAAACCAGCCGGAACAGGTTCTCTTCACTACTCTCTCCGAGAAAATATGAAGAGCGTGTAATCGTTGAGGTACCTGTTTCACGATCATTCCCGACCCTGACCCGTAAGGTGTAATTAGAGGCGCGGTTATTCTCAAACTGGTTCGTTCTCCGGTACATCAGAGAAACAGCAGCAGCAGTACATATTCGCGGCACGTCTCCAGAAACGACGCGTGCGAAGGATTTTCGTTGTCGTCGTCGTCGTCGTCGTCTATGAGTTTCTAACTCTTCTAGGAGTGTGAGAAAAGGACGAGAAGTATATAAAGGCGTAGGCAGTACGAAGGAATTCGACGAGTCATGATTGTACTGCGCGCGCGAGGAGAGAGAATAAAAGTTCGATCGTCTGACCCGCTTTTATCTTAATCGTGATCTTGTTCATACGTATACGTACACGCGGCAAGCGGGCGCGAGCACATGAATCGCGTCTGTGTGTAGCATTGTAGGCACGATTTTTAATTGCTTCAAGAGAGCGAGAGAGAAGCAGAGAGTTTAATAGGGAAGCGTATGTACTCTGTGTTTTCTAAGCCGACTCGATCTCTCGCAGCTCTTGATTTTCATCTCTGAAGCGGCACACGCTCTGACAACAATGTGTGTATAATCAATGACTTCCATTACTAATACACACCGCAGGAACACAAGTCTCGGGCTTGTATATCAAAAGTGCGAACGATTCCTTGAAGCTCAAAAAACTCACGCAGACGAGGCAGAGAGGAAACAGGCATCGAACTCGTCATGAACCATCGCGCATCAGGGGCGTTCACGCGAGGAGAGAGAGAGAGAGAGAGAGGCACGAGAGGGCGAGTATGTGTGTGTGTGTGTGTGTGTTTAATAAGCTCGAAGTCACGCCGCGAGAGAGTCTAAGAACCTGATATGGTAATAGCGAAACGCCGCGGAGAGCAGAGCACACGACCGGCTCGCTCTCGAGTGTGTAGAGATGATATCGAGGCTCGGCTCGAAGGAGATCTCGAACAAGAAAGAGAGAAGGAGGATATAGACGGAAGAGGGAATGGAACATCGCGGGATAGATGTAGCGCGAAATCGGCGAACGAATGCACGTGTGTATATATATATTGTACAATGGCGAAACTTGCGCTTAGCCAATCGAAAGTAAGCGGATGGAGGCTTGGAATCGCTCGGTCAAGGAATAAAACTTTGCTGACGGTCTTGAGAGATGAACTTCGCTGCGAGAGAAGCAGAGAGAAAATCTAAGGCAGGGTGTGGTCCAGCTGCAACAGCAGCGGCAGCTCTTTCTATGGAGATGAGCATTGTTCTCTTCCTGCTGCATCGCCGGGAGCTGTTATAGGTGCACGCAGCACTTGCATAAGGTATATAGCCATTGTTGTTGGTATTATAGATTATTTTTCACGGAGGACCTGGCCTAGCAAAAGTTTAATTAAAAAACAACTTTTAACGCGCTTCGCGAGCAGTTATAGCATGAGCAGCCGAATCAGCAGGCTAAAAAAGGCAGTATTAGCATTGGTGGCACACCGCTATATCTAGACTCGCTGCGCATATTGTTATGAAGGAAATGGAAAAGTGCCTATGCGCCACCTATTATCACCTGCCACAGATTTGAAGAGTTTAGGCGGTTTAGCCAGTCCAAAACTACTTTGTTTTGGTCATACATATCGCTCTAGCGGTTCACACATACCCGAAGAAGCAGCAAAAAATATTCAGCCGATGCAGCAGCAGCCACTGATGCGAACATGACCTTAGCCTCGGAAGTGCTGCGCCTCTCTCGATTGCTGCAGAGCATATACACTTTCGCGATCGACGTTCTCTTTCTTTATATTCCTTGACTGCTGCTGCTGCTGCTGCTGCGCATTAGCTTTTTTTTTGCCAAGCGATCGACCGAGCGTTCGTCTATTATATTCCGGAGAGTGATTCCGTACCACGCAACGATGTTGGAAATAATGCGCGATCGAACTCCAAGAATATCTCAGCCAGAAGAAATTTACACTCACGCATATAGTAGCGAAACTCATTCGACTAGTGCATCGCATACTTCCATCGTCTCTAACTATATACGAAACGGTAGTTCTCCTCTCCATCATCATAGCGATTCGGGCGTGGGTCGTTGCAGTGGGAATGTGCATCGCGCTGTACTTTCTCTATTTGGTTATAGCTTTGCCGTTTCGATTGTTTTCCAATTCTATATACCTCTTACATTTTATACCCGTATATAAACCTCGAAGCAGCTATATTATACGTTCGAACTAACGATTGCCGCGTCGGTCTTTACACACTCGTCCCAAGTGCGCATGTCCGATGAACCAGAAACCTACTCGAGCTAGTTCTCCAATTCAACCCCTATCACCTTCCTGCTATCCGGATAGAGAATCTCCATCTCGCGAGCCCACGCAGACGTCCCAGCAGTCAAGCTGACGCCACTGGGATTCGATTTTATTTTTTAAAACCTCGTTGTTCTCCACATACGTACATATTCGCATGTATATCCGCGAGATAACACAACGCGCGTATCTTTTTTCAAGCGTGACACGACGACAAGCACGAAACAGGAGAAGATGAGGAGGTACGAGGGTAGCAGAAGTGGTCGCAAAGCTCAGAGCTTTTCCGAAGGGGTGGAAAGGAGGTCGGCGAGAATGTGAGCTTGTGTAGTTCGCGGTGAGATTATCTGAGTGGAGTAGTCGGTCAAGGTTCTGTGTGTATTATTATAGACACTCTCGCTTGGGGGTGTGTGCAGGTCGCGTATGTTCTCCGGGTTGGTTAGAACGTGGAGGGGTACCAAGAATATCGAGGAATTGAGGAGTTTGGAATTGTTAATTCGTCATTTCGCGAGTATGAAGAATGGATAGTATTCTCGCATAATACCCTTGGCCTAGCTCTTCCGAAGGAATTTCGATTCACACACGCGAGTATATTCTCCTGTCCGCCTACGAGCTATCTCGCACTTGGAAGATAATAGTGTGTAGTGTGGAATTGGCTGGATTAGGATCAACTGGATAATGCGAACGTTTTGCAGGTTATATACGTACGTTTTGAGAGAGGTATTTTCGGAAAGGTCGTCCGGAGCTGCTACTTTTGGGAGATTATGCTTTCCCGGTAATAAAACGTTACGAAATTACCTCCTTATAACTCTTCCAAAATACTATTTTTTTTAGACTCGGGAGAAAAAAAATCAGTGTACTGTCAGACGCCTACAACAGCTCGCATTAGGTGTATACGTAAAAAAACACGGAGTGAGAGAGATTGCCTAATAACGGCAGCGACGACGTAGGTATAATCCAATTTCCAGCGACGCGTCATTAATTTTTTCACTCTTTCCCAGGAAGCTCCAGACAATTTGTCGATTGCACAATCGGCCGAGTGAAATTAATGGACCGCGTGGGCGCATCAAGTAGTGTGTCTCGAGTATACGTTCTATTCTCACATACGCTGCTACTGTATGACTAGTAGGCTTTCACCGTGTCTGCTGTGTTTACAAAGAGGCTCATCTCGATAAAAATTTTGTAAACGTATACCTACTTGAAATAGATCTCCATTAAAATCAGCGTCAGGCCAACTGTCCCCTTTTCCCATCGCGAAAAGCGGCATCAAGTAGCATATTCAAACCCGCGGTGCGTTTAAAACACGCATGTATATATCAACCAGGAATCTCCGTATGTCTGCAATGTTACATACATGCGTATGAGTATCGTACGTAACAGGCTTGAATCGCATGCGGACAGAAGGCAGAGGAACCCGCAGTTTCGAAAAGGGGAAGAGCGAACAGAAGGAAGGTCGGGGGATCGACCGAAAACTCACCGCTCTCGACTCTGTGGTGGAAAAAAGAGATTGCGGCCGGCGGCCGTATGGGACGCGATACATATATTGAAAAACATATGTACAGTAGGTATGTACCCCTCATGGCCACAGATTCCCATGATTCTATTTCGATTAGATTTTTATTTTTTCGTTGCGGGAGATAAGCGAAAGCACATACTCGAAGCTATATCGTATGTAAATATACGAGGTAGAGTCGCGTTTCGCGCGAAAATACCGTCTCTACTTCTGCGCCCCTGTTCGCGGTGCTACGCACTTTATGCTCGCGCAGCAGCTATTCAAAGTGTCTTGCTAGCGGCGCATAAATCTCAGCGCAAGCGCATAATCGCCCTCCGGCTCCCGGTCTAGATTCGAAGCTTGGGCTTTTTGTATAAAAATATTAATCCTTTTCACGTATACAAAAATTTAATTATATCGGCCACATTCCCATGTAT
This sequence comes from Pteromalus puparum, assembly GCA_012977825.3. Lineage (NCBI taxonomy): Eukaryota > Metazoa > Arthropoda > Insecta > Hymenoptera > Pteromalidae > Pteromalus > Pteromalus puparum. Next base: position 7,723,072 of record CM053168.1, on the reverse strand, counting down.
ATATGTATATCCATTCCCCGCGAGCCTTATCTAAAAATCGATCCTTATCTACAGGCCCTCTCTCTCTCTCTCTCTCTCTCTCTCTCAATGAGTACGTAATGTCCCGGCGAAGTGACGCAACCCCGTAGCGGCGGCGGCTTTTTTTTTTACCTATAACACACGTGAGCCGCGGTATATTTCACTCGCGACTGAACTCTCGGGGCGTTTCGCGGAGCATATCCTTTCGCCTCGCCTTCGTATACAGCCGCGCCTGGCTCACCTATACGAGTAATTGGATGCAGCGACGACGCTTCCAATTTACTTAATTCATCGGGAATTTCGTGACTCGAATTTGAATTTATATACAGTATTGTAGGATTTTAAAAATTGGAGAATCGATCGCTGCCACTTCCTCAATTTATACTTCCACACGGCTGCAAAAAAAAAGCAGCAGTGATTGAGAGCGAATCGCTCGCCGAAGGCACGAGGCAGTCTAATAGCGCCTCGACCGCATTGTATCGAGAAAATTCCGAGGGTAATGTAAGCGCATTTTATGCAATTTCTCCTCTGCACACCGTCTGTATATATACGTATGTATAGAATTTCAATTTCTCTCGCGCTATTCCAATGCACAAGGGCAGCTCGACAAAGGAATCTATCACTACTCGTATTATACTCTCGATATCCGCCTAATTATGCGCGAATCGAAACGAGCCGAAAAAACTCGCTACGCGGATGAAGTAGTCGCAACTTCGATCCGACCTTCCCTTATCTTCTTCCTTCTCTCCCGACGCGCCGTGTGTTCGCAAAGAGATAACCGCAAGAGCGCAAGGTGCTCTCTCTCCTTATTCTCGGGCTTATCGCACTCGCGTCTGGACCAATTAATTCGCGGGGATTTATGGGCGACGATAGCCGTTACCCAGTCCGGACAAACAAGCCGCGAGATAGTAAGCGCGAGGAGAGAAGCCATGTGTTTTTGTTATTGAAAATCGCGTAGGATAGGATAAGCTGTTATTATAGCTCTGCTCTAAAATCGATACTCTGATTCACTCGAGGTTATATGCAGTTACACCTGCTGGAACGGATTGTAGCGAAAATCTACCAGGAAAATATGGAGAAACTGTGTGTTTACTCTTTTTTTTTATATAGTATAGCGTTTAATACTTGCATGACACCGATGCTTTATGAACGAAGAGTAAGGTGCAACGTTTCTGTATGCAAAAGCGCACAGCAGTATGAATAAGAAAACGTCAGACTATACGTTAGAAGCCAGGAGCACATGAACCGACGACTGGCGTTTCTTCTTCTTCCCTTAGAATCGATCGCGACTTTTACCTCCGACTTTGTATGTGTAGAAACTGGTATAGCAGTCGTAAGCTCATGGCTAATTGGAAATAAATAATTTGTAACTCGCTCTCGATTAAAATTTTGAGGATAAGCGATAAATTTTAACGCGAATAAGGAAGCGAGCGGTTAACTCGTTACACCTCGACTCTCAACATTTCCATACAAGGTATCTCGGAAGTGATATCGAAAAAAACCCAAACCAGTAGCCTGTTTCATAAAAATTCTCTCTCGCGAAAGCCAAAATCAAAACAGGCCGATACACCCGCGGGAATAAAGCACACGAGCAGCAGAGAAGATCGAAAGAGAGAGAGAGAGAGAGGAGCGAACTCGCGAACAAGAACAAGACGAAGAAGAAGAAGCAAAGGAGCGTAGGTGGGGTCGCCACGGTGCCGTGGTCCGCCTGGGAAAGTGCGCCTCGCGCGGACCACGCATTGTGATTCCAAGGAGGCCACGCTAGGCTGACCCCGCGCGAGCTCGCAAAAAGAAGAAGGAGGAGGAGGAGAAGGACTTTACATTAGCCACCCGGCCGTGGCGCTCACGCATATTATACACACGTATATCTCACACACGCGGAGAATATCGCCCCGAGAGAGAGAGAGAGATATGCAGCTGATATTCACGAGAGAGAAAAATGCTTTACTTTTTTTTTGCGGCACGAGGATTTATACTTAGAGTTGTATATATACGATTACGAATTAGCGTCGCACGAAAATCAAAACCGAAATCTCAGAAGGTATAATTGAGTATAAGGTCCGACACGCGGGGCTGATTTTCCCACATATCGTACCCTCCTCCACTTTATAACGTTGCGCAAGAAGGCCGTCGTCGTCGTCGTCTCACAAGGAGGTGAAGCAGACCGGAACCGGCTGCCCCCGTGATTTTTCGGTGACTTTCCCGCGCTGTATATTATACACTTCACACACGTGCTTCCGCGTTTCACGCTGACCGCTTGCTTAATTGGGTAGTCGCTCAGCCGTTGCAAAAAGCGTCTTCGCGTTTCTAGATACACAACGTAAGGGAGAAGCCTCGCCTCCCGTGGGAAACTAGCTGAGATTATTCTTTAATCGCGTTTTAATCGCATCGATAATATACACACTTTTTAACAGGCGTTATAGTAGTGGTATACAGCGCGGAGAGGAGAAAATGTATATATAAAAGAGCAGCGCACGCGACGTTTTCCTGCGACCCTGTTCTTTTCATCGTCGCCGCCGCCCCCTCAAGAAACATTCTCTCTTTCTCGTGTCGTTATATACATGTAGACTGTACTCTATATACATTGCGCGAGCTTGGACAAAAGCCGCTTAATAAGTATAACGCGAGCGACCTCTTGACTTTTGTACTCGCCGGGAGATGTCTTCCTCTCTGGCGAGAGGGACCTCGTGCGCGATTATTATTTCGTGGATTGTACGTACGTGAGAAATGTGAGTAAGTTCAAGGTGCTGGTGGAACAATCGAGCTGGTTTTTTTTTTTCGCGAGCGAATCGCGTTATGAAATTTCGAGTTCTTGACGTAATGTATAAGCGTTACATTGTGCTCCGTGTAACGCTTGAAATTTAAATTTTCGGATATTTAACGTAGAAATATGCACAAAGGAAAAACAGCTGAGAATTTTGCCGGGCTATTTTCCCTTTCGGAAAAAGGAATCGGTCGCAGTGATTGATTTTCGACGGGCTCTTTTCTCTCCCACATATACCTACACACAGACCGACCTCAGAACTTTCTGCACAATGGGCTATACCCAAAAGATGTTTATCTCCTATACTCTCAGTCCCAAAACCCGTTCGACCGTATAACAGAGAGGGTCCGTACACATCTCATCGGTGGGGGGTGGACTGTCGCGTGGAGTTTTTCCGGACAGATAGAGATCGCACTCAAACTTTTCCGGGGCGTGTTTCAGCGAATGTAACTTACCTTCTGGACATGTACACTTGTAGCTGAGGTTGTCTAGTTGATGGCAGACGCCGCCGTTGAGACACGGCGACGGATCGCAGGGGATGTAGTCGCTCTCGCAATTCTGGCCGGTGTATCCGCTGTTGCACATACATCTGAGGAAGAGAAAGATTTTTTGCATTAATTTACGTTTATAGACATTAAAAAACATTATTTATTTTTAAAACCGACATGAGAACCATTCCGAGTGCTCGAAAAGGCCATTTACAATCGGCGCAGAGAGGAAAAAAACGCGGAATCTATATTACAACCAATCGAGCCTCTCTCCGTCGAGATAAAAATAAATGATTTTTCGACACGAGGAAAGCCATTAAACCCTCTCACCCCATGTGTGTGTAGCGACGTAAAACACCGGCAATCGTAAAATTTGTCGAATATACAACGTCCAGAAATTAGAAGTCGATAAAGGAGACTTAACGATGCCTGAATAAAGAGCGGACGCGTTATCGCGCGGCTCTGAAGCGCTCGTCCTTCGTGTGTCTCGACGTTAGATTATATTCCCTTTGCCGGGAAAGTGCGCGACACTCTCTTCTGCCGATTTATTCCTCTCTCGTATTATATGCATGTGTGTCGACACGCGTTTCCGACACGTTTCAAAATCCTCAAATTAATCAAGACCGTATATATACCATATCCTCACAGCAGCGTGTAAGTACACGCGGCGATAAAGGTTTAATTACTTTGGGCTACCGTAAATTTAGCCGAGAGAGATAATACGCTAAAAGAGAGAGCGAGAACGAGAGAGATAAACGTAGTCCACAATGAGACTGGATACGACTTTACACAATTTGCGTCACGCTACACATACACTATCGCGTGCAATTCGAAACAAGTGGCGTATCGGCTTTCCGAGAGAGCGATCCCTCCGCGCGCGAGTAAACGCGGGAAATCGACGTGTGTATCGTTTCTCTCTCTCTCTCTCTCTCTCTCGAACGAACGAACGAACGAACGAGTGCGACGATTTAAGCTTGTTGTATATATAGGAAAACAAGTGCGTGCAAACTCGCTCGAGTCTCTTTCTCACAGGTTTCGTTTGAATAAATGACACAAAACGAATGATTTTGTTGTTTTTTTATAGTTACACACATATATCGAAATTGGAAACTCGCGCCAGTTCTCGGAACGCCGACACTTCGCCTCGATTCGAGAAACATTTTTAGATATGAAATTACAGCTCAAGCGACGCTTCTGAGAACGCACAGGTATATACACCGAACGTTGATTTTTCGAGTGTATATCGAATTAAAAATCCAGTCGTAGAAAGCGTTCAATTACACTATACGCGTTGCGTCACAGCGAGATATTATACTATGACAAAATAAAGAAGAAGCGAATGGAAAACCGCAAATGGAAACGAAATAACGCACCTCGTCCCAGCGACGAGCAGTAGAAGCAGAATACAGCGCGTGAGAAGAATCATCATGGTGATCGCTGGTGAGTCGTGCTCGGCTGCTGACGCTTGGCGAGGAGATATTCCTCATATTTCGTCGGGCATTCTCCTCTCCAAGAGATGTCCGCGCACTGATTCTTCCTTTTTTCCACACTTTTTTTTTATTTCAATCACACACTTGTTGTCGACTATTTATAGGATTCACTTTTTTTTTTCACCGCAACTACACTTATGACTCTCTTATGTTTTGGGGGCTATTTTACAACACTCGTTGAATTGTCGCACAGTTGAGTCGAATTTTATGAAAAAATTCACGTTCACAAAATATCAGGCCTTTATTGCACACTGAATTATAATACAACTATCCACACGTGATGACTCTTAGCAGTTTCCGCACAATAAATAAACTAAATATACTTTTTGTTACAACTTTGTTTCGTATACACACAGATACGCGCACAGAAAAAACTATCCATTTGCGTCTCCAAAAACGACTCGCCCCGTATAGGGTTTTATACAGTTAATCTTTGCGAGATGGCGTCGGGAGAGCAGCTCCGAACACACCTTTCTCTCTCTCTTGTTTTTTTCTTCGCAGCTTCCTCTATACACTGCAGACACAGACGTACGGAGAGAACCTGTTTTCCCACCTTTTCCGTAGCCGAAAACACACGACGATCACTCGCGCATCTCTCTAGCTCCAAAGAGAGGAATGTGCAGCCCGACTGATTCACCGGCTGCTGCTGCTGCGCTGATGATGATCGCTGGTGTCCGGACCTGAGAAGAGAGAGAGAGCGGCAAATTGCCTCTATCCTGTGTTGCGCCGGGCCGCCGCCGAGTTATCCATAACTCCGGCCTGGTGTCGAGGGTTGCTGCCACCGGCGAATCTCGACATGCCTCGGCATCGTCCTCCAGTAGCAAGTGTGCTATCTCGGCATACCGCGCTTTTTGTTCCGCGGAATCACACGCTCTTTTCAAAAAAAATCACTGCCGCCAACGCGTATAGAACAAAATAGACAGTCGTGCAAGATGATAATAGCAAAAAAAAGGCACGACGACACACTCACGCACACAGTCTCTGTCTGATCGGAGCGAGCTCGCGCAGTACGTTGCTCCTCGGACGGCTGGCGACTGACTACTGAACACCCAACCTAACCTTCGAGCGCGTGCCGCTAAGGGGGCGCTGCTAAGCCACGGGGACGTGTATAACGCGTATATAGCGTAGAAAGAGAGAGAGAGAGAGAGAGAGAGAGAGAGAGAGAGACCCCTCGGTGCTGCAGCGCCGTCGTGAGTTGTTCCTATACGGGGGCCCGTTCTCTCCGCGCGCTCTCGAGTCCCCTTCCCACGCCCGACGCGACCGACGCCAGCCAGCGGCAGAGCCTTCCCCTTCTGTGGCTCTATAAGCTTGTCTCTTTCTCGCTCGCAGAGAGAGAGCCGCTCTCTCTCTCTCTCCCCTTTGGCGTTCGTTGGACTCGTTGTGATCGGAGAGCGCACGGCTGGCTTTTCGTATGCTCCGGCCTTACCTATAGGTACCAGCTCCGGAGCAGGCTGCCTTCCTTTTTTTCCTTCTCTCTCTCTCTCTCTCTCTCTCTCGTGCGCTCTGCAGACTATACCTCTTAGCTCCGAGAGCCCGCACCTCCGGAGATGTATGCATGGTTTTTGATTCATCCGCAGGTTTCTCGAGGCTGCTCTCGTCCTATATGGAATCTCTCTCGTTTTCGTTGTAGCTTTGATGTTTCTACACAAAATTTTCTCTATCCACAAACAACGACGGCACACCGCAACTATCTCCCCGATGTCAAACAAGCTTATCGTAATCACAAACATCGGCAGCGATCGATAAATCCGGTAATCCTCGAGAACAGAGCCTCCAAATTTCGCACGACGATGCTCTCATCATCCCCATTGGCAGAAAGAGAAAAAATCGTTTTCACTTGTTTGAAAAGCCTATAACGCCGTGGATGCAATGGAGGGGATACATGGCCGCAAGGGAAAACTCAGCTTTCCCCGCCCTCGGTTCGCACGTGGGACGCGCGGCGGTGCGCTCTTCTCTCCCTACACACACGCGTGCTTCCTAAATCTATTATATCGCATGATCGACCGTGAAAGATTCGCCGATAGCACGCACGCGTCGATTGCCGGCACTTATGCCGTGCGTTTATTGATATATATGTATGTATGGCACAGGGGTTATTGTTCTGCGGTGTGTGGGCGATTTGTGAAATTTTCATTCTCGAATACGCGATATATGGCTAATGGCCCGGATATACATTAAATTTTACCCGATTATTCGTATAATAACAATATATACATATATATAGAGGAGGTTTCGGTGCAAAGTATTTTTCGACGTCTCCGGAATGGCGAGGACACTCTCGGTGGAACAATCGGGTTGGTCCCTACGGTCCGACGCTTTTTGTGGACACACTCTGGAGTTCGACGTTTTTATTGACCGTCGCATCAGCCCCTCGATCCCGCAGAGGGATTCGCATACACGAGGCCGGTTTTTTTTTTAGTATTATACCTACGCACACAAAAGCTGTATTGTTGCCGATGAAAAGAAAGGAATTATGGACGCGCCACGTGAACGCTCAGTCCGTATATGAATATAAATCAGATTGATTCATCAATTAGGTCAATATGTTTCTTCCTTTCGTGGAATATATTACCCCCCTATGCTTTGTTAATAATCCTCTCCTTAAGAAAAAAAGAAAAAGAATTACCGCATCGAATCTCTTATCACCAAACACGTTCTCTCGCACCGACAACAACAACAGTCCCATCGAGTCGATTTTTGCTCCATAATTAATCATTGTTCCGGCGACTAATTAATTAGGCACGCGCTTGCGGTGGCGATGAGCATCGAGATTCGCGTCTCTCTCTCTCCACATGCCAATTAAGACCTCAGCCGGTGCACCTCTGCTGCTGATGCAGCTACATCGTGTGTAGCTTCTAACGCGGGACGTGTTGCCTCGCGGCAATATGGCCTTCGAATTTCAGACGTCGTGTGCGCACACGCGTCTATCGACACGTGGGAGAGAGTCGACCGAGCGACGCGCGAATATAACCCGCGGCGGAGAAGCAACAAGTGTGCCTTTGCTATATATATGTATAGAAGACGCTGGGGAGTTTCTTTCAGCATAGAGGATGTAACGTTGCGTGCGTAGCTTGAATGAATGGAAGGGAGTGATGTGTGTATGGGGTTTGCGAGTAGTATAGGGAAAAAATTGTTGGTTAATGGTGAGCCGAACGCGTTGGAGAATTAATAACGTATTTCACAAGCTTCGATAAGATAGGAAATCAGCAGCTAATTAAATCGCGTCGTGTATCTCCGACCACATCGCACTTTGATTATAAATAGTATCCTTTAACACGGCAGTCGCCTAAACACCGTGTTATTTCATCTCTGGAGCGATAACATCGTCGTCGGCTTATTGTCGCTTAATTTTCAATTAGTTTGAGACGCAATAATTTCGAAACAATGCGTTTGAACAATCTATCGACGCTGTGTATCTTGAAAAATCACGAGACACACATACACACGAAGGTATATTTTTGCATTGTGAGCGACTCGCATCTACAGCGCGTGCGATCTATACCTATACTTATGGGCTATATCGGAGGTTTGTACAACCTCGACGTTTCTATCGAGCTGTACACTAGCTTGAATATAATCAGTATATATAGCAGTAGGAAAGCAAGTTTGCTGCTACCCTCAGAATGTCGAGCATTTCCGGTTCGCTTTATCCGCGGACGACTTTGTTCAGGCGATACATATTTTAGATAGCGACCAGAGCTGTTTCTGCTGCTTCTTCGTCGTGTGTAGTTTGTTGCACTGGTTTTCTATACTTAGATCTGGATAATTCTAATTAACATCGCGCAGATTACGTATATAGCGTTTTTTTTTTCTAACCGAGAGCAAATTACGCTACATACTTTCTCCAGAAAAATCTCGAGTATACACACACATGCATATCGAAACAAGAAAGATCCAAGTGAAAAAGTGTCATATGATATCCCGACGCAAGAACAGAAAAGGAGAAGCGCAGGCGGATCGCGACGAGTCCGGTTGTGTCGACGTCAAAGTCATCGGACGTATAAGAGCATCAGCGGCCACGAGGGAGATCACATGGAAGGAATCGAGCGCAGCGACGTCATAACGAGGCCATCGCCACCGCCAGAGAAGCCTCTCGCGAAACGTATACATTCCGAGAGAGAGCTGGCTATAGTGACCGCGACATGCGTCGCTGAGATTCTTATATACGCGTATCGTTTGAGATTAATGAAAAAATTAGGTATTTTTAAGAAGCACAAGAACATCCTCCAAGTGCGAACGCTTGAAAACCGCAAACTCCACTTTTCGTGTATTTAGACCCACTTCTCAGTTGTTGCGCGTGTATACGATCATATGCAAACATCCTTTCACCGCCGGTTCTCACAAGTGCGCCTATATACACATATACTCGATACTCTCAATAACACCCTTTCCTGTCTTGCCGACACACTTCCTCCCTCTCGACGGAAGCAGCAGTACACGCGACATCCTCGTGTCTATACAACACCATACGATATGCCACCTATGCACACCACACCTAATGAATAATCGATCGGAAAAATCAGAATCTGCATTGAATATATCCAAACGTCGCTGCAATGTAGCCTTTTTTTCCATCGCTCGCCTTCTGATCGCACAAAGGCAACGCGTGGGCATACACGACCGCCGAAACAATGCAGCTCATTTGTCATTGGCACATACGGATCGCTGAAAAGAAAATCTGCGAAGAAAAGAGCCGATTGTACGTATGTGTGTAGGGCTTTTAAAAGTAGTGTAATAAAAGCCGCATTACGCAACGTGAGCGGCAGCTCTGATGGATATCGTTTTGGTCTCTCTCTGCAGGCGGAAAATCTAAATATTATTGCCGTCGTTAATTTCAATGGTCGACGAGGCTAAGAAAGGGGCTGAGAAATCGAGAGTATTAATCTTGGCGCTATGTTTGAATCGCGATTTGAGGGAATTTTTTTTTTTTTTGTAGAAAAATGTGTAGTGTGGATTTTTTCGAAGGAGGTTTTTCGACGCGAAAATGTCTCTATTATAGGCTATTAGAGATTTCAATGAACATTGTAAGATTGACGCGTTGCGCAATGGAGACTATTCGCAAATTACACGATCGACGCTTTCACGACACATGCGCTCTTGTGTATAATCATATATCCAAAAGTGCGTACGATAATTTTTCAATATTCCGAATTATTAATCGCACATTCCGCAACTATACAAAAAAAATACTCGTGCGAATTCATGTCAGTAGACGAACTCATCACACTACACATCAGCATTTCACTTGCGCTTTCATTCTCACGTCGATTCATTAAACTAACTCGCGCGCCTCTTTTCATTCACAAGAACACATATACACGAGCTTGACTCGCGTTTCCGCGGCGTGGAGCCAACACCGAGTCAACTTTTCCACCACAATCGAGATAGACATATACACATATACCCTATGGGAACAGGAGCACACGCATGACACTCGAGGACGTAATAAATTTTCGCGACTGGCAAAATTCTCGATTATGACGCAAGCTTGCCTGTGAATTTTTTTATACAGCTCCTGCGAAAAAAAACGCCGCAGCTATACAGAGCGTTCATTCATTGACTAAACGAAGCCCTTTGGAAAGACAGCAAGGGTAAATTTTCTCGTTCCTCTCGTTCTCTCAGATCGCGCGCATTCGCATTCCCACCAACTGCAACGTAATTGCTTGAATTGGACCGACTCGATAATCATTACACATCTCGTGCGCTTCTCTTCGCTCGTCGCGCGCTGCGTTTACTTACACGGACACACGATTCGTTCATTCAACTCTCGAGACGTTTCAGCCCTAACTGACGCGGCTGCCCTTTTTAACGACTTGTTTTGGTATAATTTTCCCGCGCGTTATTTTAAACTCTCGCTTCAATTGATCGTTGAGCGCGCGACTCGCTCAATTTACTCTCATCCGGGCTGGTTAAGCTTATATACATTATTATACGCAAAAATAAAAAAAAAATTCATCGCAATTGTCGTATAGTCATCCTTGAAACGAATAAATTATCCAAACGCGCGGCGCCAGCAGCGCACACCTTCGTATATAGCATCAGCACGCGATAAGCGAGTCTAGCATCACGAGATTCATCGAAGAGAAGAAGTTTCTCTCTCTCTCTCTCTCTTGGCGCGGGCGTTAATTAAATTACCGCTGCGCAGCGTGCTTTCTCACGCGCACGATGATGCACGCGCTCGCGGCACACACGACGCGCGACGTGTAAACTGCGTGTAGCTTTGGAAAAGTTTTAATTCGTACGCGTGTGGTGTGTATAAATATTGCAAGGTACTATTTCATAGGGTTTCGATGATCCTTTTTTAGAAACTGTACACACTAGATGCGCACTCGATTTAACGCAGTTTAAAATAGGCGGAATGTGTGTAAGGATGAAAGTCTCCGAGGAAAAGCCTGATCGATCTCGCGGTGTACTCGCAGCGTTTCCTTTCACTCGTCAGCGTCGTTTGGACTATATACGCGTTATTTATGCCTCCCCTCGCAATTTGAATTTTTAGCGGCAAAGCGTTTAACGAAATTTTCGACTAGAGCGAATTCTTTCACGTATATATTATAGTCTATTGCGCAACGAAAGTATTTATTTTTATGTAACGCCACAGTATAGTTTATCAATTACAGCTAACCATAACCGAGTCCGGAAAAACGCCATTAATATGCAAAGAACCAATTATTCCCCGCTTCCCTTCGGTTCGCGTGTCCGGATCGAGTTGCCCCTTTATTAATGTCGCTGCGATGATCGTCGTGATTAGAACTTGTGCTTCTTTGCGAGTGAAAAATCGCAACGAGACGAGAGCAACGCACTGCTTGTATAATCGCGAACGAGTTATTGCGAGGAAGAAGAAGAAGAGTAGAGAGAGAAAGACACAAAGACTCGAGGTGTGTGTGATGGATGAGTCGGAGATGATTTTTACGGGGTGTATTAGTTTTCAAATTGTTGTTCGTATTTTAACGGCCGTCGCTCTCGTTACCGGTGATAAACGCAGCTACGAGTTCATTTGTTTACGTTATGCATATAAGTATACGCGTGTGAGTCATTTAACGAAATGTGGTTGCATATTTTAGAAACGTTCGAATGTGTAATGAGCAGCGGATAATCAACGCGAGTATGTGTGTGTGATTCGCGATATTAATCAAGCCGTCAATTAACGAACTGTCGGGATAGAAGAAAAAGGCGTTATCCCGTTCGAGAGTATAAAAAGCATAATTATTTATGTAAATCCATATCTCTAAAATATCTTTAATGCCAGGTCAAACACGTTTGGCGTGTATGGCGTTCATTTCTTACGTAAGATAAAATCAACAAACGAGCAATAAAGCTGCTCCGATTCGATAATTTTGAAAAATCAGAACCGATAGAGAGAAACAGGCCGAACGAGTCGTCGTCCATATAGAGAAACGACAGTTTAAGCGCCGATTGTTCCTCGCACACCAAGAAGACTATTTATATATCGTTATACATTGAGACTCTATACTCGGAGAGAGATAATAAATCGAGGGCGAGTTCAATCTCGCGTTTTATTAGCTCATCGCTCACAAGCTGCGCACAAAAGCTCTCTTTCTTACACGTACGACGTTGCGGATTTTTTCGCAGCCGCCCATTGATACCTACGCCCGAGATATCCTCGTAGGTATTATATACAGCGATCGACGTGTTTTTATTTTTGCACTTGTTGCATACTTTAAACGTTGCGTCGCGGCCTTCGCGTAATTATCCACTAGAACCGTATGATTTTGTCGTCGCGTGTGCGAGCTCTGGACATGCGTTCGATTAGAAAAAGGACTTTTTATTCGCCGTTATCGCTTAACCGTTCATTAAATATGTTAATTCGCCACGTGTTTTCGAAATTATATAAACGGCTTTTAACTCTGTGTGTAGAATAACGAGTAGATAGCCTGATTATTTTCGTCTTCGAAGAAGACGAACCGGCGACACATCAATCCGAAACAAAGCATCTCCAGACGAGAGCATCAATTCCAAGTCGATTTGCACACAATTAAAACATCTCAGCTTTGAAGTACCGCCTATGCAACACAAAGGACACATACTCGCTCAACTGCTTATTAATCGACCTCCATGAGGCGTCGATTACATTGACTTATATATATTTCTCGGTATAAAGAGACGCAGGGCGAGGCTATCCCGAAACGCAATTTCCGATCCCCGCAGCGTGTGAAAAGCTTGCGCATTAATGAAAGAACTGATATGCTGCGCGATCGATCGCGCAATTATATCGGCCAGGGATTCCTGTTATTACACACTAGATAGTGCACTACTTCGCTTTTTGCGTGACACTGGTCTTTTTTTATACATCTATGCCGCTTTATCGACAGGTTGTATTTTTTGCGCTGTTATTCCAGTTCTCGTCGCGATATAACATCGTGTTATAGTAGGAGGTTTGCTATTACAGTGATTTTTTGCCGATTAACGTATATGCGTTTATGTATAAGGAATGAAGAATTGCATACCTCGCAGCTTAAAAATAGACGCACGTCGAAACTACAACTACTTCGAATATACGTTCAACCTTTTCAAATCCAAGGTGCAACGCACCGTATACACGGTAACCTCTCTAAAAACTTCTTCCCCTTCGACTATCCTCTAACTTATATCCCCCGCGCGTATATACATAGGGGCTAGCTCCTTTTAGCAGAGAGTAAAAAAACGGGTCCTACCGACTTATATGCGCCTATAGAATAATTAAAGCCTCGCTCATCTGCATTGTAAATAGCACGTACGCGCGGCTACTTCCTATACAAGACGTACACATACACACACGAGGGAGAGAGCGGTAATTGATGCGCGCGCCGCGGGATATTTAAATTTCGCGCGCCGCGAGAAAAATGACGGCGATCGAACGGATCGGTAGTAGCCGATAATGTATCGGCGAGTGCAAGAGGCTCTCTCTCGCGTGCGCGTATGTGTGTGTAGATTCGTCGCGGCCCTTATAGGAAGAGGTCGTTCATTCCAATGTCGGGAGTTCGAGTGATAGATTGTAAGGAGGGAAGAAGGATGCGTTTCTAGGATTTGAACCTGTAGCTCGAGAGAGATGGGGTTACTGCGGTTTTGAGGAATTTTCTGGATTGCGGATACGGAGAATGTCGAACTCGGGAATGGAATTGGTAGTTTTTCTTTTCTTTTTTTTTTAGTTGAGGATTGAGAGCTACGGATACTGATTTGGAGTTTACCGTTTTCGAGTTGAAATAGCGTTGATGATAATTTATCCGGACTTAAACGTTTAACGGCTACTGCTACGCGTTCAACTCTTCTACGAAGACTCGAATCCAAAAATTCTCACAGAACAAAAGCTCGTAAAAATTGCTCAAAGAATCACGTACACCGCGTTATATTTGTTCAAGCCGCGCGCGCGCGCGCGAGCTGTGGCTGCAGACACATAACTCACTGATAAACCAAAATCCCGCTTTGGTTAACATAAATCCTTCGCGTCCCACTGAAGCGTCTCCTCTCCGAGAAATCGTCTCCCGGTACCCTAATTTATTCATCAACGTCGTATACGACCGCTCCAAAAACAAATGAACCGTCGTATTCAAAGCGCGTCGGAGTCGAAACCTTATATGAAAAGCTCACTGTGCGCTGATATCGCAATAAAATATTTCATTACTTCGGGGTAGACCAAGAGTTTATTTTTTCTTTCTTTCCCTCTCTCGAAGCACGTATCGAAGTAATCGTTCACACGACGTCGTATTACGAAAATTACACAAACGATCGAGCGAAGCGTATATAACTCACGCACGTGTTTGTTAAACCCGAGCCAACAATAGCCGGTAGAGTATAAACGCTCGCTTGGAAATCGTATAGTTTGACGAAACTTCACGTCCGCGACATTAAAATACGAAAATCAAGATTTTTATCCGATAGACCATCGCTCCTACGACATATACGCTTTTGGTATTCCTTACGCATAAGGAGTCACCGCAAAGAGAACTAGAAGAGAGAGAGAACCCGACGATACATTTGTCGCATATCCGGGCCTCCCAAAAATGACCGATGCCGGTCACGTCGTTGCTCCGTTGCTGAGGGAACGAGTTTTTTGTCCTTTGGCCCGTGTCTCGCTCACGTTTTTTTTCTTCCCTGCGTGTATAATACGAGAAATCCTTCTCTCAGGTATCGTACACACACTCACATATATAGACTCGTTTCATCGTCCGGATAATTGTCTTACCCTTTGGGACTCGCGCGAATGTTTTGCCATCGATATATAATAAATCGAATTACCCGTTGAAGTTTTGGGGAGAGAAGAGCGTCTCTTCTTTAATTGGGCGAGGCGCACAAAAATTCTCCGACGCTGCAGTAGTGTATAATTGATGACGGTCAATTAGCGCGGTAGCGAGATTTTCATTAGTGCGGGAATTTATTATTCCCAAGAGAGCCAGCCGGCAATTAAGCTCGAATTGCACAATTCAGCGTGTCATTATTATGTAGAAGAAAAGAAGAAGGGTGAAGAAGACGAACTGGCTCGCTGTTTCTTTTGCTTTCTGCTCTCATAATGCCTTTTCCGTGTCATTGTTGCTTTTCAAGAAAACGCGCAGACTCGTTCTGACCCCCGACCTCGAGGACACGCCAACTACTTGTTGCGTTATATTGCGAGCGAGTTTATTCAACTCTCTCGTGTAGTCACTTTTATTCGCTTTTTATACGACTGATACTATTATGGCAAATATAGTCGTAAGGATAAAGCAGCGAAAACTTTCTTTCCAAATCCATCCATATACCGACGTAGTATTTTTCACTAAGCCCGTCCACTTGCCCAACAGCGGCACGTTTTTTCCTTTTCAGCGCGTGAGTGTGTGTGTGTGTGTCGCCGCCGCAAAACCGCGCGCGCCGCGCTTACACATGTTACCCGCGCTTTATACACGAACACGCGTAATACACGTGTTCTTTGTCTCTTTCTCTCTTAACGCGCGCCTCGTCTTTTCACGACTTTCTCATACACACACACACACACACACGAACGAGTGTATAGTGCAGTATGAATGCGTTATACACACCGACTGCTCTTTTTTCCGTTCTCTATAGATGCGCTATTGCGTGTGTAAGAGATTTTGAAACGGCTAATTTTTTCAGTGCACCGAGTGCATTTTTATACACACACAACGGTTGCGATAACGAACTCGAGTGACCTGACTAAAAATCCCTCCTAAGCCACTTACGCGAGTATTCCTCCGGCTCTTTTTACCCATCACGAGAATGCCAGAGAGAGGACCTCTTGTGGGAATGACATCGACGTTGTGTAGTCCGCGATGACGAGAACCTGCTTCGTATAAGCACACGACACTTGTTATACGCTCTGGTTTGCGTGTATACTCACCACCGAAATTTCAAGTTTTTCGCGGCTAATTAGACCGCTCTTGCGCGTAATTTTTCTATGAAACATATCAGACGCGTTAAATATTCTCACGGAGGTGGACGACTTTCGGGATGTTATTACCGGGAAAATAAACGATCGTAAATCATTGCATGAAAGAGCTGCAGCACAGAAGAAGAAAGTATACGTATATACGTATATGCGACCAAGTGATGAATGTACTCGCAGAGGCTTGATGAATGAGCCGAGAGCTCTCCGCGTGGCGAGACGCTGTTTTGGCGGGCTTTTTATCGAGATTTAATGCCAGCGCAAATTAACAAACAATTATACTGCCGGACTGGCTGCGTTTTAACGATGAATTTTACTCGTTATGACGCCGTTTGAAAAGTAGGTAAAGGGGATGTGCACGAAGCTTCGGAGTCACGACTCACACGCAGGGTTAGCTTCATAATGAGCTGAAATTAAAACTGGAAGTAGTATCGCGAGGCTAGATATGAGTTATATGCTTTAGCGGAAAGTTGAGAAATCTGTGGCGCATCCCCTCAGATATACGAAGCCGAAAGAAAGCGAAGCAGAAAAGAAAGAGAGAGAAGAGGTCGAAGCCACTACGAGCATTTCGAGGGAGGGATATATACGCAGTGAAGCAGGGGCTCGCTAAAATCGCGCACAGGTGCGCCAGGCCACTGCACCGCATTCCAAGCCAACGAGGCAGCAACAGCTGGAGGTTTAGCCCATAAGGCTCTCGACCCCTTGTCGACGACCTCCTCTCAACAGTTAAGAAGATACGCTACACACTTACTTTTGAGAGAACGACGATTGATTGTACATACAGCACCCACACGCTTATGACTTACAAAATTACGCTATCAAATCCGGCTGTGATGCAAGGACTGCTATTATACACAGCGAAATAAATTAAGCCGAAACAACGCCGCATCATCGCGATCCTCTCGCTGTTTTTCACTGTTGTGGTGTCCGAAATTGCCGCTATATCAAGATCTCTCCCGCTTACACACACGCATACAACGAAGGGGAGAAAAATCACCGGGACAGATAAGAGGGCGAGTCGGTCAATTAAATCCTACTTCGCTGGGATTATTTCATAAATCACGAGGTGGCTCTCTTCCGCGGGTGGAGTATGTGCCGATCACCCAAAACTTCATTAATCAAGCCGCTGATCTGTCTTCAGGATTTTTATACGCGAACAAATTCGCGCACTTTGTGTTACATGCGCTCGTCGTCCAAGACGAGAAGGGAGTAAATTCTGTGCTAGATCTCTCCAATCGAATCCATAGCACTGCCGCTAATATAACTCGACGCGACGCCTCGTACATCCGTAAAGGCGACGTAACAGTGCCTTGCAGACGACACCTAATGAAGCAGCGAAGTAGCGTATCTCTCTCTCTCTCTCTCTCTCTCTCTCTCTCTCTCTCTCGCGAGAAATATATATACGGAGTGTTTCCTCGAGATCGAAAGGGCGCCGCGAAGTCTTTATTGACTCCGAAACGTGACTTTACAATAGCCATGCGGGCGAGTATGTGGTAGTAGCCGGGAGTTTAATGGAGAGATTTTTCGGAGAGTTGTTCCTTGAATCCGATTAAAAAAAAAAAGAAGTACACGCCTCTCGAAGACGGAGAAAAACCGCAGAAACATCCTTGAAAAATCGTATATATATAGTTTGATGAATCGCGACACCGCGAGCGACGTATAATTCAATAAAAGGGCGCAGAGAGAGAGAGACTCGCGCGACATTATCTGGTCCCGAGCGCGACGCTCGGCCCGATTAATCTCGACTCGATCTTGAGAAACGCGCGGCCGATTTATGTGTGCGCCGACGAAGAAGCCCCGCACCGCCAAAACCAGTTTTTGCGCTCTCGCTCGCTCTCTTCGGATCCCTTTTCGCCGCGCTGCATTCTCCAGAGAGACTTCCAGCCTTGTTGTCGGGAGGCTGAGTCTGTGTTCGAGGATTATTTTTTGTAAAATATTATTATTATACTCGAAATGTGGCATTTGGAGTATGTAGACAGCGAAATGTCAATCCGGTAATAGAGCAAACAAGCAGATCGGTTCGTGGGATCTCGAGGCTTGTTCCGCATTCCGCATGGGTGGGCGACATCATAGCGTGGTATCAAGAGTGGGACGTGACCGTTTATCTGCCGGCGCGTCTATTATACCGAGCGCAGTGAGGTCGGCTTGAGCCGCTTCCGACCTGACAGCGTTAGGTATGGACTGGAACGAGGCTACCGTTCTAGGTTTAACTCATGTCGGTTTACTGCGTTGGATAAGAGTTTGTGGACTTACTTGTAAGATCCGTGGGTGTTGAGACAGGATCCGTATCGGCAAGGTTGCATAAAACACTCGTTGACATCCTCTGAGCAGGTCGGCCCTGTGAAACCTGATGCGCAGGTACACTGGTAGTTGTTGTCCAGTGATCGACACAGGGCTTCATTGCGACAGGGAGACGAGGCGCAGTAGTCAACTTTCTCGCAGAATTCACCTGGAAGAAAAACGATGCGTGAAATAGCAATGGATTTATCATACCTAGGGTATGCCTAGTCACGAGCTAACAGGGCTCGCACGGATCCACCTGTAATTACCATCGTGTCGCGGAAAGGAGATACGGAATCGCTAAAAAAACTTTCCGCAATGTCGGTCTAGTTCGCGACAAAGTTCGCCGTTGTAAGGAAGTAGTTGACCCCTGCTTCACTTTTTCTCTTCCGACTCGTGAGCTACAGGTTGCTTGTACGCCCTGAGCAGCCTACTGATGCCCTGATTAGACCGGCTAATTACGACGCGGGAACGAATCTCGAGATGACTTTACTAATCGCGTGTGTGTATACTCGAATTAATTATGCATACATTTTTCAAAGCGAACTCAACCGAAAAGCCTTTAAAACCTGAACCGTGAACGCACGCGAGAGATTAATCGCAAGCGAAAAAATTCGCGGCTGAATCTCCATAACAACGAAAAGCAATACTTCCCAGAACACCTCTCTCCCGCATCCCAAAAAATCGCACACCTTCCTCCCACCCGTGACCAGCTTGGCGACATAAAAAGTCACTTAGACGGCGCATTAATCGACGGTCTCTTGCTCTCCGTTACACATCTCTCGCGCCAACATCCCCTCCACATTTGCATAATCCCAAGAAAGAGACAGACGGACCTTGCTCTTTCCTATATACGGCCCACGCGCGACGATAATTGCGAGCGCGTTATGCAGCCGCGCGGACGTTAGTCATAGTTGCTGCAGACACACGCCCCGGCGCAATTAAAAATAATCAGGTGTCTCTCTCTATTTTATTTTTTTTTTTTTTTTCATTTCAAGGAGCTGGTACATACGCCTTTTTGTACTGGACGTTTGCGACATTGGTGTTGATGATTTACCGTTGGATGTGGCGATTTATGCTACGCGGACTGTATGTGTATGTGTCGCACCATCAGATGCTGGAATGTGCGTTTGCGAAGAAATGTGTATCGGATGCATGAGCATTAGAGACTTTATCGGAGATTGATGGGGATTTTATTAATTTTATGTAAGTAGGAGAGATCACGAGAGTGTGTGAACCGAAATATTATGTAAGCCGGAGGTTATGGTTAAGATATACGTTTACGTTTAAGTGCAACCTATGCGATTGACATTTTTATGTCGAAGCATAATTCAGATGATTTAGGTGGAATATATATCTCGAGGATATTTAAATGATATAAAAGCAGGAAGCAGATATGCTAATGTGGGGAGTGTAGAGGACACAACGCGAAGTAATTATAAACAGTGACACATCTGGTTTTACGATTAGAAAAAGAGAAAAAACAGTTTGTTGTTAGCACACAATACACCTGATCTATTAGCTTTAGTTTGCGCGCGCGCGAGGTATTTTCGCAGGTGAGTTATTACTCCGGTTTACTATCTTAATAATAACAATAATGAAAACGCGGCGTTCGTTATAATATTTCCCATTAGGCGAACCATTAAATTTTAATTTATGACAATGTAAACTACACTCCGAAGTATAGTGTAACGTTCATTATAACGGAAATTCATTTAAAAAAACGTCTCTGCTATACGAGCTATCGAGAAATATATCAATGAGAGACTGTGCGAATGAGTGTGGTTTATATTGTTATATATTCATGCGTTATGCAAATACGAACACGTCTGCATTTCGTTCGTTTTTTTTTCCTGCGGTGCAATGAGTGATGAAGACTGTAATAAACGTTATATTACTTTGACAAACAATCACGACGATCGCTAAAAAAAGCGTTGACTGTATACATGGTAATTAATGGTATCGAAGCACTCTTAATTACTTTTTAGTGCTTCGAACTATGCGCACGTATTTGCAATAGCTTTTTACGAAACACACGCGAACGCGTAAAATATACGAGTCCCCCGACGCAATAAAAATCCAAGCCGATCCAACTATCCTGGAATTCTCTACAAAACCTTCAAATCGATGTCCAATTACGAATATTCATACCAATTACACCCGTGGCAAGGATTTATCATACCGATCTACAATTTTTCAAGGAACCAACTCTCACAGCGAGTTACCTCCCACGTTACTCTCGTATATTAATTAAGCCGCCCCCAAGCTTGAGCAACTTCCGAACAATAAAAGAGCATGTACAGGCGACCGCTTGATTACTAGTGCGCGTGTGGGAGACTCGTAAATTGCATCGAGTTAATGAACGTATCCAGTGTGCACAATGTGCAATTTCAAAAATTATCCTATATATACATACCAGCAAATCCATTGACGCAGGAGCAGGTGTAGTCATAGAGGCTCTTGAGGACGCACGTGCCGTTGTTGAAGCAGGGCGAGGAGTCGCAGGCATTGTCCACTCGGATCTCGCAGAGACTCTCGATGAAGCCGATCGGACAGTCGCAGGCAAAAGATGGTGTACCACCGCCACTGGCCTCCAGCACTCGACAGGAGCCGCCGTTTTGGCATCGAGAGCCGGTCAAGCATGGGTTCTGATGCTGGCAATACTCGCCCACGTATTTTGATGTACAGCTGCGAAAATAGAGAGAAAGCCATTAGAATATATTTATCTTTAAAAATAAACAGAGTCTAGAATACTCGAGTGCCTTTAAAAAGATCGTTCTAAAGTAGCCCGGTCATCTGGTCAGTGTTGATAATGGCGATGATAAATTGTAAAAAAAAACACATCATCTTCCATTCCGGACGTCCCCCCTATATTGTCGAAAAAAGCTTCGACCCTAGCCAATCGTAAATCCCCGCGCCGAACCACCTCACCGCAAAACGACAATATGCCTCTCTCTCTCTCTCTCTATCTCTCGTTCAGAGAAAGAGAAGAAACTTCGCTGCTGCTGCTGCTGCAAAAGGGATGACAAGAGAGAAGCACGCACGGAAACACACGCGGCGGAATGTCGCGCGCGCATAGGTGTACCGGCGGTTCGTTTCCATTTCGCGGCGCGCGGAAAGTTTAATGCGTTCTCGCGGTTCACCACGTCTCTCTCTCTCTCTCTCTCTCTCTCTCTCTCTCCTCTCTCTCTCTCTCTCTCTCACTCTCTCTCTCTCTCTCTCCTCTCTCTCATCACTCTCTCTCTCTCTCTCTCTCTCTCTCTCTCTCTGTAGTGGAGGCTTTGTTTATCGCTGCTGCCTCAAGCGGACGCACTTTATTGGGAACGTCGGCGTCGTAAAGTCCACCCGATTCTACCTACTATATAGTACACTGTGTACAGGCGAACTTACAGATTTTTCAACCGCCGTACTATTATTCTAATACGCACAAGAAGAAGAAGTGCACTTTAATTCGGAAGGTAATCGACTGTTCGCGCGGCGCGAATACTTTTTATCCCCGAGGAAATAGCCTTTCGAAGTCCCATCAGCGCGCGCAAGCGGTAAGAAAAAGACTTCTCCTTTGGGAGGCTCTAGAGGCGCGCAACAAGTTTCTTCCACTTGCCGATGAATCGCCGTGGGATCAATCGCGGGGAGAAAGAGAAACGCTTCAGCTTGAGGAAAGAATCGCGAGCGAGTATAAGAGAGACCGAAGATGGAAACTGGGTCCAGTCTGTGTGTACTCGCTCTTTGTGGGCAATTACACTCTCGTTAGGAGAGTTTGAAAATCGCTGGGGCTGGATATTTCTCAATTAGTCCCTGTGTCTCTTGTTCTTATATTATAGAGAAAGTGAATAATTCGATCGTTATTGAAGGGTGAAATTTTGAACAGTGAACTTTTCAAATAAGCTTCATCGTTGATAAAAGGGAAAAACTCGCTCGCACGAGCATGTCGAGCAGCAGCTTACACCTGCATCACAGACGTCGATACAGCCAAGAGCGAGAAAAAAGCGGCTATTCCGCATCGACGGGTGGTTTTTCCGAAGCGACACAGCCGAGAAGTTTGCGTACCTATATGGCGAACTGGCTCCGCGTGCGAGAATTAAAAATAGAACCGCGGATCGGAATGTCGATGCGAGTTTACAATGTAATCCCGATGATCTCTTATACTTTAAAAACACACTTGGCTGCAGCTCCAAGTTCAGAGCTTGTGTGTGTGTGTGTGTGTGTGTGTATATAACATTCTCGAAATCTCCCGAAGAAGCAGCAGCAGCAGCGAGGAGACCCTCTCTCACGAATTATTTTAAATCTCATGCAATATTCAGCCTAACATCTCTCCCCCCTCTGCACAATGCGATTTTGCATTCCAATCGGCTAGATATATTCTTTTCGTGCCCGGCATCTAGCCGTCCCCTCTACCACTTCTCCTCTAGCAGCCGGCCACATAATACAAGGGCTCATAAAGCAGCAGCAGCAGGAGCAGCAAAGGTAGAGAGAGAGAGAGAATATCTATTCAATGCACAATAACAGGTTTGATCGCGCTGCTATATACGCCTGGCGAAAAACAGGTTCCCCTATCCTCTCACTCTTTCTCTCTCTCTCTCCCTTCTCTCGCGTATTATCACTTTCTTCCTCTTCCTCCTTCCTTCAATTTCTATTTCTCGCGCGCGCGCAAGACGACTCTTGTTCGCTCTTTTGCAGGTACAGTCGTAGGAAAGCGTGGCTCTTTAGCCGTGCAGGGGATCTCTGCGAGCGAGAGAGTGATCGGTATACAAGGGTCGCGCGCGAGCTGCTGCATCGTTATTACCATCGAAGTTTTCTTTGATCGAAGGGACAGAGATATGTGCAGGTGTGTGTGTGTGTGTGTGTCTGTGAGAGAGTATGCAAATTGAGGCTCATTTCATGGGTTATTTGGCCCGTGAGCGGTGTCTGTCGTTTTTTTTATATCGAGGATTTCGAATAGTATATTGAAGAAGATAGCTATGATTGACGCGTGAGAGCCAGTCGACCTCTTCTTCTTCCTGCATTTCCTGTGAAGTATCGAGTTGTATATGCATTGATATATAAGTGTCGTTTCTTTGTTATCCGTAATTTTATTGAAGTATAGCACAACGTTGTTGACTCTCGGCACGCGAGCGACGCTCCAGACTCGCGTGGCTACGTTTGCCCAAGTTATTATTTTTAATATTCTCCTATCTCTCTTTGTTCATAACTCGAGCAAATATTTTTCGAGATGAAGCTCGTGTGTGTACTCAAGAGATGAATCCGAAATATTAGTTCGCATCGCGCTCTCGAAAAATAAAACGAGTAGAAGCTCGAGTTTATGGGCAAATTAACACCTCTCTTAGCCGCAGTCACGTGCTCTCGATCGAGCGCCAGATACATACATTCTATGTTTGAAGTAGTATCTCGTTTTCTCGATGAGCAAACCGATGACCGTTATGATTAACACCTGCCGAAAATCCGCCTCCTCGACCGGTTGTTTCGTATAATAAATCCCACAAATAAAGCTCTCTCATTAACTCTCCAGAGGATAACTCACTCTTATAAAAATATCTGTATCTCGGCACATATTGTTGATCGAACAAATTCTAGACGCCTCGGAATGTCGAACGTACAAAGAGCTCGCGGCTCCTTCTCCTTAATCAAATTAGCAGCCTCGTAAAAGGTCAGCCTCGAAAGCATATACCGCCCAGTCGTATCCTCTGAAAAAGCCGAAGAGGCGCGAGAATACAAGACACTTTGAGACATAGAAAATTGAACCGACGTATACTACATACAGTAATACGAGAGAGATGAAGAAGTCGGTACGGACAGCGCTTGTAAAATATTTCATTACGCTCGGAGCAATAAATGTTTACGTTTACGACGCGGATGCGCAGCAGAAGCAGCAGCGGCATCAAGAGAGGTATTAAGACGCAGCTTCTTCTTGCGCCCTTTAACCATATTCATAGAGCTGATGCTATGCCGAGGAGAATGATACTCGCACAGCAGTGTCTTTATTGTTTCAATTGGTGCTGCCGGTAGTTAAAGCGCGTACGAGGCAATTCCGTTATTTTGTTTTACTGGTGCTGCGGTGTTTTTTGTCATCGCTGTGCACGCGTGAATTTTAATATTTATTGCGCGTGTACTGGTATATTGCTTCAAGAGAGTGCGTAATGTATGGGTTAACAATTGTGGGGATAAATCTCTTTGGTTCCACGTCGATTGGATGTGCCAGTCGGATTTGATCGTCGTTTGATGAATAAATAAAATAATACGAGTTTTATATAGGCCAGTCGTAAGAAATGAAAAAAAAATCCAATCATAAATCTAGTCTATATACTCTCGGCGACAGTATATACAGAGAATATTCGTATAAATTGACAGGCGTCGCAATTAGCCAAGGCGTTACATAGGGGCTTTCCCGGTATATACAACAGCCGGCTTGCGTTCAATTACTCCTTCGTGGAATATCTTGCGCAACGAACGAACGCGCGAGTAATAAGCTTCTCTCTCTCTCTCTCTCTCTCGACCCGCAGAATCGAAAGATACAGAGACCGAGAGTGCGAGTATAACATGTGGGCATCTCACGAGAGAGAGAGAAGGTTAAAAAGAGCGCCGGCGAAGATTGGGCTCAATTTGGCGATAACGAAGAGAATTGGGGATTAAGAGAGGAGGAACACGATTCGAGAGAGCGAGTGAGAGAGAGAGGTGTGTTTCGGCAGCAGAAGCAAGGGGAAACTCATCAGCTGCAGAAGAGCAGGAGGAGGAGGAGGAGGAGGATATGCTGTAGAGATCGATTGGTCGAGATTCCGGGTGCGGTTGATGGTCAGTATATAGACCCTTAAGAATTAGCCAAATTTTCGGAGCGAGAGTTTCGTGCGGTGAAAAGCGAGAGCCTGGAAAGCTGACGATGAATCAGCTGGTCTAGATAAGCTCGGATTGATTCGGTCAACAAACTGATTAGGGTCAATTTTTCGAGGGTCAAGTGTTGGAGAGGCTTTGACTGCGATTCGGTATAAACATCATTGTTGCATATAGAGAACCGGACTTTCTCACGTTCGATATCTCGCCAGAAGCCCAAAATGCAAATGACTATCCCAAAACAAACGGTCGCCTCACCCGAAAACGAACCAGGCCACAAAGTCGCATCCCGAAAGATCGGCAAAGCTGATTATCATCGTCGTCGCACTATCGTTACGCCCGTAAATCGATACAGCAGCAACAATATTGCCTCGTAACTCCAGACTCTTTAAAGGACGACAAGCGTCGCGTACATGACAAACGACCCTCATACCTCCTGAAAAGTGCGGTCCTCCTCGCGCGCGCGCGCGCACTATCTAAACGAGCATCTGAAATTGCACTCAACACGGAAGCCATTTTTAATTTGCCTCATCTCTCTGCCACTACACACCTATATACAACAATATCGCGTGGGCTTATCTGGCGCGATATTGCTTCCGAGAATTTCGGCAGCTATCTCTTCTCGACAAGCGCTTATACGATTCCGCGTACACCAGTCGTATTAATTTTTTCAAGTGTGTTTGCGCGTGGGGATGATACCGCGTGTCTCAATTTCCGAGGCACGCGCGCGCGAACGATGAATATTGAAATAAAAAATGAGAAAGAATTCAAGTTCCGCGTATATAGAGCTATTACCTTAATGAAAGAGAGCTGCCTGGAATCAGATATAGTTTAGCGTTAAAGAGTATATACTTAAGAGGCACCTCTCTCTCTCGGTAAAAATCTCGCGGGATGGGATATCGGCTCTTCGCTCCGCGAGATTTCGCGCGAGAGCTACAATTTACGAGGAAAAAAGGAGTAAAACAAGGAGGGAGATTCTGAACCCGAGATCTCAGCTCGATCGCCACATGATGCCTGTTGGAGAAGAGGTCACACACACACACACACACACACACACACAAAAGAGAGAGATGCTTCCCTCGATAAGGTTTTTGCTCGCGAGGGCGAATCATGGTATACACGCCTTCGTCATTCAAATGCGCGCGGATTATACATCGCGCATAGACAATGTGCGAAAATCGCCGCGAAAATTCTAGCTTCTGATACCTATAGCGCATAAACAGTTCTGAGATAAGTATAGACAGTAGACACAGAGCGGTTAGAGCGGTGGTTGATGAAATTCGGAATACAAAATATATTTATACCACTTACACATAGCCTCTCGCTCCACAGAATGTATACATTGCATAACACAATAAACTTTCAGCGGTAATAAAAGTGTCTTAGCCAACGATAAAGCAGCTCACGCTCCGCAAAAACGAAATAATCCTCATAACCAGCGCTCGGGCAATTACCCGACGCAATTCTCCGAGCCAACGTCCTCTAAGAGACGTCGTTTTCGCGGCAAAGCGCTCGGTAATCGGCGATTCCTCTCTCTCTCTCTCTTGGACCGAATTCCCCGCTCGAATTGCTCGCGATCCCGCGTCGTCGTCGCGAGGCTAAAGACAGCTGTTGCGACGCGCGACAGGTATAGGGGTTTAATGCCGGGACGCGTTTTTGCGATTGAGAGATGCGCGTTTGCCTTTTTTTTTTATTCGATTTAAGAGAGTATATACTGTGAAATTCTGCCGAAGCGATACGCGCGCGGTGAAAATTAAAATTTTAATTTAGTGCTTCGTTAAAAACGCATTGGAAATCAGCTACTCGGATAATATAAATTTTGAAAGACACAGTACTGTTACGGGCCTATTAAAAACAAAGGCTTTCAAATTATCGAAGCAGATCTTCCTCTCCGAATGACATCGTAAAGCCTATCCTCTAATAACGCATTAAAAAAGTAACTGCTCGTAACGCAGCAGCAGCAGAAACAGCTTCACCTATGCGCACATTATTCCCTCCCGTAAACTTCTCTCTCCCATATAATAGCACGTATCGTTCGTATATGTTCGCCCATCCTGTATACACTTCGAGAAGTCAAGTTCGCGAGAATTGCCCTCAGCTCGAAATTACAACCTCCGTCTATGCAACAATCGCGTCTCTCTGTACTTCCTCTTTTATATATCCATTATTAGAGCCATCGACCGCTGGTAGGTTATATATTTTCGACGGACCGGAAACGCGTAAACCCGATAACTTCTGCGAAGAGTCTTCTAGTCTCTCTGTGTTTTTCGGCAAAAGTGCAACTGTAAAAATCTCTGTGTAATTATTATTTGCGGCGGCGACGAGGTCGAAGAAGGTAGGCAGAGACTTATTTTCGACAGAAAAATGTTCTCACGAGACACACAGCAGTAGCAACAGCGCGAGTCTTCGAAACCGGATTTTTCGGCGCAAGGAGAGCTTCGCTTGAGTTTACCGCTTTCTTAGGAAAGGTCTTGGCGCCGTTTCTCTGTGTGTATATGTGTATGTGCTCTCGTTTCTTTTGTAAGCGCTTAACTTTCGTGGTTTCTAAGTACCGGCTGCGTATAGCTTCTAAGTCGCACGTTCGAGGTTACTGCGGCGAATGTGTATCATTTCTATCGTGGTTTTTCAGGTTCGGAGAATTACCGGTTTGCCAAAGTACAGAACATCGACTGATCACAGTTTAAAATTCGAAATTTCAGAGAATGAAAAAAAAAATCATACATTAATCTTTTAGCCAAACAATCGCTCAGCAGCGCTATATACAACATCCACCCACCGCACTTTCGTTTCAATCCCCTCGACAGAAAGTTTTCTGGGCGTACGGAGCGCAGAACGGCCGAGAGGAAGCATCAGCATCGCGGCGAGAGGGGCGGCGATCTTTCTCTCTCTCTCTCTCTCTCTCTCTCGCGCGCCACCACCCACCCGACGAGAGGACGCGGCAACGGCGGCTCCATTAGCGCTGCTCGCGGCTTGTAATTTGCCGCGCGCCGAATGTTAATGGACTCTCTCTCTCTCTTGCTCTCGTCTCGCTCGAGGTTCCTTTTCTTCGGATGGGCTAAGCTGAGAAAGAGAGACACACACGGTAGCCCTGAGAGAGATAAGACTGTGCAACCGCGCGGCTTACTTAGCGCCGGACTGTGTGAGCGATGCTTTCTTTCTTTCTTTTTTAGGGAGAGAGAGAGAGGAGTGCGTGTATGTGATTTTTCAAGAGTGAGAGGTTTTTATCGATGTGGATTTGTGAATTTGAAATGTGTATAAGAAAAAATTTTGACTGTTTTCTTTGATGAAACTGTATACAACCTTTTTTTCAGTTCGTTAAGAAACAGCAAAGAGGACGAAATGAAGCGGGATTAAGAAACCCGAATCAAAGTGACTTCGCCATCAAGACACGCCCCGCAAAAACTTCGGACCGTGAAGTCGAGAGAAGAAGACAAGCCGAAAGAGGAAGCGACGAAAATCATACACACACACACACACACACACACACACATCGGTCCCTTCACGCCTGTATGCAACTCTTAATCTACATGTCCATTAGACTCCGAACACGCTCTTCGATCGACACGAAAATCGATTAGGAAATTATCGGCTGTTCGGAATCTTATCAAGATGTACGGCACCTCATCTGCAGAAAAAAGCGCAGCAGCCGGATTGAGCCGTCTCTCTACTATTAATCGTCCAATTAAAAGAGCGAGACGGCTCGTTAAGTAATTACGGAATCGCCATTAGGCTCTCTCAAAACCGGTGTAAATCGGTAGCTATGCTGCAGTGATGTAAGTGTTTTGTTCTCATCCGTAAAGTGAATATCATCGAGGAGAGAACAAGAGAAAAAATGATCCGAGACCCGGTCGTTATAGCGATGGAATTAAGTGTATACCTTTATAATATCGTATAAAATCTGAGCGATCGCAGGAGCCGTAATGGCTATCGCAGCAAAAGGGAGAGAGAGCGCGCGATGCTTCGTCGTTGCTGAATATCTTTATGCTCCTTGTAATTATTTTCGGGGTGAAGCTTTTAATGGGTATAAACTCTTTCGCGAGCTGGATTAATTTTACGGTTATATGCGCGCCGTCGCGTGAAAGTGTCGAAGTGAAAGATTCGCCGCTGTCGATCAGAGCCTTTTAATGGATTTCGTCATGTAAATTTCTGCATATAATAACGTTCACGCGTTATAATCGCTGTGCACACGTTTATGCTCGCACGCAGGTATTATGATTCACACAACAGTATATAGCTCGTCAATTATTGCTCCAACAGCGGCAACGTCATTCAAAGCGGTATAATACCGTAAAAAATAGTTGTCACCCATAAAGCATTCCTTTCACGAATACACCCCCTCGACCAAGATGTATATATAGAGAGAGCGAATCCCTCTTGAATGAACCTGTACACAGCGGCGCATTTCGCCAGCGACCCTTATATACACGAGCGATTTCCTTTCATTCATAACCCATACACCTAATAAAATAGAGCTCGAGCTACTGCTCCTCCCACGATCGTGTACGCGTATGGCACGTATACAAAAACGACGGATCGTAATTGAGCGATTAGGCGCGAGAGCGACGAAATATAATACGCATATATAAATAAGCGGTGCACCTGGCTATTCCTCTATTGTGACGGCTATGGAATGTCCGCAAGTGTCGATGCAAAGTTTATAACACACAAAAGTGTATACACAGCTTGAAGTTATCGTGGGGCGAATAAATCACCGAGCGATTGCGCCGATAAGGAATTACACATCAATTCCCTTCTTCTGCTGCTCGTTTCCAAAAACAAGCCTTTTCCCACAAGAAACCCTTTCCCCGGTGGCGTCGTCGTCGTCGAGTTTCACACGCCAAAATCCAGGAGCAGCAAATCACTCTCAGCAAATCCGTATAATCTCCCGATCACATCTTGTTCTCCTTTCTCCGCACATAAGCGCCAGAAAGCGAAGGAAAGAAAAAGCATCGCGACTTATATCAGCAGGACAGCATAGCCTCTCCCCAACATCATTTCGTTCCCCCCCGGAAACGATTGGGTTGAAGAGAGAGTGAGTTTTGGCCCAGGTGACAGTGATCTAATTAGAGAGCTAATGAGCATCGTCGTCGGGCCACACGCTCGACGGCAACCCGATACCTATACGGCTGCTTCCTTTGGATATACGAACGTGTGTTGCAGCAGCAGCCTCCCTTCTCTCTTTCTGCGATGGGCTATATTAGGCTGCTGATGCTGATGCAGCCCCCGAGCCCGCAGTCACATTATCCACGTGGGAAGGTATGACGCTGCGTTTACGTGTACTCGTGCCTCTCGACTATATAATACACTGCACCGACGTGCTCGGGTTTGGCTCGAGTTTTCGCGGATGTATACCGGGCTTCTTCGAGTTATTCGCAAATATTTACGCTCCACCATAAGTCATCCCTCGTATCGTTCAGTCCAAATAAACCTATCGTCGTAACGAAATAACGACTCGTAAAGTGTGTGCTTCGACTGCGTGTAAACCACCCAGGGTGGCAATGCGTGAATCGATGCAGCTTAACTTCACGGAATTCATTACCACTTCGATATCGAGAGAGAAAAAAAGAAACATCACAGCTTCTCTCTCCAACCACGGAATAACTCAGCAGCCTGCGGAGCTAAAATATCATCGTTATGCAGAGCCAAAGCAAACGAGCGCGAAAAAGGCCATATACACTACAGCAGCAGCGCTGCGAGAGAGTCGATGCATCATCGCCGAGTGGTACCACCACCACCACCACCACCACCACCACCCTGAAACGGATACGTATATAACACACGACGACGAAGAGGAGGACGGCGTAGTGCCTTAGCGGCGAAAAAGAGGCCAAAGCGAGTCTCGAGAGCGATGCTTGATGCACGCGGAATTGTTCCCATGGGCTGCGGCTTTGAAAGACAACACTCGTCTCTTGAGCGAAGGCTGCGCAAACCAACGAAGAGAGAGAGAGAGAGAGAGAGAAAGGGTATGTATGCAGCGTCTCTCGTGCGGTTGACAAGAGAGACGCGCTCGATTTCGAAGGATCGATGGCCCGCACTTGTTGTCGCCGTAATTTACGAATGTCAAAGGCCCTGAAATTTAAAAGTCTGCGCGCTCTTCTTTTGTGTGTGTGTGTCTTTTTTTTTAAGCTTTCTTGTGATGTACCGAAACTATAACGCTGGTCCACTTCTCTCCGTTACTTTAGGGTAAAAAACAGTAGTACACCAAAATCGAAATATATACGATATTGCACATCGCACAGGTGAACCGAGAGAGGAAGTGAGCGAATCGACGACAGTCCCTTATTTTTCCCTCAAAAGAAGGAAATTACAAAACACTACTCTCTGCGCATACAACCGATGACATCTGCGATGTTCGACTCTTTTCTTCTGCCCGGCGCCTCCACCATAAACACGCAATATATACTTCTCCTCTCGGAGCAACAATGTTTTATCGCGCGCATAAATTTTAACGAATCCTCAGAAAAAAACCACAACTATACAGCATCGCCGAATATTAAGTATATACATTCCTCTTGCACTGTTTTTCCCCGATTTTACGACTCGAGCTTCTTTTTTTCCAACCCCATACGCACATACACGTATGTAACAGTAAAAATGTATTTACACTGTGAGAACGAGTCCGTGTATAGCTCATTAATCCCCGAACTCGTAATTTTTTTTCTACCACCCTGCGATCTACCGCAGCGCGAAATTCGCTTTCTCACTGCAAGAACACGTTATTATTATCAAGCTAAACGCGCACGTGCTACTACTCTCGAAAGCACGTGTTTGTTTACGCCGCGTATATAACGAGAGCGTCATCTTCAGTCCTCCCACGACATATATGCATATATATAAGTAGGAGGAAGAAGAAGAAGAAGAAGAAGAAGAAGCGTCAGACAAACCACGTGACGGAACTTGGTGCACACAGTCGTGGAATTATCGTCGGACTCGGCTTTCTCACGACTTGGAGAAGGGGAGGAGCGAAGCGAGATTCTATTTTCGAACGCCCCCGCGTGTCACGAGGGGTTGCGTCGACGCCATTGATAAGCTAATGGGTTCTTGATACGTCTCTTATATGGGGCTGAAGTGTGTGTATGTGTACCGAGGCGCGCGATGAATAAACTTGTGGGAGGGTTATAGGGCCACTTGAGTAGAGCTTTTTGTTCGGGCTGTGAATGGCTCGATGCTTTGGTGTAACGCTTCTACATAGCGAGGCTTTTTTCTGTTTTGAGTATAGCGTAAGCAACTTGAAATTTGGTGTATGGAAATTACGCTTTTAAAATTGCAAAATAAAGTCACATTTCGAGCATAAAACCTGCTGTATAATACACTCGAGAGGGAGAGAGCAAGCGACAGATGGCTTCCCGACGCTGTAGAGAAGCGTCTGAGTAAACGTCGGCGCATACTGCTCTCGTACACGTCGTCGCTGAAGAGGACGAGAGGGAAGATCGGTCGCGATTAACTGGGAGCGCGCAGGCGTTTTATGGAGTCTTTAGACGCTCTCGCTGATAGTCGTCTGGGGCGTAACTGTCTTGTTTAACGCTGGCAAATGAACGGGTTCTATGCTATATACGTCGGCTTCTTTTTTCTCCTTCTCCGTATATACTTCGGCGGCCCTGGCTCGATTGTTGCTCGGGAGTAATAACTAAGTCATTATACGAAAGCTGATCGTGGCAGCGGTGTCCCCTTTTTGTGCTGCTATGGAAATTGAATTTTCTTGAAGACTCACTCAACCTCTTCCTGTATACGGAGGTGCTTTTATGGCTGAAGTTCGTTTTTTTTTTTTTTTGGAAAAACTGTTTGAATATTTTGAAACGGCAAGGATCTTATTTTACTCTAAAAAAGACATGATCATTATTTTATGTATGTTTGTCGCGGGAATCCTGACATTTTTAAATCCAAATTTAAAGCTTACTTCTATGTACCAAACATTTTTATTTTAAAACCGCAGTTTAGGACTGGCTCTTTCGTCATCACTTAAACTCTCCGTGTCTCTAGCAAGTGAAAATAGGTGGCGCACAGAGACTTTTCCATTTCCATCATAACAATATACACGCCGAAGCTATAGATACAGCGGTGTACCACCACTGCTATAAAACTGCCTTGTTTGGCCTGCTTATTCGGCCGCTCATGCTATAAAATTTGAGCTTATATATAAATTCGTCATTGCTTCCAAATTCCATAAGCGAATAAAATAAATACATCAGAGGGGCGTCCAAAAAAATTCAAACGAAAGTGATAATCTCATAAGGACAATGTTCCGACTCTTGCGCAAAAAATGATCGAATCAAAGAACCCTTCTCGTTTCATTTCCTCTCTTGAACTTTTAATGAAATTCCGCATACGCCAGCCTATCTTATTCAAGGCACGCGCAGCGCCCCCGAGAGAGATGGCCGATTATACGGTCGGGCTTTTCGACTGGTCGGATAATTATTTATCGAACGAATCGAGGAAGAAATTGCTCGAGGTGTGTAGAGCCAATTATACACGTACTTGCATCGAAAGAAACAAAAAAACCATCGCAGCTCCGTATAATCCTGATGGTAATGTTACATTGACAATATATTTCGGCTTTACCCAAATTAAACTCGAAAAATCGATGAAACTCGATCCCAATTACACATTTCGCTCCCGCGCGCAAAAACCCTGCACCGAATAACAAGAACGTGAGACGCACAGATATATACAACGAGAGAAAGCACACACGCGAAATGAAGCAAAAAAAAAAGAACGAAGAAAAAGAATTTCTCCTCGTCCTCTCTTCTTTTTTTCTCGATGACGCGCACGAGAGCTCGGCTGCGATCCACGTGTGGACACGCAAGAAGTGCCGACATCACAGAGAAAGAGAGAGACTCGAGGCCGAGATGTGCATTCTGGATGCGCGCGTCGAGGATCGATCGAATTTACGTCGATCAAACGGCCGTTTTCGTTCCAGCGGCGGCAAAAAAAAGAGATCGGCGTCGGTTCTCTATCTCTCTCTCTCTCTCTTGGAGGACGAGTGGAAAAACCGATCGCGCGAAATACTTTTCGCCGTTCAGCTTGTGTACACACAGGACATTCTTGTGGGATGAGTCGAGCATTTTTTTTTTCTTTACTGAAAATGTATCGATTTCGTTATTGTTTGCACACGTGGAATCTGTTATCGAAATATCAGTTTGTGGGAAAAAGCTCGAAAGCTTGTGCGGAGAGTAGCGATATCGTCAAGCTCGAGAGAAGAATAAAAAAAAAAACGAGCGTTTACACTCTGCAGAGCCATGTGTCTCCCTCTCGACTTTTTTGTCGTCCATATACCACACTATACAGCATGAAAGCCAAGCGTTCATATTTTTTTTCCACGTATATATACGCCGAGAGCAATGACGTTTCCGTTGCGTGCACGCGAGGTCTAAATTAAGCTCGCACTCCGCGCAACAGGTCGCCTCCCTTGAGTGTAGAGCAGCAGCAGGTCTAAGTGATTTCTTTGCGTCTATAATAATCACCTCGAGAAAGAACCATCTGTGGATTCAACTACCACCACCGCCGCAGGCACGCGTTAATCACTACTTGTTAGTCGCTTTCGCTTCCAGCAGTCCTTACAGATATATACTGTTTTTATTATTTATGGATCGATAATGACCTCTTGTTCGGTGTCAAACATTTCACCCTTAAATTTACCCTTAACATACCGGTATACAATAAATTTTCTAAAACTAACAGTACGCGCAGATATACCCAAGGTCATTAGGCAGACTCTTCTCTCTCTCACAGGCCACAATTTAAAGTCTTCATAAGAGAGAACCGACGAGCTCCGGGCGATCGTCGCGACTCCGCGATAAAGCTTCCAACTCACCGACCAGTCCTTATCGCGCACAGATGATCGAAGCGCACGCGAGAGAGAGAGAGAGAGAGAAAGATCGGCATAATTGCAAAGTCACGCGCGCCCCAGGTATATACCGTTTCTAATCTCCACCTCTTCGAGATAAGAAGCAGAGAGCCTGGAGAAAGATGCAAAATTTTATATGTATATCACTGGATGGAGACGTACGAGTATAGGTGCGTCGTTGCACCGCGGGAATGATGGTAATTAGAGCGAGGGGCGTTTATTATTATAACGATGTTTTATGGATCGTTCCAATCGATATGTATCGACCTCGAGCTTGACTAACGAAAAAAAAAATGAATCTAATTAAAATAACTATAGAGTATAAAGCTCTGAAAGCTCTCGGCACGTACTCGCTTGGAGATCGGCGGCAAATAAACGAGCTGCTCTTGCAGCTCTTGAGAAATACAGTACACAAACAAGCGAGAGAGAGAGAGACGGAAATGAAGAGATGTGGGCTCGTCGGATCTCTTTGAAGCTCTCTCTTGCTCAGTCCGCGAAAAGTATCGAACGTGCGTACGGTGACTTCTCTTCCTCCAAGACCCGTTAACCAGTCTAGCGGCCCCAAACCGCAGGGATACGCGTGATTGCCCATTGCGATGATCATTCCGGCGAGTGCGTGCTATGGTTGACTCCTTATA
Source organism: Pteromalus puparum (assembly GCA_012977825.3). Taxonomy (NCBI): domain Eukaryota; kingdom Metazoa; phylum Arthropoda; class Insecta; order Hymenoptera; family Pteromalidae; genus Pteromalus; species Pteromalus puparum. Next base: position 7,687,357 of record CM053168.1, on the reverse strand, counting down.
GGCGCGCCGGATTCCTTTCTTGCAACTACGACTGCATAACCATTTTTTTTTTTTTTCGAGAGAGAGAGAGAGAGGACTAGCGGGAGAGATTATTTATATCATCGCGATGAAAAAGATCAGCACGCACCGTTAACTCGAAACGGAAGAGAGGACACTTGGAATTAATCGAATCAAGCTGGTGTATCCGGTATTTAACGCTGCAGCAAAACGGTCCGAATTGACGTTTCGATCACAAAAAAGCTGTCGGCATCTGCGCGAAAACAACTATGGGAATCGAGTGGCAGTTGGTTGACCTCGCAAGTACGATGTCAACGAGCTTAAACTCGGCGCTATATTGGCATCGCGTCGCTACCGAGAGAAAGAGAGGACGATTGCAGCAAGAAATTGCCTGATGGACCCTTCGGGCACTTTTCGAGTCGGGAATATTGTCGTGGTTTCTTGTCGCGACGGTGATGATGACGCTGCTACTGGATGACGATTCCTTATACTCCGAGCTATGGGATTACCATTTTTTTGAGCGAGTACGGGTGATAAAAAAGAAAGAGATAGGAAGTCGTTAAATTTTTATGGGTAAACAAAGCTTTTCTCACAAGTATATTTTTGCTTCTATTACGAGTTCGTTTTCACCCTTTCGAACGATAGACCTATCAGCGCGTGGAGAGAGTGTTTTCAGAGAGATCAAATCCAAATATTTTCGTACAGTCAAGTGCTGTGGACGTTCCGCGAAGTGTCGTCACTCGAAATGTCGTAAAGAGTATTTGTTTTAGAGTAGGCCTAGACTTTCTTAGATCTTCTTCTCTTTGTGAAATACACAAACCCGCTATACGGGAACAAACGAATATATTCGATGACACGTGTAGCGCGCAAAGAGCTGATGCCACAATGCAAACCCGCATTATCAAACAAAGCTGCGCCTAATCCCTTGACAAACCGGGCAAAACGAGCAATAAGTACACACACACACACTACAGCGAGAGCTATTAAACGCAACAGCTCCCAACCGAAATTCCCGTGCACGTCTAACCCGCCCACCGAATCAAATTACAGCAGCTCCGCAAAAGATTCGCTAAACCGAACTGTCTTCGCGCTTTTAGCTGCTGCAGCTCGTCTCTCTCTCTCTCTCTCGTCAGCAGTAGCAAAACGAAGGAAAAGAAAACAGCGGCAGCAACAGCAGCAGCGAAAAAGGAAGCAAGAAAAAGCCGTAAAATAAAGGAGATAGAACGCCGACGTGAAAGGGACGCAGAAGCAGCAGCAGCAGCTCTGAAATTAGTGGAGGAACAAACAAAGGGTTGCGGGGGACCAAGTAAATAAAAGACCGCGGGATTCTATTAGCGGAGAGAGAGAGAGAGAGAGAGAGAGAGAGAGAGAGAGATAGAATAAGAGAAGCCCTTAGAGCTCTCTCTCTCTCTCTTTCTCTCTGTACACGTAAACTCGAGAAGGACGCGACTGCAGCAATCGCGAGAGATGGCACCGTTTTCAGAAACTGTCCGCTAATCTTCTCTCATCTCTTCTGCGTCTCGCTGTATCCGCGTGTTGTGTATATATATACCGTATACGCCCTTGCGCATTTCGTTTTGCGAGAGAAAGAGAGAGAAGAGAACGGAGTGAAAAAAATAGAAGGAAGAGATTGAGGGAGTCGCTTTGTCTCTGCGGTTTTCATCGAGGTCCTCTCGAGAGACGTGTATCGTGTCTGCAATGTTTTTGATTCGTTTCGTTGTCTTTTCTCTTGGTTTCGCTTTTGTTTCGAATGCACAGCTTCTCTTTTTCAGTTGCGCTGCACTGTGGGAAGCGTTTATTGTCAAGGACTGGGTACACATATATACTTAGAACGATCTGACCTTCGAGTATATACTGGAATACGTTATGTGATGTGGATAATCGTGGATTCGTCGTGCCACAAAACTTACCTAGAACAGAAAAGAAAACAAAATGGGTTAATATAAAATTAAATTTTCTTCCCTACCAAAGATGACTACTTTTTCTCTCGCAATTCTAGTTCGCTGCCGCGTAAACGCAGCACTGCGAGAGTGTAGACCCCATGGGTCCTCTTTCGAGTAATTGCCCTGTGCGGTTTTTTGCCCGCGGGACTCGCGATCCGGGCGCAAAACCTGATTTTCGACAGGAAGGCCCTGCGGCCACTTTATCCTCTCTCTCTTCGAGAAGAAGGAGAAGAAACGGAGTGAGAGCTCCTCTCAAGGACGTTCGCTAAATTTATAGAGATTGTTTCAGGAGGATGCACCGCTTGGATATTGCAAAACATCGTTGAGAACTATAAAAGAATCTGTCGTAGAAACATACATACTCGAGTATCACTGTACGATGCACACATGATACGAAGTGTACGAAATTAAACGAGAACGGACGCGACAATTTGTGTCAATGCGTCCGCGACCCCCTCTTTCTCTATCATCTGCATCGTTACATCGAGAACGCGAATATCCAGCTTCTCTTCAATATAACACTGCACTTCTTCGTGTATACTTCAAGCTCTTCGAAAAACAAAAGAACCAAAGAAAGAAGAGCGTATGATAAAAACACAGCAGATGCAAGATTACACAGTCCGAACAAATGACTACCACGCAGCCAGACAGTACAGGCAGGCACTCTCTGCGGCTGCTCCGATTATCGGCTAGCGTAATCACGGTCATTTCTTCGCCGACGCGTCCACGAGTATATATATATAGAGAGAGATGAACATTGCAGAGAGCCGAGACTGCAGGGGTGGCCGCAACGACAACGAAGACGGAGGCTGATGATGGTGACGATGATTGCTCCTGATGCTAATGCGCCGGTCGTTCATTCAATCGCTCTCGAGCGGTTTCTTCGATTAGCGGCTATGCTGATTGTTTTTTGCGGGGGAAGAAGTAAGCCTTTGTCCGTAGCGCGTAGTGATTCTGCGATTTTCCCTTCTTTGATGGCTTAATAATAAAGCTGATGCTGCTACGACGATTGATTAGGCTTTTACTGTTATAATGTCGCTTCTTTTAACGTTATATTATGTCTGTAATTAATTACACTACGGCAGGTGTTTGATTATAGGGCAGAGGTGATAACGTCACGTTTAATTCTTTCATCTCGCGTTTAAAAATCGATTAACACCACGATGTATAATTGTCGTTCACACAGTATAATACAGCCTTGAAACGAAATTGATACCCAAACTATCCTGGCAATAAAGAGCTTCAGGCAAAACATTCGTCAGCAATTTTTTCCAAGCCTGTGGCAGCATCCAACAACAGCAACAACTCTATACAACCAATCTTCCCGTGAACACGGAAGACGCATATAAAACCCGTGGATCCAAGACACAAAGCTCTGCTGCAGCCATATACCCACGTGCATTCATTATCGGGACAAGGGCTCGCGCTGTGTGTTGCGCAATTTAACGCTGTGCGGTCATTATTCCCCCGCAAGAGAGAGAGAGAGAGACTCTTCCTGTCTCCTAATTCTCGCGGGTCTGTACTAGGTCTCGGAGCTTTATGCTTCTACGGCTGAACGGCTGTAAAACGCGCGAATGGATGTACTTTGTTTTAAAGTCGCTGATGATGATACGAGATTATATTCGTTTTTACAATCGAAAACGATCGAATTTCAGCAAGATTTAGCGCGACCAGTGCGATAACGCGTACACTAAAAATGAACACATCCTGAGTGTGCAAGAGGACAGGCTCGCAAATCAGTGTCATTACTTGTCCGGCGAGAGGCTACACCTTATGGTAGAGACTAGACCGTAAACAAAGTGCGCCGATTCAACGCTAGAGAGATCTCGCATCTCATACGCTATATTTCAACGTTAGGCTCTTGGCGTAGGTATAGATTGTGCGCTTTACAGCTCGCATCTATTCTCGAAACGATAAAACCTCGCGTTTACACGCGTGTATATACGGAGACTCGGATATATACATTGTACATCGCTAGAGAGAGCTTGTGCTGTTTCTGTTTTGAATTTTTGCTAACAGATACGCTCGTGTTGGGTAATCTGCATAAAGTGCGCGGTGTATCTCATGCAAAGGGTGTGGAACTCTAGATTCGCGTATGAAAAATATGTATGTAAATACTCTCTCGATTAAAACGACAATACACTTTCTAATACAGCCTATCTATTATACAGCGAAAGAATACAATCTCGTCGAGCAAGGCGTATAAATTAAGAGGCCATTGGCGCCTGGGATGCTAAGTGACCACAGCAGCCTACGCTGGTGTAGGCAATTAAAAGCGAAAAGCTCGAAACAGCGCGCGCTGGCAATTAGTTCGTCGTCTATCGGCAGCTTTTGCGGAGGGTATCGCTCGTTACCGATCGTCGTCCTCAAGTGTGTGTATATGTCACTCGTTAGCATCTGCTATTTGTAAGCTTGGCATTCAGCGTTATTTTTAAATTCCAATCTATACGGCGATTTTAAATTATTCCACATAATCAGCGCGCGATTAAAGGAGGTATATGGTTCCAATTAGTCACGGTTACGTTTCCTTAAAGAAATAAAATCCTGCGGAGAGGAGTTACAAAACTGTTACTATATACCCGGACAAACGTGTCCCTCCTTTACGCGTCGTCGCACATCTCGAGCGCGAAAATATCTCTCGGGAAGCAATAAGGATCGAAAGACGACAGCTGTATCACAGATGCAAATTGAATTTTACGTGGAGATTCCGCCACTTGCGGCGAACAAATTTGGAGCACAGCTGTTGAGCATCGAGTCGCGAGTTATGAGCCTGTTCTTGCGAAAGCTTGCGGATCCAGTTCCATAGTCATATAAATAGACAGTTTTTTTCTGTCCTAATAAAATATGGTATACCAACGATTTTCTAAATAAAGAATTTCTAAGAAAAGAACGAACGCTCTTCAATAACGCGAACGCAATTTACATACATCTTAAGCGAGATCGTGTCGGGGTATACCTTATAAATCCCAATCAAGACAAGTGCGCTGCGCACTTCTAACGGTCGACGTACGTCGAAAAAGCAGAGCAACAGCAACAACGCATATATCCCCCTGTATATAAGCGCGTAAGATACAAGAGGTAGAGAGAACGCACGTAGTAGCCCTTGGTGAAACAAGCGCCGCGGTAATTTCAATATTAATGACCAGCAGCGAGCTATGGCTGTAGGAACTTTAATGGCGAAGGAGCTTCTGCTGTTGCTGCTGTTGCTGCTGCTGCTTCTATTTCAGTGCCGAGGAATTCAACAAATGCGGTAGAGGAGAGCTCGTTTCTTTAAGCCGATTTTCCGCTGTTTTAATTGATTTCTGCGATTCGCTTAACACGTGTTCGGAGTTATAGCTACTTCGATCTGTAATCGCGATAATTAGTTTCTTGATGGCCTGACTTTTTTTGTTGATCAGTGTGATGATCGAAATTATAATGTATACGTTTATGGAAGCGGTATATAATCGATCTGGAAAAACCATTAGGCGTAAAAAATGAAACGCGACTATGGTGTACAATTAATTCTTCAAACAGAGACTATACTGAAACAAAACGTGAATAATACATTAATCAAGAACTAATCAAGTGAGAGTGATTGCTTCTATAACGAGCGACGATTGGTGAAAAAAAAAAATGGTATTTCATTAGCAAGGCTTATAATTATTTCTCGGGGAAGCTGCACGAAAAAATAAATGAAGATTAATTTCTTTTAGCTTTAGACACTCTAAGATTGTCAATTTCCGTTATAATAGCCGTAGTCTATATGTAATTCTGTAATTTCAAACAGAATTATAGTTGATACAATACATAATAAATACTAGCGACTTTAGTAGCACCTTAGTATAGATTTGAAAATTATTTAGAGCATTTTGATAAAAGTTAGTTCAACAATAAAGAGGGAGACACTGCCCTGGTAGAATCGGTAACCCACTTAATGGGCAGTTCTTGGCATAGAATCTAAGAACTAGACAGTTTTCTTTGCCATTTCTTATGCAGAATGTAACGCTTTTTCTCCCACTTAATGGGCAGTTCTTGGATTCAATCTGCGTACCTTGTTTTTATGTACAAACTGCCCATTATCGTTGGTCGAGTTACACATCTGAGTTACACGTGGCTTATCGCAGTTCGAGGTTAGAATTGGAAAGTCGTGGCTAGCAGGCTTCGATTCTAGTTTTTTGGTTATAGGAAAGTATAGAATAATTATTTGCATCTGAAAAAATTCTGTCTGACCGGGGATTTGAACCCACGCCCTGCACGAGGACAAATAAGTACCGTCGTACGCCTTAACCGACTGGGCCACGCAGACGTTCTTCCACACATGCCTTACGAGCTTCGACATACGTTTAAATTATTAAAATTATTCAGTTTACGCCTAAATATTAATAATTTTGTATCTTGCATCCAAAAAACTAATTGATTTATTGATACTTTCATGAAATATGATTCTCACCCATAAAAAATATACACAAGATATTGCTACTTTTGAGGAATTTAAAATGTCTAGTCTTTTCACATTTTAATTAGCCAGTTTCTGCCTTTACCACCATTTTAAACAGGCGCTTTTCTACCGGGGTGCCAATCTACAAAAAAAAGCACGAGTGGTCCAAGTAGCAAGTTCAATAAAAGGCAATTTGGCAAGGTGGCACATCGTTTTATATGCACACGGATCGTAGATTGTGACGAGGGAAAAAGGTAAGTACCCATGCGCCACCTATTATCACTAGCTAGAGAGTTCGAGTTTAACCCGAGCGATCGGAGAAAGGCCAGTCCAAAATAATGTTATTCCACAGCGACTATATTTTTATTTTTTTTTTCTCTGCAGTATTTAAAATAGTACTTTAATTGTTAAGTATACTCAGAAGATATCAAGCGCGAAAACGAATAACCAATCAGAGAACGAATTGAATAATCATCGTGTCTTTTTTTTAGAGTAAGATCACCCAAATTAATCTTCCAACCGATTTCTCGGCCTCTGCCGATTTTTCTCAAGCCTTATATTCTCCCCTCTTTAGTCGACGCCTCGCTGGTCACGGCCAGTTTAAGATCGACGAGGCGCTACTTAACGAACGATAATTAACGAGCTACGAGACTCGTCCGATCGGGAGCAGTCAGGTGCGGTGAAAACCGCTCGAAATTAATGCGCCTGGTTGATCTCGCGAATCGATTCCCATTCGTACTTTGCATTTTTCCAAGTGTATTTTTTACTTCGGACATACGTAGATGATGATGGTTTTTGCGGAAAAACACGCCGAACGATTTGCTCGCTCTCACTGGAAGTAAGTGCGGGGGGTATTTCGCAATGTAGAATTTAATAAAGACATTAATATGGTAAAGCGAGTTACTTAATCACAGGTTCAGTCTCATGGCGAACTGGTTTTAATAGGTATACAGGTGCAAGCCTGATGACGACTGAACTTCTTAGAAACACATACGCTTCGAAAAAGAATTTTCGCATCACTGTTTTACATTCGGAGCTAATACCACAGCGTCAATAATTAAAACATCATATAGGATTGAAAGCAAGTCGTGTCAGCATCTCCACTCAACAAAACAAACAATCGCACAACACATCCTCCCTGTATATACCGATCGGAAAAAAGGAAACGCATTGCGCGCACGGAGAGAAGCACAAGCTCGGCAACATATTCTCTCCCCCTTTCGCGGTTAACGATCTCGTATAAGAGAGCGAGAGAGAGAAAACGCCGCATAGCATCGGCAGCGGCACGTTCCACTCTATACTCGGATCGATTATACGCGATGTAAATCACTGGCGATTCCAAGCCAAGAACGCTGCGATGCACTAGATATATCTATGGCTGCTGCGGCTTCGCCGTATAAGCTCGCCGACGAAGATAAAGTGCGAAAAAGTCGATTTAAAGTGTTCTAAGTGGACGGACCGTTAGGATGCTTAGCTTAACGAAGGGGGATGATTCTGGGAAACTTAGGGAAACGCCGATTAGTGAGAGAGAATTTTTCCAAGCTAGCTTTGATATGTGGGAAGAAGCTTACTGTGTGATGTCTGGATTAACGTCGATTACCCTAAGAATTCAGAGCTTCCGCTCGCAGTTTTCGCAAACGTTTCTCCGAGCTATATCCCATGAAATTCGCGTTATTCAAATACTCTTTAGAAAACCAAACCCATCCAAACGCTGCACCGATCGACTAAGTACTACACACATACGCTCAATTACAAACCGATCTCCCGCGCACTTCCTCTAATGCCACACATGGCACAAAAATCGTCCACCATTAGCATATCCTCTACACCTCTTTCTCTCTCGCTACCGCGCCAAATAACAGAGTCCGATTCTCCCCGCGTCGCCTCGAGGCGAATCTTTTTATGCGTAGCTATACGCATGAGAGAGCTTCAGCGCGTCGAGAGAGAGAGAGCATTAAATAACTCCCCGATGGCGACGATCAGGATCGCACGATTCGGATATGCGATGGGAAAGTCTACAGCGTTTTCCCTGCGTTAGCTGCTTTGCATACGTTCTTTAGCTCTAGGCGCGGTTTAAGGCGTAACTTTTTTGCGGGTGGTTTATCGATTTTCACGACGGCGGGGAAAATCGGTTTAATAACAGCTTTGCTGCGCTCTGTGTGTCTGTTTTTGCGAGATTCGGTTGGTTTTGCTCTGGATTTTTATCATCGTCGATTTTATGTAACGAGAGCTACTACGGCTTTCCCGATGTTTACCTGTGTGTGTGTGTTCGACTATAGTTTTCTACATTCCTACGGGTGTGAAAAGTGGTGCATTTATAGAGAGTTTCGTGAGAAAACTTTCAGCAACAAAAAGCTAGAGAGACGCTTTATGATTTATCCATATTCGCGCGTTTGAACTGAAAATCGTAGATTTCTCAAAATGCCTCACGCACTTTGTTCTTGCTACAATGTGTCGTCGTGACTTTTCTCGGTATGTACACCGCGCCTACATAAGGTGAGAGAGACTGGAATTTTTTGCGACAAGTGAGCGTTGTACATATACGCTGTCGTTTGGCCTCGTTCGCTTTCTTCATTAATCTCGTTCGGCTTCTTACTCTCGAGTCTATATTTGCTCTTCATTACCGGAGTACAACCCTAATTTAGATGCATATAACGAGGCTCTCTTTCTCTCTCTCTCTCTCTCTCTCTAAAAACCGACGATTGGATACCCGAAGAGAAAAAAAGACTTATACATACGCGATATTGCTTTGACTTTCGCCATCATCGCCAGAATCCACTCGAGGAGATCATCCGGTCGCGAACAATGGCATCAGCCGCTGCCGCCGACGACACTGACCGCTAAAGAGGAAGACACTCGCCTTGATCACGAATCTCCATCAGATCAAACGCTAGATACACTACGTATGTACACAGAGAGAAAGAACGACGATCGCAATCAGTGTCGTCGTCGAATCTCCAATCATCCTGTGAAGCGAGGAAGTAAAATTAAGGCAAATCAGCGGCGGCTCCATTTTCTCCTTTCGGTCGGCCTCTTTGACTCGCGCGCGTCTTCAAGTGATCTTAAACACATGCGTGAGGGTCCGCAGATTTGACGCGTGATTTGACAGCCGAGACTCGTTGCTGCTTTTTGTCTTCGGGCGGTTCCGGCGAAGAGGGGAACCAGACGGATGACGAGTGTCCATCTCGTTTGACGATCTCTTTTTTTTTATTTAAGTAAAAATAAAAAAAAATTAACGTTTTACTATCAGGGGATAAAGTTGCCCGAGCAGATTGAGACGTTCCCATAAACATGACTAAACAGCGAACACACAGTGTCGGGATTTTTTCCCAGCATCGGCAATTCGCTTATTAACGACTCCTCGACATGCATACGAGCTACTCGAGAGAATCCCGAGAGGTTTTACGACTTCCGCGTGTCTCTCAAAAAACGCCGCGTCGCGTCAACATCCGACGCAAATTCGCTAATCCGACACCCACGCGACACGTCCTTCCACAAACACACATACACATGTAAGACACACGTGTCAGTCCGTTACGGGATATAAAGGCTCATATCGGTTCGTCGTAAAAGCGAACGGTACGTATTTCCCTTTTAACGACGATCTTCTCGCCGCCACCCGCTGGGTGTGTAAAAAAAAAGGTCGTCTCTCCTACGTCCGTGGAGTTTGTCATTCGCGCGACGAGGCCTGATATATACGCTGGTGGATTTTTGAGAGCTGTCAATTAGGTCCTTATTTACGCAAGATGCTTTAATATGCGGGAGAGATGGGACTGGCTCGTGAAATTTCGTTTTTAAGAGCTTTTTCGAAATCGTCCTCTGCTAAAAACGGAAATTCATTTCGACGATCCTTTAACTGTACAACAACCTGTGCGGATCGTCGAGATGTATACTAATTATCCGCTGTGTTTTACACGTGTAATTATACGCAGTTTAAGATTTTCATCGGATAATCAAGACGATGATACTAAAGATATACACCAATTATTAATAACGCATCGCAGCGACGCAGAATTTAAAAACAAGCGATGATGGCCAACGACAAGCTTTCAATTACAATCTACAATTCCGTGTACAAGTGAGCACAGAGTGTCCAGAAGAAGTCCTAACACGATGTCACGCCATATAATACCTCGTATAGAAGTAAGAGGAGCTATGGAGAAAAACGGATGGATCTCCGAGAAAAATGTCATCCCGCGAATCGATCCCCCATACATACTTATTCCACTACCGGCTTTTCCCACGCGCAGCTGATCTCGCTGGATCATCACGTAGTGGCACACACGAGTACGCGTTTTTCCGGTAGCGCGCGTCTCGCAGTCTGATGCGATCGAGCTCTTTTTACGTAGATCTTTGCGAGCGGAAAAATTCCTGATTGATCTTTTATTAGCATGGGTGGATGGACGAGTTTGTTCTTTCGAGCGAAACGGTAAAATTAGTCGTAAAGTTATTATTATTAAAACTATGCTGTTAAAAAGGCTGAATAAACGTACATAAATCCAAACGAAAAATCGTCGAATTTCTAATACAATCGCAAGAGACTTAAAAAAAAAGAGGATTTACAAAGATTTACACCTCCACAAAAAGCGAATCCCCTGTACCGACAAGGTGTAGATAGGGCATCGACTCGACCCTCAGCAGCGACGTCCTCTATGCTCCTTCTGGTCTCTGTATACGGTAAGACACGGCGAGCAGCTACCGTAAAGAAAGGCCGGCGGCAGAGCGCAGAGGGCTTGCAGCAGCAGCTGGCTCTGAAGAAAAGTCAATTTACAAGTAGCAGCAGCAGCAGCAGCAGCAGCAACAGCGCGACGCTCTTGGGGAAAACAAACAGTGAGAGAGAGAGACGACCGAGACCTCGAGCTGTGTGTTAAAAGGAGAGAGTCTTTTTGCTGAGAGCCGAGCTGTCGATTCACCGGCGCGTATAGCTCGCGGGAATATCGCGCGCCAAGGTTTCTTCTTTTCTCCCCTTTTTCAAAGACTCGCGCCAGAGAGGATGAAGCTTCTGGAGCGAGAGTATTTTATATATGTAGGTGAGAAGAGTAGAAGGCTTTGTCAGGTGTTTTTTTAATGAAGCCAAGTGTGTTTTTGCGGGATATATGCTTTCGAAAGCACGTGTCTACAGCGATTACGTTCTGTGTGTACACTTCGATTGAAATCCATAGTAGCAACAGCGGCTCTCGAAATCGCTTAATTTATGATAATTGAATCTTTAAGCTCGTAATTCGTTAGCGTGTACTATTGTGATAGATCCTCAAGCTGCGCGAAGAGTGTTAATCTAACGTGCGAGAGTATATGCGCGCCGATGAGGTCGAGAGAGAGAGAACGACGCCTTCCTCGACGACAATGTCGTCTGTAAAAAAGCCTGGACACAACACACATGAGAGAGAGCTTCGATTAATTAAGCTCCCGAGTCGTGTCTCTGCTTCTAAATTGAGTGTTTAATGAGACGCAGAGCGAGGGACGAGATCGTTGACCATTTAGATTGTTTAGAAACCTATATCTCTTTACCGAAAGAAATAACCATTACTCTCAAAATCTCGGCAACCACTGACACTCCCAGAAAAATACCGAGCGATTGAATAAGCGATCATTTTCAGCGCGCCTTCGGGATAAAAAGCATGTGGAAACGACGCCGCGCGCACAGCTTTCGTTTCGAATTATCTTGTCAAGCGGGCAGAGCGCGTTGACGCATGGCCCATAGTTTCACGCCGGTAATTTTGCAATTATGAAGATATTGCCAAGCAGCGCGAGAAGCGCTGCTAATGAGCGTCGGATGATTTTTTCGCAAGAACGCGGTATATAGGAAAAAAGGGGTTGAGTGGCGACAATTAGCGCCCAGGTAAATCTGGGGGCATTCCTCGCAAATTACAGAAGGGAGAGACTCTTATTTTGTGTAATACAGTGAGCTGATTTCGACGTGCTCGACGTGGTTTGATTTAATTATACGAGAGCAGTCGAATGTCATTGTTGAATTTTTCCTTAATTTCGGTGCGGGAAAAACAGTTACTTTTTTTCGGAGCAGCTATACGCCGCCGATAGTATAAAAAAGCACCATTCCATTCGTTCACGAGAGTCCACCGCATATAAACACACGTATAAACAAGACTTTAACGTCTTGTTCGACGGGACAATTTCGCGTAGAGCTTTACCGCGAGAACAGCGGACATACATAACAAGTACCGTTTCCGCGCTCGCGCACGCGCGGGGGCCTTATAACAACTTCTTCAAGAATATATTCACAGCGGGGAATGCATGTGCTGGTGTACATATAGGTATATTATCTATATGTGAAAGACGACGAGGACGTGTGTATGAGGTTCGTTGGATGTCTTGGCGCCGGTAACGAGCGGAAACTCGCTCATCACCTGGCCACCTATCGACAGGCCGCACGTAAAAGCCGGGGGTTCACACGTCTGTACTATGGGCAAATATAGCGATGTTTATTATGGATGAGTTTGTCGATGGTTAAAGATTTTTTGAGGTTTGATTGCGTTTTACAAATGTTTAAATGTAGCATAAAATTTTGCAAACTTGATTAAAAGCATGAATGGCCCAAGCAGCACACCTATAGTAAAAGGTACTTTAACGTAGGTGACGTACCGCTATTTAAGCAATGGGCTCGGGGAATAATGATGAGTGAAATAGGGAATCTTGTATGCGCTACCTATCTTCGCTAGTCGAGAACTATATAATGGAGAATCGTAAAGTTCAAGGGATCAAATCCAAAACTGTTTCAGTTCACGGCTTCTGTTAATAGAGCGTTGGGTCACCTTTCTTCCTGCAGATCAATCAAATCAATCTTCAGCAAAAATCTATCCATACAAAATCAGAAAGAAAGCCCATCGATCAGAGACACCAGATACTCACTGCAACGGAAATCACGAAGATGATGCTAATGAGGAATACTCGACTGCTGTCTCCCGCATCAACTACCGCAGATCGAGGTACGCGCATAAAACATACATACGTACAGTATGACGCGTTAAATACACGTGCGCGCGCCTGGTATACCCATAGAAGAGAAGAGAAAATACCGGCTGCGTATACTTGACCTTTGACCTTCGGAATGAGAGATGCGCCAACGCTTTCAACGTCTTCGTGTCGCGGACTCGCGGGTAAAGATTAAGCCGTGGGCGCGGAAGGAGCTCCATGTACATACTTGAGGCATTAAAAAAAAATATCACGTGTTTTAATAATTTTGTCTCCTGCGATGATAGCATAATGTGCGAAGTTACGAATGTATTAAAATCGCTTATACGTAATTAAAACTCGACGTCGACCATTAGTTTTCGAAAATATTAACCGGCTTCTACCGGGATATACAAAGTTGATTCTCTTATAACGGTAGTCGGAAAGGGATCGCTTCCATTAAATTTGCTCACGCGTCCACGAAGGTAAATTCGTACAAATTCTCGCTTATTGTTCTTTCCTTCCGAAATTCACCGCGTCTCTCTCACGCTGTACACACGAGACGGTCCTCAAACATATCGATAATGCGGGACGATCGAGCAAATATGGACACTGCACTCGAGGGGTCGAAAAGTCGAAAAGCAACCGACACGTGCTCTACTCGCGAACAAACGCGAGTAGCCCTTATGAGTCGTTCAAGGGAGCGACATTCGGTCGAGTGGCGGACGATTGGCTGGAATACTTTTCATGAATATATTCGTTCGTACAGTTTAATGAATAATTTTAAAATTCAAAACATACGATTACAGCTCCAACCGTCCAAGAGAATGAGACAAACTCTTCAGCGACGACATAAATCAGCGAGGAGGAGACGTGAGGACGGCGAAAATTTAGAGCCAAAGGTCGACAGCACATCGCGACGCGATCCGCGCCCTTGTCCGCGCGCGATTACGTCGGCGGCGGTCGCACGCACGCCGACTTGGAATGAGCTTGGATTCGCACGCTTCTGGAATATCTTGAGTCCGCTAGTGGATATTTTTTTGTTTAGAAGATTGATTTGAATTAATTCGCGTTGTGTAATTGTTGGGAGGTAAGTACGCCGGTTATAACGAGGCTGGAATCAATTCGGTTTCTTCTGGATCAGATCGTATCGAAAATCGCTAATGTGCATTTCGAGTAGGAAAATTATAACTTTGGAGATTCTGACGTAAGCTGATTTTAATTCTAATGAATTCCATTCCGACGAACAATGTGCACAGCGCTTAATTATCCCGATCCTTATCTCTCTATATGCTTCTTTCTTTTATTTATAATTTCATACACACAGTATATATACGAATACGCTTCATTAGAGCCAGCACACGCAATAATTAAAAAAACAATCCCGAAAATTAATTCCACCTGCGTCCGCCAATTAAAGAGTCTTTTCCAGCTCGATCTCTCTCTCTCTCTCTCTCTCTCTCTCTCTCTCTCTCTCTCTCTCTCTCTCTCTCTCTGAAAACGGCGAACACGGAAACTCCGACACGCATCGCAGCTCCTTAAACTCACACCCCGCGCTACTCTCGTTGCCCATACATTTCAGCCTTTGCAGCAGTAGCTCTTAGGCGCCTAGTTTCTCTACGGCGACTTTCACTGCAGTTCGCCTCGCCCTGTCCTGAGATAGATAAGACTCTCGTCGTCGTCTTTGGCGTCGTCGGGGGCAAGCAAGTCAACCGAGCGCGAAAAGTGACACCGTCGATGAATTTCTCACGCCACGCGGCGGCGACTTAAGAAAAAAGCTGCTCGTTTTCTCGATCGATTTTATTTATACACGGAGAAAAGCCGTTCTCACGCTAATCGGGATATAATCGCTTGGCTGCTGCTACGGGAATTCGTTGTAATATTAATTTCGAAGGTTTTATTTATGAGCGGAGGGGATTTGGAGTATACTGTGCGCTTTTGAGGGATTTATAATGAGGGAACGTATATACGCGCGAGTGAGGAGTAAGAAATTCAATTAGCTTTGATGAATACGAGGATTGTGCGAGAGAGATAGTGTTTTGGGGTGTCAGCGTGGATGCTGATGAACTGGCTGATAGTTTTGACAGTAAACAATTATTTTAAGAGCCATTTTCCACTCCTCGATATGAATTTATTGAGATGTATTAATTCGAGTGTTTATGACTGATGTGTCGAGTTTACATCGGTCGCTGGCGCAACGTATAATTCAGCCGTTTAAGAACGTTAGCAGCACATGGCGATAAATTAAACGTTTCATAACAAAGTTCTCCCACGTGTGGTGCGATATATCGAACGAGTTTACAACTGTGAAAAATTCAATTTATACGTATACGCATAAAAGTTATCCAACAATTTCTCGAGTTCATTAACTTGCGATTATAATCGCCCCAGCGTCGCGTAAACAAAATATCCCCTACACCTATACACACTGTAAAAAAGTCTCCCAAAAAATTTAGGCATACCCGACTATATAGAAAGCATAAATAATTCGGTTAACAGCTCTCAAAAAGATACTGCAACCCACGAGAGAGGAAAAGGGCTACACGCTATAATCGCGTAATTATGCGCGTATACGGGGATATTCGCTCGGCGGCGTATAACGAAGCCAATGAATAGCGATGAGCATAAAACCAACAAGCAATTACGAGAGAAATTATAATATACGTACGAAAGACGACGCGCGCAAGCGGACCATTCCGGATCTTTCTCCTCCTCTCTTCTCTTCTCTCTCGTTCTTTCCGCACAGTGTATAAAGAAAAAATCGGCCTCCTACGAGCGCCTCGTAAAACGCCCGCTCGTTATCCCCGCTTTTTCGGCCGATGCATTTTAGGGCCGATGTATATATTCGCATGAATATTCATAAATCCGAGTGAGAGAGAGAAATTTTCTCGGGGGAGGAATCGACCTCGATAGAAGGTCGCAAACACACCGAAAACTCACCGCAGAGATCACTTATCTCCCTCGTAATTGCAGCTCATGCGAAAGGTCACTCTCCGCGAAGATTTAAGCGACGAGTCGAAACTCGAGGAGGCAAAATAAAAGCAGACGACCTGCACGTGGGAATCGGCAACGATGTGCAAGACGGACACACGTATACGACGGACCGCTGTATATATAGCTCTTTTGTCGCAATCGTATATGCTACGGCGGCGGTGGTATCTGTATCATTGTCATAAATGTTTCTCGATGTGTAGCCGCTACAGCCGCGGATCGAGGTATATCATTATGATAATCGGCGAGTGTGGGGGAGAAAGAGGCCCGGGGCCTAATCGCGATAATGGCCGCTTCGTTCGTGACCGCAGAATCGGAAAAGACTCTCGCGCGAGAGAGAGAGAGATCGATTCTTTCTTTCTTTCTCGCGGGAAGGTATGCGATGCGCTGTGGCGTATCCCACGTGCGTGAATTTTACGAATATAAGTATATTCAAAATAATTTTTTCTGTTCTCCTTCGTGCTAAAACCTATAAGCTTCCATGTCCCATTAGCTATTCTCTCCTGAATATTCATGTACCCCGCACGTCTATACACACGCGTGTGTATCTAATTCCTCGCAACGATTTTCCGTGTATTATAAGATCGCATGCTGTGTGCAACGCATATCGGAGTGTAAAATCACAGCCTGTGTATTATGCATATGCGCTCGCTTGTCGATCGCAATTTTCTTGTCAGTCAGCGCGAGAGTAAGAGAGCCGGATTTCTTCGGTCATTCCGCTTTTATATTACATCCTCTCTCTCTCTCTCTCTCTCCAAAGTGCATCGACGCGTCGAGATTAATCAGTTCGCCGTATACGAAAGGATATAATGGGTCGATAGAGCGCGAGCCTCATCTCCTCGTCACATTAATTTGACCGCGTGTCGTCGCGTCTTTGTGTATTTGTATAATCGAGACGTGAAATTTTTCGTCAGAGCAACGATCGGCTGATGTATTCGAGCGAAGCATTAACGATGGGAACGACACGCCGGGAAACAAGGAGTAAAAAAAGCTCGCCGGTGAAATACGAGCGGAGAATCATAAAGTTTAGCATAAAAATGGAATAATATCCATATCATTAAGCCGCCGCCGCCGCCGCCGCTGCCGTCAGAAAACAAACATCAAAGGATACACTCGCTGAAAAATCTAAGTTTAATAAAAAGCAAATTTATGGCGGAACCGTCGAAGAGCTCCTTTCGCCATATTCAATAAGGAGTATCCCTTTCTCTCAGGCCATTTTTTCCTTAGCTCTCTCTATACTACTCGAGAGCGAGTAAGAGAGAGAGAGAAAAAAGAAAGAGACACGCCAGATAAACTCTCTCGAGTCATCGAATTACCATGGCGCGCGTTTTCTAGCGATGAATTATTTATGCTTTTCGGCGAGATTCGCGAGAAAGAGACTCGCCCGAGACGCGTTCGTTCGAAACCTCGTTTGGCGCGTGTGCGATGGACGCTATCTCGTGTATATAAGCCTGACTCTACTCCGCTGGAAAAGGGTCGCAAAATAGCGACGCAGCGATGATAAAGAATATTTACCAAAGCGAGAACGAGATTTATGAGGTAACCGATATATACGTGTGTGCATCTCGGCGAGAAAAAAAAAAAGAGAGAGCCGGTGTCGAAAAGTGTGCGGGCCAAGAAAAGGAAGCACGTATGAAAAAAATGAGCAAAACGTATGTACAGAGAGCCGCGGCGAAGCAAAGATTCGAGA
Organism: Pteromalus puparum; assembly: GCA_012977825.3. Classification (NCBI taxonomy): domain Eukaryota; kingdom Metazoa; phylum Arthropoda; class Insecta; order Hymenoptera; family Pteromalidae; genus Pteromalus; species Pteromalus puparum. The sequence goes on along the minus strand of CM053168.1, from coordinate 7,669,407 downwards.
TAAAGCAAAGCTCGAGGAAGAAACGAGAGGAGTAGGTAAGCAAATAAAGAAACTCCTTCGTCGGCATCGGTCTGTATATATATATATGCAGCGAAACTAAAAACGGCACGGAGTATAGAGAGGAGCGAAGCTGAGCTTATACACACGCGCGGAGAGAACAATAGGCTGCGGAGAAAAGAGAGCGAGAAGATAAAAAAGACAGATAAAGAAGAAAGACAAGAGGCAATAAGAGCGCTTGGAGGCCGCGGAAAAGGAGCAAAAGGGTAGTGCGAGAGAGGACCAAGCGAGCTGCACTCGCAAAACGAGCAGAGTAAGGAAAGAGAGAGGAGAGAGTGGAAAAAGAGGGCAAAAAGCTTGCACGACGATGCACCGCGAGTGAGAAAGGGACAAAACGAAGGAGGAGAAAGGACAGCAAGAAAAAGGAGAGAGAGAGAGCAAGAGAAGGCCCCCGAGTGCAGGGCTCTTTAATAATACGACGAGAGAGAGAGAGAGAGAGAGCCGCAGGTATGCGGCCCTCTCGAGAAAGAAAGAGAAGCCCAGGCTCTCTACCGGCGACTCATATGATGCTGCTGGGCTAACACACGAAATGCGGGTATATACGCATCGATTTTCGCTGATGCAAAACATATTATATGCTAACGAAGCCGCAATCGGAGCTTGATGGATCTCCGTAGAGGATGAATCGCGGTATCAATTTTGCCGATGACGTAAATTCCGTCGAGCTCTAGAGTCGCATTGTCGAACGGACAAAAGGTGCGCGCATCGGCCATTACACATCCATTTCCAACGTCGAGCTTGAGCGTCATTAAAATCGAATCAACATACGCGCGCTGCGCGACTGATTAAAGGCGAGTTTCTGCGTCAAAGCCCCTTTTAAACGACATCCTTTGCTTTGGTGTCTGTGGAGCCGTCCTTTAACAACGATAATCGTTATTAAATCGAGTGCGGAGACACGGCTTGATAGCGACTAAGGTATATCCTGTAGCTTTCAGAACCTGAATCGCGAAGCTGTATCGGAACATCGCGAAGCTTCCGATAAAAGATCTACATCAATTCAAGGCGTCGGAAAAAAGAGGCCAGTCGCTATCTCTCCAACTCTCGAAAAAAAAAAATCAAAATCCACCGTTTTATTTATCTCTCTCTCGACACAGCCCAAGCAAAATCTAAAAGGCGAGCTTATCGTTCGACCTGCATTCGATAGCCCATACATTCTCCTCTTTCAACCAAGAGCCTAGACAAACACGGCGTCCGAGAATGAATTTCTCGCGCGCGAGCGCTGGGTGAACAGGATCGAGAGCGGGCTCATAACTCGGGCTGTAGCGTTACTCTCGCGAGGATAAGATAATTGCGATAATAACGCCTGTGTGGTGGCCCGATGATTTCATTTCGACGCGGCAAGTGGATATACCTGCTATATGATGTAGGGGAAGGTGTATAGTTCGTATGGTTATTGATAGATGAATTTTGTGAAAGCAATGTTTTTTGAGAAGGTTGTTTAACGGTGAGTTTGAGGTTACGGTTTAGAGCCACGCCTTGATTTTGATAATAAATAAAATTTTAACGCGGCCTCACATAAGAGTACAGTTTATCGCCGCATTAGCGCGCATTCTAATTATCGCTGCAGTGTGACCTATTTCTCAATGCGCATATTTATAATATCTATATGTATCCAAATCGGATTTTCAACACTAAACAAAGCAAACGGTGAAACACAGCTCTACTGACCCAAAAAAACTCGCAATTAATAAGCAACATTCGTCGAGCTCACAACGTAACCCTCAAATGACTTTCTCTCACTCACTTTTTAAAGTGTTACTTCATTAACACCCTTTGAGGATTCCTCCGCTCTCTCCCAAGTCATTACATCTAAACATACGCTTCGGCTTCTCGCGCGACGCCATTAAAATAGATTGATGCGCGCTATAGTTGCCACTGCTGATGCTGCTCCCGTCGTAAACCCATACGTCTGAGTTGATGCACACATATGTTTCTCTCTCTCTCTCTCTTTCTTGGCGAAGACGGTGTCATTGCTTGATGACTCCTCTCGTACACGCGGAAAACAAAAACATCTGCTGCAGCTGTCTTCTTGAGCATTAATAGGGCCAAGCGAGGAAGTTCCTTCTTAAGGGGTTGAATGTAACAAATGGACTACGACGACGGCAACTATATCGAGGAGGACAATGTTGGGAAGAAGAAGGTACCGGAACCGGATTAGTTTTGGGCCGCGCTAATCGTTTCACGGAGACCGAGTGAAAGGATGACGTGGAAAACGTCGAGTGTAAGCTGAGACTAACGAGTTCTCTCTCCTCGGGATATACATACGCGCGTATATGCAAGCGTACTTTTTGCACTCGGAAAATTCAAAGGCCGCGCTAATGGAATAGAGCCGAGAGTGAATGCTGATCCCATTCGAATCTCAGCTCGCTCAATGGAAAACGGTTGCATTCAATTTGTTTATGAATTAATACGAACGATTCGTATATACAATACATTCAACCACATATAAACGCGTATATTTCACTCACGAGATTCGATCTCTCGCACATTATCAAAATACCGAGAACTACACAAAAACAGCACTCGCACTATATACCCCGTAGCTTCACCGCAGCCAGACTCTAATGACTGCGAGAGGTTCCATTGAAGCCCCTTTGCGCTTTTTTGTACATCAGCGTTGCGTTGCACACCATAGCCACCCGCAGCAGCATCGGTGAGGAATTCGCCATTCTTCGTCGCGCATAAGTGCACAGAGAAGCCCCCAGGCTGAAGGGCGCCATTCCAAGGTATCTTCTCTCTTTTCTCGGCCTTTCTAAGGCCTCCTTATATCCCGACACGCGATGGGAGATTTTTGGCGAGTGCATGTTACGACTTTCGTGACCCGAGGTGTATATATACATATCCTCGAGTCGACAAAGGAAGTCTTTGAGACGTGAAGCAAAAATGTTTGTGGGTCAGAATGAGATGATTCTAGCGAGAAATGTATAAATCATTAAAGGGAGGCATCGATGCAAATCCAAACGATTAAAAGCACACCCGGCAATTAATCCTCCCTGACTATACTATCTACCAGCTACAAGCGCAAGAAGCCACGGCGCTTCTAAAAATCCCAACCTGGAACGCATCCCCCCTGCAATCAGTGCAACAGCGGCTACTTGAAATGTTTTCGTTGAAACCCAATGATTTGTGCGCTCGCAAGCTTAAAAAAAAAAAATCCACGCAGGCAAATCACAGGGGACGCGTACGTAGACTCTATACTAATCCGAAAAGTATAGCCGACGGTGCAGAGCCGGTAAAATCTAGATACAAGCAAAAAAGGGAGGAGGAGCTGCAGTGCAGTTTGATCAGGTGCACACCGGTTGAATATAATTTTAGAGATTTAGAGGAAAATAAATATAAGGAAATTAAATGCGCTAAATCACAGCCTGCATGTGTGTATGTGTGTGTGATCGTAGGTATATAGGGTTTAAAAATACAGAAGGCACGACAGGTAGGGATATTATCGAGCGTGATGCGGTAGTAGTAATTACGCGTGTACGGCAGGTGTCTACCAGTTTCTTTCTGACAGTCTCTTCTGCAGCAGTACACAGCTTCTTTGTTTTTTTCAAGACAATCAAAGCATCACACGACTCTCTCTCTAGCGAACGTCCATCCGAAGATCCGAACGAACGTCGTAAAATTTTAACCGATTTACAAACCGATATTTCACCGATTCACGCTTATTAAAAACAAAACATCGTTTATATTCTGCCTGTAAAAGCTTCCCCGATTGTCCGGTCAAGCTATTAAAGACGCGGAAACGGCCGCACATCAGAGACTTAATTTTTTTTTTGCACGCGCGTAGGCGCATGCACGGGAAAAACCCTGTCTCGTATTTTGAATTCCTCGCACGTATAAGCGCAATCTCCGTTTAATGCCCCGACTCGATACCACTCGCGACGTGGAGAATGAGCTTCGCGTAAGAGACTGCGTAAATTCGTGATTTTAGGGCTAATATCTCCGAGGCTAAGGATGTATAGAAGCCTTGTATAGGGTTGAAATTTAATTGTTCCGATTTTGTCTGGACCGAAAGCAGAGCACCCGCAAAAGGACCCCGAAAAAGCCGAAGCTTTAATCAAGGCTATACACGCGCAGAAGAGATGAAAAAAAGGATCTCTCGCTTAGCATTCGCTGCAGCACTGGCCCGATGCCCGGGGCGTCAACGGCATGCAATCAGAGACTGCCTCGGGCGCAGCTTCTTCTCTATATACATACGTATACGACCTCGGCAGGATCTGAGCTATACGCGTCGAGAATATACCTCGAGGTGAATTTTGGTATACAGGTGTGTATTACTATCAGCGCGAATTTCGGGTTATTGTTCAATTAGCTTCGAGCTGTAGTTTCAAAGACTCGTGAATAAACTACGCTCAGACATTCCACCCGTCGCGCTCATATTAATTAAATCCACGATAGCTAACGATAATTAATTAACGAAGCAGTTATAACGTAAGCGGTCCAAGCAACAGCCCCAAAAAGGCAGTTTTAGCATATAGGTGGCAGCCCGCTTTATCTAGACGCTTTATCAAGACCAGTTCAGAATAATTTTGTTTCTTCTGCATTTCTATAGTTTATAAACAAACAAAAAAGCGCGATAGCATCGAAAGATTCATTGCCTCGCCACGTCATAGTCATATACCTTATTCATGGCGCGTAAGAAGGGTTCGATTCATCAAAGACAATGCAGCATCGCTGACTCCCCTGATGGAATCCGGTGAACTTCCTCCACGTATATAACTTTACACACGCACACACGCAGCCACATCATACCCTCAGAATTTCAAGAAGCCAGAGATGGCGAACAGGCAGGGATATTACCGACCGATTCTCTCTCTCTCTCCGGTAGCAATTACGTTTCGAGATACAGCAGGTGTCCGCCGGTTCCCTCCGACAGCCTCCGATGAATGGTGCAAGGGCTACCACTATATACTACACCTAACTGGAACGCCAGAGTTCCCGATAACCCGGTGATTAAGCTGACACGCGGATTTCTTGTTCTTTTTGCGTTCCTTATATTGCAGCCTATACCGAAATATCGGTGCATTACTACTGCATCACTACTGGACGATCTTTCGGCTTGTTTACCGATCGTTGGTATTATATCCGCGCGGGTATAGTGTGCAATTTCGGATCGGTGCAATTCGGATTAAATGGTATAATAAACCCTTCGAAAGAAAGCAGCCTCGATTCGGTTTATTTCGAGGAAGAAATTCAACGCACGCGTACAATGTATATCTCGGCGAGATGCAGAGTAACAGCCGATTTATCTCGAAGACACGTCTCATTAAACTCGGAAACTGAACCGTCGATATAATAGTCCGCGGGATCACAATGCCCACGCAAACGGCTAGAATAATGAAACCGAATGCAAGCCGAGAGAGAGAGAGAGAGAGAGAGAGAGAGAGAGAGAGAGAGAGAGAGAGAGAGAGAGAGAGAGAGAGAGAGAGAGA
>CM053168.1:7636297-7663361 GCA_012977825.3 Pteromalus puparum | reverse complement strand
GAGAGAGAGAGAGAGAGAGAGAGAGAGAGAGAGAGAGAGAGAGAGGGTCATAAATAATTCATGACCACCTTACGCACACACACACACACACGTGTATATAGGTATATAACCAAAATAACAACGAAGCAGCCTCGGTATATCTTCGAAGCGGCGGAGCTACACAAGTAATACATTTTTATGAAAACGAGACGACGGAATATATCCGCGAACGAGAGAAGAAGAGGAGAAAAAAAGAAAGACGAGCAGGAGGTTGTGGGCGGCTGAAGGGGGGGAATTACCATCTGAAAGAGCTCCGGAGAGGAGCGAGTCTCCCTCTCTCCTCTTTTCGCAAAGCTTATGTTTATTTCAATTACCGCCGTTTCGCGACTTTCTTCTCTCTCTCTCTCTCTCTCTCTCTTCTCATTCTCTCTCGAGGGAATACTCGCGACTACATACACAAGCGACGAAGCGTCAAAATGAAAAGTTCCGCTAAGCCGGCGATAAGCCGCAAGGATTATATAGCAGCGGATCGAGATATCGAGAGGCATAAGAGCTTTTTAAAACGTTCATACTGTCCCTCGGCCAGAAGAGAAGAGTTATTCGCGCGGTGATGACTTTTTCGCGGATTTCACGACGTCGACCTTTATATCCACCGGCGGCTCACACTTTGTGTAAAAGCCTGATATGCAAATGAATCCTGATAATGCGCAAGCAGGAGTCGACGGACGACTCGGACTGAAACAAAGTATAAATACATTTAGGTTGAAGCTCTCTGGAATTTTCGAAAATTAAATCCATTGCGTGTAACGCAAATTTGACGATCGTCCCGAGGTAAATTAACGCTTTACGACTGGTCATATTCACATACCGAAAGGAGGGACGAAAATATTTACGCCGGGACGGCGGGAATAAATTTCAATTTTGAACTGGACTACATTAACTATATATGTAGGGATATATAATACAAGCCGGACAGAATTTTGCTGCGCGTCGAATAAATTTACCGTCTGCGCACGACGACGACGACGACGACGACGGCGAAAGTTTGTTTTTCTTCGTTTTTTAACTCTCTGCGCGCCGTCTCGCCTCCGCGTATACGCCGCTGAAAGCGAACGATTTATCGAGCTTTCGAGCGTTCGGGACTCAATGTTAATTGAATTTATATTCCGCGCGTAGGGGGGGACTTCTTTTTTTCGAGGATTTATCGAAGAAATATTTAAATTTCGGATTTTTAAAAATGCGAAGTGTTTTGGGTTGTAAATATGAGAGTTTGCTATTCGTCGAGCTAATCGGAGTCATTTTATTTTTGGCAGACTTACGACACTTGACGAAGATGACTGAATTCTGGATATATAGGCTTCGAAACTTACCTGGAAAGAGAAAACAAATAAAATTAGAAAATCGTGTTCAAAATTGTCAAAGCTTTATAAGTATAAATTAGAAATTTTCAAAAAACACTACGAAGCGAGCATCTCTGTCCCGTTATATTCTCTCCCTCCCCTACCCCACCGAAACTGTCTTATTTGGCAAACACGGCGCACTTTGATTTTAGCCGCTCTCGCCATCCTCTAAAAAAAAAAAAGAGAACGAGCCGACCAAAGAAGAAAAGAAAAAAGAAGAGCGCGTGTGCCGCATTTACCAAGGATGCAGGTGCGCGTAAAGCCGTCGTCGTATCTCTCCTCGAGCAGCACACATATATTTGTCTAGCTTTCGGAGCGAGCAGAGAGCCGAATAAGGAGAGAAGCCTGAAGGTATGGCTTTGGGAAGGAAAAATTGAAGCGGCCGTGTGTGCGTATCGGTTACGTTTGGTCAACCATCGGGTGTATAAAAGAAGAACAAAGGAATCACGTGAGTAAGGAATATTTGTTTTTTTTTTGTGCTTTTTGGGAGAGGGAAAATACGCGAAAAATTGGCGACGACGACTAGTTAGGCTGACGCTACTAATTGACGCTAAGTAATCATTTTTTTTTCGAAGACTTAGACTCGGGGACACGGGGGCCGGTATACAGAGCCATTACTGTGACAATATTCGCGCTGGCAATCAGCACGTCGGTGCTAAGACGCCGACAGATATGACGAGTAGCTCTTTGGGTCTTTACGCCAGCTGGTTTCTTGCGTAATTTTTTTTTTTTTTTTTCGGCTCTCGGGTCTCCGCATAAGAGGTTATACTGAATAATTAATGCGTTCCGAGATTTACGTGGATCTCTATCAAAATTTTACTTTTATACATGTGTTTTAAAGAAGAAAGATTCCACTCGAATTGAATGTATAAACATCGTTAAACTTGGAAAGCTCGAGTATAAATCCCATTTCGGAGAAGATCTGCTGAAGTATATAGCTCAATTTACATTGAATACGAATGTTACGTAGAGCAAATTCGTCGCAGTCAAGAGCGTACAAATCCTCCGTAACGAAGCGCGGCGGCAGTTTTTCCGAGCAAACGAGCGCGCGCGAAGCGTTTCAAGTTCAAGCCAAGACAGGTTGCGCGCGGCAGAGAACGTCGATTCCGCCTCCCGGGAAACTATGCAATGCGACGAGTCGTCCCGTGCTTTTGTGCGAAGAAAATCGATGATTGACTTGGAGTTGATTAAAAATTCTGTTAATTTTAACACAAGAATATTTCCGTAATTTACAGCATACCACGAAAGCTCGTAAAGAATTTACCCGATTCGATCAGCTTCTCTAAGTATAAACCCAAGCTGGATCAATAAACCAGCAACGCTTCTCTCAGAAGCGCCTAATGAATGAAAATCATCCACCTCTTTTTCTCAGCCTACCCTCCAAGTACGACAAAAAGCTTCTCCACCACTTCCCCAGTAGCATACTATCCCGTTCGGAGCTTGCAAAGCGAGAAGAGAAAAAAAAGAATCGCTTGCCTTAAAGTCTCCGGTATATATTATACACACATGCGGCACACACGGATCGACCTAAAGAGGATAGCCTGTCAATCAAGCCAACGTCGCGACCATCACATATCGACGTCGGTCAGTAAGGGAGGTCCCGAGCTACCAGGGCTGCAGAAAAGTGCGGAGCTGAGACACGCCGATAAGAAGTGGCGAGTGGGTGGGCGGTAGGCGAGGAGAGAAAAGTAACGGCGCACGCCCGGTGCGCCGCCGCTGCCGCGAGAGCTGTTTTATGTGTAATGTAGAAATATGCGTGATACTGTTCTGCGCAAGATTAAGAATTCTGAGGGAGAGGTATTCGAGGTTATTTTATACGCAAAGCTTGCGGTATTGGTAAGAGTGTTTCGTCACCGCCTAAACTCTCCGTGTTTCGAGCAGATGAATATAGGTGGCGCATGGACACTTTTCTATTTCCCTCACAACAATATGCGAGCCGAGTCTAGATATAGTGGTGTGCCACCAATTGTTGTTTAGCCTATTACTGCTTTGACCGCTCATGCTATAACTGCGCGCGAAGCACATCCATTGCATAATTCTTGTGCATGCTTTGACTAATTCTGTTCTAATACAACGATCCAAACCGAGCCGATAAAGCAGAAACCTCCCGAGGCTCGAGTCCAGAAGTCCGGCCGCCAGGGGAGCCCACCGCATGAAAACGCATAAAAAAAGAAAGTCCATAATGCACACGAGGCGGCGGACGTCTGTCATCGCATGCACACAGAGAAAAAAGGGCATCTCGCTCGTATGTGTGCATGAAAAAAGGTGCGATATAATACGAAGAAGCGGGAGAAAGAGGGAAACAATTACACACACATACAGGATTCCGCTCTCTCTCTCTCTCTCTCTCTCCCGGTCGAGTGGGGGGAAGCAAGAGAGAGAAAGAGAGAGAGAGAGAAAGAAGGGGAAAAAGCCTGCATACATAGAGACCCGATCCTCGAGCCTCGCTGGAAGAGAGCGGACTGACAGATGGCGAGGCTCCGAGCCGGTTACGTTCCAAAGAGGGAGAAGGAGCGAGTGAGCAAGAGAGCAGTGTGTCTGTTTGTGTGCTCGCGCATGCGCTCCTGCCGTGGGAACGTCGCCGCCGCCGCCACTGCCTCTCTGTCTCTGTCTCTCTCTCTCTCTCTCTCTCTCTCTCTCTCTCTCTCTCTCTCTCTCTCTCTCTCTCTCTTCGTCGCACGCACCAGGCACGAGCTGCCGCTGCGCTGCTGCTGCTGGGCCCGGGGGGTAGCGCCTCGTCCACGCGAGCGGCACTGCCGCCGACTCTATACTTGAATGTGGAGGTTCTCAATCGCGGGCCACGAGCGTGTTTGCGCCGCGCGCGCGACTCGGCGCGAGCCAACTCGATGTTGCTTTGACTTCCTTTCGTTTTGAGCGGCTGCGCGGGATGACTGCGTCGATCTTGAAAGCCAGTTGCGCGCTGCGCGCGATAATGCGGTTTTAGAGGCGGAAGAGAGGGGGATTTTTGGAGGGAGTTTTTGGCTTTGATTTGGTTTTAGATTAAAAAAAAAAAAAATAAAGAAGCGATTATGAATCTTAAACCCACTTACAGCAACAGCATTTTCTAATACAATGTCCTGTGCTCTCTTTGATGTTTCTCTAGCGTAACGGGTTTCGTAAGAATTATAAATAGAAGCGAAATATTCCTTGCATCAACAATGCCGTATAGAATACATTTTTTCAGCGAATCATGATCAATGAGTTTCCAAACGTCTCTGTCGCAACAGCGTGCAAAACTGTAACATTGCATGCGCTATTGCATCACGAAGAAACTACCTCAGAATCCGGAAAGCATAAGCCGTGTAGTTTTAGCGTACTTTGCTCTCCAAAATGGTCAAATCGTGAGCCCCACAACAAGATCAAAAAATCCCGAATCCGTTACATTTCCTATAATACCATTCTCTCATTATTTATGCTACTTCCTCAAGAAAAATCGGAAAATACAGCCACTGAAGCTTGACACACCGCCAATTTTTCTCCCCAAAGAAAAAGAATTTTATATACACAGGAAGAAGTGGATCAGCAGATGAGAGCAGACCGATAGAACAGCCGCACAATGGAACTCACAACGAAGCCCAAGGAAATGCGAGGCGCGTGTGAGAAAGTTTCTTCATTGCTGTAATGCCCGCGCGCTTGCACGAGTGAAATTATTAGTCGGGTGCAATTGGATAACTTTTTTTTTCCGCGTCATTATTGTGTGAAAAGCGTCGGATCCGATGGAATTAGATAAGCGCCGATGCTTAAACGCTCGTTTCTTAGTCATTGTTGGGAGGTGCAGAGTGATATAATCGTATATACGAGACCGTTTTAGCGTCTGCTGGTTTTAGCATTGTCTTTACGAGGCTCGAAATTCTTCAACTCTCTCCTGCGTGTTTACTTTTAACCTGCCTGCGAAGTTTCCAGCTGAGTGCGCTCGTCGTAAACGTATAACGGTAAGAGTTCTTTATTTTCGCTAAGCATTTAGATTTTTATTAAATTTTAATTCAATAAAATATTTTACGTTATATTTTCTATTTTGATAAGACACTGCGGTATATCTAAATTGGATTGTGGCTTGTTCTCTACAGATCGGCGCCACCCTCGACGCGATATACTGTAATCAGAAGTCAAGGATCGTGACTGTTCATAAACAAAATCTGAGGTAGAAAATAACAGAGGAGCCTCGTGTGCGTATATACACCCACATAGCCACGGAAGAGCCAAGCCCAAACATTCATTTCCAGCACGTGTGCGCTCGTGCGTCCTGTGTGTCTCCTCCTCCGCGGGATATCCACATTGTTCGTATACACTCAATCGAGGGATTCACATATTTTGACAGGCTGTATAGTGCTCCGTCATCGTGAATTTGTACAGACCTACGCATCTTCTTGACGTATAGGATAAAGAAAGCTCTGCATTGATCCATAGAAGTTTTTTGTTTTTATGATTATCAAAGATCTAGATCACTATGGATATTTTTAAATTGTTTCGAAGCCTATGAGAACCACCTAACGATGGTTTGCAATTGCACACATATTCGCATTTTGAAACACGCAGTTCAATCACGGTGTTAATCAATCACTTATGACTAGATAAATGTTTCGAGCATTGATCAGCCACACACGCGGCATGATATTATCGGATTATATGAAATACGAAGATTGGCAAAGCTTATGTAACCACACTTCCATGTTTGTACGGACTGCTAGCGCGAAACAATGCTGTACAGCATTACAGAACACTATCTATTAAGCCATCATTTATATGGATTAACTATCGCATTAATCTCTACCCGCACAAGCTATATCGAAGACCTAAATTTTCTCCCCATCATCATCGCTTCCTTCCCGAGCGCTTTCGAACCTGTCATCTTCCGTCCGTGAAACGAGCAATACCCCTTGCAAACAACAAGTCCAAGTCGTTGTTTTTATCGACACCACCCACCGCAAGAAGTCATCGATCCTTCCGCGAACGGGTGTAAAAAGTGTCCATCTCGCGCGCCACCAAAGGCGCGGAACAACGATCATCTCTCACGCCAGTACTGGCTGCACTCGGTCGTCTGTAAACAGATGACAAAATTGGCGCGAAATTCTCTCAGGACACACGAAGCGCTGCTAATAAAGGCCTCGTTTACTGCTGGGAATGAGCGCTGGAGAAGAAGGAATAAAAAAAAGCCAGCCGCGAGTTTTCAACCTATGCCCGGAAATTGAATTAGTACTGGAAGCGTTTTTCTCACCGAGGGAGTTCTGCGCGCTTGATTATGACTTCATCGCCGATGAAGAGGCTTGACAAATGGTACGTAAAAATTAATGTTGCAGAGAGAGAGAGAAAGGTAAGGTCTATTATGAGCGGCTTGCTCAAACAAACTGCTGAACAATAGAAATGTACTGAGCTTCTTTTTATAGTGCGGAATTTCAAGAAACCTCTATCACGATGTCAACGCTAATCATTGCAACAAAGAAGAGACGGCTGAGTGAGTTAAAATACATATCGGAAGAATCAACAAAGAGCTACTTCCAGAAGCAGCTCTTAGCTAATGGTCGTTCGATTTCCCGAGCAAATATATGCTTTGCCGTCGACTCTGCCTCCGTTGAATCCTATATACTGCACTCGTTGCATTTGCATAGAGAGAGAAAGAGAAGAAGCCAGAAAGAAAAACCACGTACGTGCGTACTTGCAAGGGCGACAGTCGAAACGTCGCGGTACACAGTAGTTTACAACTGCGGCACGTGCGCTACTGCGCACTGCTCTTTCTTTGTCGTCTAGAATTCAGAGCTGTTTGATCAGGGAATTAACGCTTGTTTGTCGTGCGTTGAAAGTGAAAGGATGGGAAATGAATTTTCATTTTGAAAAATCTTTATCACTTTTAATCTTTTCGACTCGATTAAACGAACAAAGTCCTCACCGATCAAAGAAACAACACATCATATTTCAAAAATTGAAAGCAGGACAAAGCTGAGAAAAATCCACCCCCTACCCTCCGAAAAATTCGTCCCCCTTTATAACGCGAATCAAAACGCGTAAAAGCAATTTTCCATCCTTGCCTCCGTATCACCAGCGACGATTTGCGGCGAGGGTGTCAGGGACTAATCGAGCCTCCCCCCTCTGCGACGACACAAAAACCAGCGAAAAAGGCTACTATAGACATACAGACACATAGCAAGCTAGCCGGAAACTGGCGAATGGAAGAAAAATATTGTTCGACAGGCCCTCGGAACCCTTTATTACGAGACGAGGTGCGGGTCACGTGTCGCGACACGCGGCCGGTCCACGTGTGCCGCGAAGCGACGACGGAGTGTGTCAGCGGCGACGTCGGCGCGGGATGTGCACTGTGCAGTAAGGCACACGTGCTGAAGAGTGGATTTCGAGGCGGGGGGGGTTTATGCACAAAGAGAGATGGGAAATCATGGTGGATCGAAATTTTTGGAGGGAATATATTTTGGACAGGATTTGGGGGGGGCGAGAGAGGTGAGCGTCGTCGCTTGGTGTGAGCCTTTGTTGCGTAATGAATGGGAAACAATGGGTTTGTTTAAGAGTGACACTTTTAATATAATGGGGTATCAATTATTTATTTTTGTCAAGCTTTACCAACTAAAGATGAAATGTTGTGCAATTCTTAAAATTTGTTTAAATACTTATTATTTTCAAACGGAATCACAGGGTTCAAATTTATTTGAAGCAATAATCATATGATACTTCTTTCATTTTTGCGAGTACACTAACCCAATCGATCCGAATATTAAATCTCCACATGCAAGTTTAACGAGCGTATGAATACATCACACATAAATTTCAATAAACGAGCTCAGAGCAGATGGGAAGGCAAAATAGATGCCAAGCTATATACATAAGCCAATATAAAGCCTTAACGCTCGAAAAATTAAAAACCTTGGGCTTTAGCCTTAAGCCTATCGGTTTCAAAATATTTAGCAGCACCACCCATCCCTAATTTAAATACACGCAGAGATCTAACCCGCCTCTCCCTTCGTATCCCTACACGCGACACAAAAGCCACCCCTAACTCACTCCCCCCACTGTAAAAAAGAAGAAAGTGATATAGTGTGAGAGAAAAGTACAGCGCCGAGGTGATCGTACAAAAAAACGATGAGTCCGCAAACGAGCGACTGTTAATGCCGCGCACGCGTCGTCCTCGCGTAAAAGGGAAGGTTTTTCACGGGCTATTGTCCACAAGGCGGCGACCCCCTTTCATCCGGCTACTGGCTTTAATTCGCCATATTGTCAAGTGGCGCTGGCTAAATTTGTTGTTCCATTGGATTACGCCGTGTCCGACGACTGTGATGTATGTATCGCGCGCATATCTCGCGGGAACGACGAGAGTCGTTCAATTTTCAATCGGGGGTGATTTTTTGGATCGAGCTTTGTGCTGTTGCTTCGATTATTGAGATTTATGACGATTTCGAGATGCTAAGCTTGGGGTTCTAATTATTGAAGGGGAGAGTCATCGCGCGATAGTCATGGTTGTAGTATATGTGTGTCGAGGGTGGTTTAAAATTTTGGGGCGGTTATGGGAACTTTCATAGAAAAATTGATAGTGTGTGGAGAATGTAAGTCATACAGTTTCGGGAGTCGATAAAACTTTTGTCTCAGCGTATCGAAAGATGATAAACTGTGTTATACACATACCTTGCGTCATTTTCAAAAACGACGATTTTAAAAGCTATTACACACTATGCCACACTCGCTGAAATAGGAGCAAATGCCTAAAACGAAAGTGCTGTTGCATCACATTCCAGAAAATGACGCTAATTTCGCCCGTCGAGATGCGCGAAAACTAGTTTACGCGGTAACTCGTGCATTTGTGGCACAGCATCAACGGCATAGCCGCACAGAGACCTGCATTCGTTAAAAGGTACGTGCGTGGACCCGCTAAGATTGAAAGTGTGCAGAGAGGGAAAAGTGTATTATATGACGACGTGATGCAGCTCACTGTGTAATTAGGCTGGTAAATGAAAGAATCTATTACGAGGGAAGCGATGTTTCGCGCCTTTGTGTCTCGTAGCTATCTTCTTCTTCCTTCACCTCTGTAATTATTTTGCGCTTTGAAAACTGGTGCACATTTCAAAAAATCAAAAGTTTTAAAGTGCAATAATTTCTCGCCTCCTCTCGCGACATTGAGGTGACTTTAACACGCATTAAACAAATTGCTCGAGCAATGCATTATACAAGACACAGGGAGAGCGTATATAACAATCGCAATACAAGTCACACGCTATGAAGGTATATAGCAAATTATTCACTTTAGCGCAATAAAGCGACGGCTTATCAACTGCACTACGCGGCCAATAACTCACATCAAGATTGAGTAATTTAACAGCGAACCTGTACTTGTAAAAACAGCATCAGCTCCGCATTCGTTGATAATTACATTAATTCGTATCCTGTTACAAAATCCGAAATCGCGAAAGCACAATACTAGCCGCGAAAATCACCAGCAATATCCGTTAGTAAATACCTCATCGACGCACTTGTCGAAGCTCGTTCTTAGGAATCCGCGCGAATGGAGGCTAAACCGCTGATAAATATCGCGAGACAAATGGAGCGCGACAGATTCCTCACAGTCTTGTCTATACGCACAACGTGTATACACGAGAGAGTAAGAGAGAAAAAATGAACTTTATGCGCGCGATAAATAACAAGGCGTCGCATTGTCGTTGGAAAATAAGGTAAGAACGATGACGAGGTCGTGCACATATACACGTACATTGTTTCAAGGCACATCTCTCTAGATTTCGCGCGCTCTCGAGACGTAATCGCATTATAACGGACTCTCCGCGACAATGACCGCGTCACGTGATAACGGATTTGCGCTGGAGAGATGCAAGCGAATGCCCGGAGGAAGAGAGAGAGAGAATCAGGAAGGCATTGTCATTATTAGCCGAATGAATTTTCATGATATCGCCACAGGCTCAAGAGGGAGACTGCTGGACGTGTATATATACACTCGATTATCGCTCGTCTCTGTTCTATAGCTGTAAAGCTGGATGACAATGGCAAATCGCCGATCGATTTTCATTGTTTCGCTTTTACGACGATTCTTAACTGTTATGATCGACTAGACATCGGCCAATCGATCGTTCCTTGCATCACGTACGACAACATTACACAAAAGATCCGTATTATATACCTCGTTATGTTCCTCCCCGAACACGAAAATCAGTCATTTATTCAATATATACCACAGCGTAAAACCGTATAGAGCAGAGAGAGAGAGAGAGAGAGAGAGAGAAAGACTAGCGTATATACAAGTACGAATGCAATTTAAATGCGTTCCTGAATCACGAGCGCCGCGCTAGCGGCCGGGATAATATTGGTCCGCCGCCGCGACGATCATTACGCCGTCGCTCTCGGCGAGTTCCGTTCCTTATGCGCTGTATAGCAGCGACGCTTGATATATCCCACGCTGAGAGCTCTTTCTTTCTCTCTCTCACTCGCAGCTGCAGCAGCACATATCAGACGCTCGTGATTTGACTGTGATCGACCGAGTCATCGGGACGAGTTTTTTTTTCCTTTCGGGTATATATGGAGTGGATTAAAGCTGTATAAGCTTGATCAAAACATAACGGAGTGACACGGCATTCCGCATTGTTTCTGCTGGATGTGGGAGATATGATTATGATGGGGGAGGAAGGGATTATTAGTTCCGCGTTTGGAGGTTAGAAAAATTAGAGGGTGTTTGGGGTATGTGCAATGGTTTGTGAATTGTAAGATCGATGGTTGCAAGTTGTGACGTATGAAAAATAATAAAAGTGTGCTGTACGCGTATAAGGTCACGCGAAAGGTTGAAAGTCGCTCGTAATAACTCGCTATTACTCCGTCATCTTTCGCTCATATTTTTACGATTCGAAATCCAAAAGATAAAAAATAAGAACGCATTTCACGAACACACGCTTCCGAAAATCGCCCGAGGACTATATCTCAAATTACACCCGCACATCAGTCAGTTCTCTCGCACGCAGATCATGAAAAATATCATACACATACGGAGAAAAATTCGCAAAGGCTCCCGTCGATTTTCCAATTATCCCACGCGTTTACTCGCGGTAGCCTGAACTTCCGAACTGCAATATACCTCCTCTCTTTTTCTCGTTGCTCTATCAGCTTCGTATATAGCCGAAAACGACCCTAAGGCTATGGAATTACACTGAGCGCGCACGCACCGACGATTTTCCGGGATATCGCAAGAGGATAAAGGTTGAAGGGCTGCTGCAGTTGCGACGCCTTCGGCGCTTTTGGGATGGATACTCTCGCGCTCCAAGTCGGGACTAGTGTATAAAGGTGTACTTGAGAGAGAATAGTTCGCCTCGGCTATCGCGTGGGAGGCTTCGCATCCTCCAGTTCTCGCATTTTCTGCACTATGGGCTTGCTGCAAAGCTTGCGGGGTGGAATTTTTTTTTCGAGTCGCGTCTTCGGACTATGTTATTGTTTACTATTGAATTTACCCAGTTTTTATATGATGCATTAATTGCTACTACATTGTTATATCGAATTCAAGTAAGCGTTATAAACTTGAATACGTTAAGAAAAATAAGATATCAAAAGTCTCAGTAAGTCGTTATCAGTTACAGCATGAGTGGCCCAAGCCAGCAGGCCCAACGAGGCATTTGTATAAGGACCTCAGTTTATTATACAACAAACAATAATATAATCCCGCTATGTATTAAAATAGTTAAAACCTGCAGTTATAGCATGAGCAATATCCCGACCAAGACATGTATGGCACGCCGCTTATATATCTAGACTCGGCGCACAGATTATTATGAGGGAAATGGAAAAAGTTCCGATGCGCCACCTATGCTCACCTGCCAGATACACAATGAGTTTAGGCGGCGACTGAAGAGCCAATCCAAAACTGATTTGTTTTGATACATCAAGGTTCTATACGTACGCAGAAATCGAAATTAAGTTTCGATTAGCCTCGAAACAGTTTTTTTTTAATCAAATTTTTTTGTGGCGTAAGCGTAAAACTTTGATTTGAAAAGGTCGAGAATCCCACAAAAATAAAGAAATACGACTCTTCCTTTAATTTCCACTTTATGAGGTTGAGAATTGATGCATTCGAGAAGCGAGAACGAATAAAAAATAATTATGCCAATTTCTTTTTTAAAGAAAAAACATATTTGAACGACACTTACTTGCAATGTGATTCTCCTCGCGGCGATGACACGCAATGGCCTCCATTTTTGCAGGGACTCGGCGAACACGAAACAAATCCTGCAACACAGAAAATCCAAACGTTAAACATATATTCATAAAAATTAAAATTATATTAATTATCTCAATATTAATTATCTCCAATTCAAAAACACAATCTCAAAAAAACCCCTACTACGACAATTCGTCTTATCAACCACTTTCATTATAATAGTGTCTTTGACCGCGTCGTAAAGTACAATATTACAGGCAATTTGAACAAGTGCAATCTGGAGGAACGAGCAGTGTACACCCGCGCACATCCTGCTTCGTTAGACTGCCGGAACCTCGGCTCAAACGGTTTCACACACGCCAACTGCTTGAAGGAACTGCATCTCGCTACGATGCTGATGGCGATCACCTTTTTGATTCGGGAATATTAGGTTTCTCCGCAGTGACGTGAAATTACACGTGCGAGTAGTAGGCGCTGATATTTTTTTCAACGTGGATCGACGATCGCTTTTAGTGCTAATGCGAATCTGGTTTAGTCGCGGGGAAGGAAGTATCGTGTTACTGGGTTATATCTTGACTTTACACTTACGTAAGTCGATCGTCTCGGTATAGACGTTTGAAAGATTTTGAAAAGAGGCTTCGATTATAAAATATCGATTGAAAAGGTTATAGTCTATAACACTTTCGACTTCATTCACTTTTCCTTTTTTCTTTTGTTTTGACGTTTAAATGCGCGCGAGTTGTTGTTACAATCGAGGCGTGAGCGACTGCACCCAAACCGTATTTTATATGCGAGACAGCGCGCGGTCACGTTAATCGACCTCTAAACACATGCTTTCGTACCGGCATGTATATGCGCCTATACATAAGTGCGTGATTTAGATCGACTCGTGACATCACATCAGACAACGATCTACTTTCGAATCAATACTATACACATGCGCAAAATCATCGTATATCAGCGCACTTATTCCCTTGATTTTTATAACAGAAAAGAGTTCATCGGCCCGAATCCAGTAAGCAGCGAAAAACAAAACCAGAAATCTCCGTACAAGCCCCCTTTGAATCTCCTCAAGCCGAGTGCAACAAAAATTAACTGCCCCGAGCGCGATCTGATCTCTCTCCTCTCGCAATAAGTCTCTCGCGCATCTCTCGAAAACGCGTTATCGCGCTTCTCTCGCGCGGCACAATGAAGAAGTTCGCTGCTGTATGGCTCGCGCGAACAGGACCAGCACACGAGAGAGAGAGAGAGAGAGCGAACGACAAGACGGATGAGATCAGTTAAACGAAACTGCCTCCGTGACAAATCCTCCGCTTCCTTTTTCGCTCTCTCTCTCTCTCTCTCTCTCTCTCTCTCTCTCTCGCTCTCTCTCTCTCTCTCGCTCTCTCTCTCTCTCTCTCTCTCTCTCTCTCTCTCTCTCTCTCTCTCTCTCGCGTGAAGAGTCGCTCCGTACGCGTACATACGCGTGAGAGAGGACACGTGTGCGTGGGTGGTGCACGCACTGCGCGAGTGTGTGTTTTGTGCGAGGCTGATTTATTGGTCCTCGTTGTTTACGGATTTCTTTGGACCGCTTTTCGAAATGACGAGTGCGGTTGTGTAGTGCTGTGAAAAAAAAAGATTAGATCAATTTTCAAGCGAGACAAAACTTACGAGGGAATATCGTGCGAACGCAGTAGTTTATGACGTCTAACGAAGCTGCAGTAGCGCGTGATTTTATCAAACCGATTCGAGCTCGTTAGAAGAGTCTCACGAAATAGCCTCGCCGATATTATGAAAAACATTTTCTAGACACGCAAAAAAATTAATCATATCAACAAGCCTCTTTATTCCAAAAAGAAAAAAAGCGTTATTAATATACATGCTGGTATATAATAATCCTTGCGACGCACACGAAATGCTGGCATTCATCGCACGAGACCGGTATCGGCTTGCGCAACCGGATGACATTTTCGCACGTTCGATCTCGCGAAATTAGCATATATACAGCGTGATATTCCAAGTTCTACGGTCAGTTTGATTAAATTAGCGTATAAGCTGCTGGATAGATCAAGCGCGTGCGTAACGCTCGTGGAATCCGTTGTGTGCACAGTCTCTCGCGTACGATTAGTGTAACGAGGTGACTCTCTCGTGTGTGTCCATTTTGTTAGAATTCCTGCATTTGGTTTTTTTTTCAGTTGGCAGCTCGTAAGTTTGGAATTTTTTTCTTCGATCGAACTCATAACGATTTCCTTTTTCAGCTTCTCTCGTATGGAATATAAATTAGCGCATTTAATAAATGTGGAAACTTGCTTGTATAATAACGTCGTCGTTGGCTCTATTTTGTTCGTGATAAGGCGAATAATAATCTTCTTCACTGAGCATAAGGCACAGAAGCATCATCGGGTGTCAATGTCACGGGAACGATCATCGAGTCGAGAAGAAGAAAAACCAGCGACGTTATTCGCGCCTGTCGTTCCGCGGACTGCTTGAGAAAGGTCGCGCACTGTCGCCCACGTCGAGGAAGAAATTCTATTCGGTAATTTAGAGGCCGTCGTCGTTATGCGCCGTTGGAAGGAGTAATGAGCGCTGATCGGCCGATTATTTAAATGCGATTTAATGGAATAATCAGTGGCTGTCAGTATGCTACTATATACTAGCGGTTTTATGTACAGGTGGAGAGGCGAGTTGTAATTACCCTGGATGCTTTCGTAATTTGTCACGACGATTATACTCGCGAAGCTTGTATTTTTTGTACGCGTAGATCTGCTTACGTAACTCATCGACGAACTTTAAAACTTTCGCAAAGTCCCTTCCATCAGCAACGGAATAATATTCTCGATCCTGATTCGATAAAAGCAATTACTCTCCCAGTGTCCCGCAGAGGCACGTTGACCCTGTCCTCTCCCAGCGGCAGCACTTTGACACTGCAACCACTTTTACTCTCTCGGGAGTCTCGTACACGGGTAGAGAGCCGAGGCATGTCTGAAACTTTCCTTGGGTCAGAGTTCGAGGCGAGTATGTGGAGGCAGTCGATTAGGAGAAGCCGGAGGGGGATATTCGATTGGAATGGATCGATGGAAATCGCATATGACTCATGAGTGGTTATGCAAGTTTGGGTGGGATATTAGGCTTCCTCATACTGATAGGTAGGTATATAGAGGAGATAACTTTGCCGTGAAAAATGCGTCTGAGGTGATTGAGAAATTGTTGCTGAAGCTGAATTAACGGATGTGGTTTTAATTGGTTGTAGTGAGCTTTGTAAACACGCTATAAAACTGACAGATACACACTTTCGCGAAAGTGAGTCATCTCGATGTAGCTATAGTCATCTGACGGGAATTTGCCAGGATTTCGGTATCGAGGAAGTGTCTGCGTATATTAAATTGATATACAGACACCTATTGGTGTAATTATATCCTTGACCAAAGGTCGTCTCGCAGTGAGATACTTATATATCATGATATTTCTAATCCCACAAATGCTTCCAACTCGCAAACTCTAGAGCAAAACATATCTACAAGATAAGCCACACATCTTTAGCAATACCACGACCCAAAAACCTTTTCTAAAAAAATCCAATCAATCCATCGATCAGCGCACAGCCTAACACGCCAGAGATTTCACAACACAGCAGCTAGCAGCAAGCCTCAGTCTTTCGCGACACATACCGCATCCGAGTCAATTAGGTCCGCGGTCCATTTAAACTCCCATCGACACGATCGTCTTTCCCATTAGTTAGCTAGCACTATAAACCGGCGTTTTTGCGTTTCTCGAATTCGCCATGTTTGGCGCCCGGCGTGAGATCGCGTTCGCTCAAGTGTTGCGACACCTCTGCATCACAAGGACGATAAATTTCGCGCGGCGATCGGTGGCCCCGATCGATCCACTCTTTCTCTCTCTTTCAGAAGGTGGATAATGTGCCGATGCGCGACTACGTCAGATAAGCCACACGTGGAGTTGAGAATTCCAATTCACCTGTGCTATACAGCTACCGTTTGGATAGATCGAATTTGCTCTCCTTTCGTTATTTCTACGTGTAAACGCTCCTGGCAGTGTATAAGACTGTACGAAGTGCAAATGTTTCTCTCTTTTTATGCATAATTCAGGAGGCGAATTTTGTATACACTACGGCAAGAGCGTAAACGGCGCTCTTTGCACAATGTGGTATGTATGTGCACGTGATGAAAGATTGAAGGCGCGAGCTGGGTAATTTTATGGATTCAGACACGGAGAGACAGGTTGGCTTTGACGACGATGAGAATGGATGCGGTGTGTGTGTTATATGTTTGCACTTCGCACCTTTTCCCTCTCATTTTTACGGGCGAGGATATTCCTTTTCGCACCTCTAGCGTTTCGTACAAAGGTCCGTATGGGCCGTTTCTGCGCTTGCAGTTTCATTCGGAAAAGAGGAAAGATTAGCGGTAATGCGCCTTTGCAAATTGCGAGCGCTTTTATAGTCGCACAAGCGGTATACAGTTATTTATGTAAAAATATTCATGAGGTCTAGTCAGTCGTGAATCATACACATGGGAATGCTACAAATTACTCGAAAAAAACATAACCCGCGGCTCAATTAAATGCTGCGTTTAATCTAATTCCCAGCGAAACCCCGACACTTTTTCATGATTCCGACCAATTATACCGACCAGTGCGAGAGATGACATCAGTCCAAAACATTTTTATCAGACCACTGCTGCTGCTGCTGCTCTCTCAAATTCGTTAAGATGCATCGACGTCCGTATTTACAGGGTTGGCAGCATTAGTCGAGCCATTAATCACAATTACGCGAATTCAGATCCCCGACGCGCTCTCGCTCCCTTTCCTCTCTCTGGCTCGTCTTCTTTTTGGCTTTGAGAGAAAGAAAGAGGACGATGTCTCCCACTGGGAGCCGGCGGCCTGTCGTCGGTAGTAAGCCCAGCGGGTAAGGGATTTCGTCTGCCCTTTTACTAGTCGTCTGCATGTCGCGGAATTTTGGTCACGCGTGTTTCGGGGAACCCCCCGCTAGTCTTGCCTTTCCGTTAGGGTTAACTGCGAGGATGTATTATACGTGGAAACAAAGGAGTGGGCTCTTGGAGGTTTTGTTCTTAGCTTTATGCTGGTGGAGAGGAGATTGAGTAAATACGTCGGGATGAAAGGAGCTTCGATGTCTAATTACCGTCGTTTCCTCAGCTTAATGCAAACATCATTCGAATATAACTTCGTCATCGCCATCGAAAGCCTTATATGTATCCTCCGTAATGAATAAAGAATCCTCGAGACCGATAAATTCCTCATCCTAAATAACTCGCGAAAGCCAAGATCGCCTGGAAACGAACTGTCACACGCAACAGAAATCTGCAGGGGTCTCTCTGGTGCATACACGCACGGTAGTCATAATTTCTCAAAGTTCTCTCCCAACCTCCACACGACGTCGGTAGCGGCGGCGGCAAAGTTTCGCCACGGAAACTTGCAGTAAATATTAATCGACGTCCAAGCGTTAATTAATGACTCACCACGGGGTTTCCTCCCGCGCGCGAGAGAGAGACCTATATATAATGTATATATACGTGTATATGCGTGACCTTCGCGAGGGACGACGGAAGCACAACCGATTGAATTATGAAAATGCGCGCGTAGCTTGTTGCGCGTTCGCGGATTCGATTTCAGCGAGTGTATGTGTGTTGCAACTGGAGGCTGAGAAATCAATCGGACATTTGCATATTCGATTACGTGGGGAGAGAGAGAGAGAGAGAGAGAGAGAGAGAGAGGAGCAGTCGATAAATTGATTTGATTTCTTAAAGTTTTGGTTTAGAGGTGGAAATTGACTGAAGCTTGTGCAAACAACTACTTCTATGAGGTGTAATGCGTTGGATGAGGGATTATTCAAGGGAGAGCTTTGAGTATGTTTGGTTGCGTAAATGGCTTGTAATTGCGTGAGGATTTCGAAACACGCGCGATTGTCTGCTGTTTAAGGGTATACAGTGTAGCTACAAAAACAGTAGCTGGTATCCTATAAGGTAAACGTTATCTTTTAGCAAAAGTTAATATTTGTCTACGCTTTTATAACGCATTGAAATTTAGAATATATCACCAGTTTCATAACATCCTTTAAACACACACGCCGCACATTTAACTCTCGCGAACCACCGGAATGCGTCGTTCAGCATCAAGCAAGATTTTTTCCTTCCGATAGATCAACGTATCTGCGACGCGTGAAGAATGTCACCCTTTAGTTCTTGCTTTACCGCGGAATTCTATTGCCAACCGTATACAGCCGCATACACTTGCTTTCTATCCGCTAAATCACCAGGTGTCTCTCGACTTTGGCGATTTTCGATTAAAAAATCCAATCCCAGATATAGCCGTGTAAATCACCGGTTTTCAAATCGGAAAAATCTCCGTTACAAGTGGGTATATATCGAATCTGAAAATTATGAATAAGCGCTTCAAGAGTTTTTTCGGCGAACGTTCATAAATAGCAAAGTTTCAGAAACAATTTTTTCGATCGAGTCCGACGTTTATACACACCCGCCGGTTTTAATTTCCAGACGTAGGATGAGCAACCGCACTTGGAATTAGCATTTAAATCGAAAATAAAATCAATGTTCACGGGACTAAAATCGACCACCTGTAGAATATTGAATCATCGGAACTTTCATTTATAGAATATACACACTAATACGTTGTACTCTCTCGGGGACACGACGACAACCGATTTTAATTACTAATTTATGCCGATTGCACCGCTCGATAAAGCTTTTTTTTCTCTCTTTCACATATAATACACAAAACACAATCCTCGCGAAGCATCTCAATAAATTTTGCTAAAAATACACGCACAAAATATTACGCACAGCAGCAGCAAAGAACGGCTGAGCACACACAAGCGAGTATTAAAATTACCGGCGTGTAAAATCGGCGCAAAATCGAAACCGGCAAAAATCACTTTACGACACGGCTGCCGCCGCCGCCGCCGAGAGCGAACAGAAGCCGTGCTCGTAGTGTATTTACCTACCTGTACGGTCGCTCAAATTTTACGCGCTCGTACACACGCATCGGAAAACAAAGGGACGGGCGAATAAGGAGGAGGTAATGTACTTTGGCCCCGAAGGGCAAAGAACGTCAGAGAGAGAGAGAGAGAGAGAGAGCGCGTTAAATGTGGAACGCGTGCAAGCAGGTCCATTGTTTGCTGAACGCATGTGTGTATATATAGAGGAGATGAGGATTTGGATCGAGATCTGGATATTTTGATGAGGAGGAACACGCCGGGGTTGCATAATATTTAGGTCACAGATGCTATCTCCTTTCGGTGGTCTCGTTACTCCTCCTGATTTGCATGACGATGTGTTGTTTCCGCCTTCTTCGATTTTACAAGAAAGAATAAACGTTATATACACGCGTTACTTTTTCTCTCTCAGGAGAGAGTTTGCACATAAAGCGCTATCAACCGATGTACAGTAAGCAAACAACTTGGAAGAATATATACACAGAGCGAAAACGCATCTCAGCATTCCTCTGAAATTCCAAATCGTAACATCCGCGAATCACGCGCGCCTTTCTCAAACAAACGATAAAGACAATGGCAAAAACGAACAAGACATAAAGCATCGAGGAGAAGGAGGAGGCAGCTCTCGAGAGTGAATATCTTCCCTAGCTTTCGAATCTTGAAAACCTCGCCCTATTATACATATACATCCTCTCTCTCTCTCTCTCTCTCTCTCTCTTACTACTCTAGCAAAAGCCATTCCTGTTTACTTTGACGAGCTGCGAGCGCGCAACGCTCGTAAAATCCGGGCCTTGCTTGCGGCTGCTTCTGCTGCTGATGCACCTTGCTCTTCGAGAAAGAGATATTCGGTCTCTACCGTGCGCGAAAATCCCGCGGCAAAACCGCTCGGATTCTTGCGCAGGCTGGGAGGAGCGTCTTGAGATTTTTCTCTCGGTTGTGTGTATGTGTATATATACGGTGTGGATAGGCTGTACAAGCGTGGAAGAGTAAATGACGGGTTATTGGCGAGCGGCGGCGCAGGCATTTTTCGATAGTTAAATGCGCCCCCGAGTTTTATAGATTTTTCAGCCGTATAGCGGGATGAGTTTGCACAAGGTTGTAGAGCTGAGAGAGAGAGAGAGAGAGAGAGAGAGAGAAAGAGAGAGAGCTTTTGTGTGTGCGTCTCGTTGTCATTATATCGATGAGTTTGCCTTTTTGCTCGTGAGTAGGGTAAAAATGATAAACGTTTTGCTCGTTTGCCAGAGTCTTTTTTAGGAAATGCGAAAAACGCACAATTGAATTTAAAAAATTACAGAAACAGCTGCGCTTTCAAACTCTATTACACTGCAGTAAAAGCGAAGAGATACGAGACAACATCGATTTTGATCGATCGCATCGATAAGCCATCACACTCGATCAGCAACTGGCGAGACTCAGCTCTCTCATGAATAATTCGGCGTCAAAAGGGGGACAGCCTGCTCTATATCGACACATATCGCGCTTGCGAGCGCATCCCTTTTTTTGCGCGCGGCAATTTGTATCTCGAAAGGAGGACGCGTTCGCAAGGTTCGTTAAATTAATCGCGAATATTCCCCGGGGCGCGTAATTGCGATTTATGAAGCGGACCCGTGACCGATATACTTTTATCGATTCATTAGCACCTATAGTATAGCGATGCACACACGTGTGTGGGGCGAACGACGCGTGTATACGGCAGCGATCGTGTGATGGACCGTTAGAAAGACGATACTCTGTGATTATTTTGGTTGAGTTTAGTGGGTTGGTCGAATGCGTCTTTTGATGGATGTACGGTTTGTAAAATATGAAGCTTTTGCGACCCATGTAAAACCGCTATACAATTTTACATGAAAATTGTATAATACAGTCAGTTATTTATTTATTATACACTTTATTTTTGAGATTCACAATGTAGAAAAAACGCACTAGAGCTAGTATGCACACATACATGGACTGAATGGACATGTTCATAGACTTGAAATCTGTCAAACGGAACGAGGCTGAACAAATAAACATCCAGAAAGATGAACCGAATTCGCGTTATTGGCATGAGCGGCTATGAACAGTAGTTTTTAAGCAGGAAAAATACACAAGCACATCAGACACGGCCGATCAACGCGTAAGCGTATTTTTCAATCATCGTAGGTGGTTCGCGTTCTTTCTCATCATCACGGCCACCGAGTACAGGCGAACGCATAAAATCAACATAATTCTCATCAAGCCGTCATCAGCCAAAAAATCCCCCTCGCAAAAGTGAAGAGAGCGAAAAAAAAAGAGACGCAAAGGAAGAAAGCTCGCCTCGATATCATTATTACGAACCTAATGGACATTCGACTTTAAATCCCGATAAAACGATCTCTCTCCCGTCTGGTTCTCTCTCCGCTCTATCCATTAATGATAATGGGACCGGTTTTCTGTCCCTCTGCGCCGAGCGCGCGCGCGCGCGCGAACAATTATACGGCGTTCCGATTTGCATGAACGTCATAAATAGCGGCAATTATTTCGAAGGCAATAATCGCTTGATTAGGCAGCGTAATTAACGCTATAACCGCTCTATCGACGACGCGATGAAAAGAAAATTCGAAAGGAAAATTGCTGGTTGTTTGCGCGTGTGTGATATTCCCTGGAAAATCGGATACGTTGTATATTAATTCGATGTGTTCATATACTTGAGTGAAAGACACTGTGTTACAATAAGCTCCTTGTGTTGCGCAAAAACGCGAAAATTTATAATTCTTCTCAGAGCGATTCGGTGTAGCGAATAAATCATCGATTATAAGAACTGTTTCACGACATCAAAGACATCATTGAATATCTCTCTTTCTCGTTCTCCCCTCGCTTCATTCGGCGCCTGTGTATCACACAAAGGGACCACTGTATATCCCGAGGTCTTCTCTCATAACGACACGTGGGAGGAAGTTTCGAGCGGAGCATCCTCGCGATGATCGTCTTTTCACGCGTGGAATGTACCAGCAGCAAAGATCTTCAATATAAAGTGTATATACACAAGGAGAACGCGATATTCGACACCCGCCGGATTCGACATTCGATACCAAGCGGGTACTAGTCTGTAGGTATATGTTATGTAAAAAAGTAACCGCGAATTTTTTTTCCTGCCGCCGGCTATTGTCGCTATGGACCTGATGATTTTTTGGGGGACGTGTTTGAAATCCGATGAGGGGTTGTATGTTCTCGTTCTCCTCCGTCGATAAAAGTGCAAATTTTTTCTCTTGATTGATTGCTCGGACGATCGACTTTGGGGTCGGATTAAAAATTTTAATGTGTTTATACAGAGCGGAATTTTTACATTGAGGCTGCACACGTACGAAAATCGAGTTTGATTAATCATAACACGTATAGTCGATATTTTTCTGCATACGCTTTTATTTTTATTTTCGGTACACCGAGTGTATACGCAGTCCTGCATAATTTATTTCATGTGTGTATATACAGAAGGAAAAAAAAATTTATGAAAGGAAGCGCGCAATTCGAGACATTAATATTAAAAGCGCATACGCGCAGCTTTACGAATAATACGGAGCAAAATCGATCCGATTAATCTTGGCTTCTTTTATAAAAAATGAAATTCCGATGATCGATAAAGCAGAAACCCGAGGAATCCAAACACACACCAGCAACCGGATAAACGCGGACGACGACGATCGTCAAATCTCGCGTGTGCAGCGTGCGTTAAGTCTCTCGCGCAACCTTCGCATTGTCGGTGGTCTTCAAAGGCTGAGCGCAGGAAGATATCAGGCTGTCGCGTCGCGGTAATTGGTCGAGAGCGAAATCATGCACGCGCTCATTTTGCGAATTTCTTTAGGCCGCATTTCTCCGGATTGTTAGGGCATTCCGGGGGTGAGATTTTTCCGGCGTGAATTCAATTAAGAAATCGTGTGCTGCTTTTTAGTTAAGGGTTGTATAGTCGAGTATTTTCTAAGTGTAAGCACATTTTTGAGATTATTACGTATACTTAGTTATTACGTACGCTTTACTAATCGATCACTGAGAAAACCGTCAAGGAAATCAACGGTCTTTGTTATTTAACGAGCAAAAACACAGTGTCCGATTCGGTCGTCTTTTCGGCAATTATCGATAAATCTTGAAGATTTACACGAACGCACCCGTGAGCTATAAACACAGCGACGAAATCTCACTCTTCAAGTGCGGCAGGTACGGGTATATACAAAAAACTTGCGAGATCCATAACTCATGGAATGTCCGCGTTTCACTTTGACACATGCGCTCCGGTGAACCGACCGGATACTCTTTCTTTCGAGACGCTTCTTTGCATTCAATCTGAATCTCTCGCTCCGATTGATTTTAAAACTTTCTTTTGAAAATGTTGACGTACCGCTTGCAAAAAAAGTTTAATAATATCGTTTCATCGGCACCGCTTTAAAAAAAAGGGGGGGGGGGGAGCAAATAATTACACTGTACTCCAAGTCGAAGTTATGCCACCTCGCACACTAAATCAGCGCACGAGTCATACAATTCTTCTGCCGATTTCATCTCCTCCCCTTCTCTTCTTTCATCGATCGTCGAAGAAGAAAACGGTACCTTGTGCATTCGGCGATTAAAACGTCGCGCATGATGTAATGGATGGTGTTCCACCGCGAGCAGGTCGAAATGAACGACAAAAGTACATGCGTAAGCAATCGCCAGCTCTTGCCGAAATTTCCTCGATCAAACGCGTTATTTATGACGGCAGTGGCGGCAGCCGGAGAGTTGCTATGCAGCTTTTAAAAGCACTCGCTGAGAGAGTGCATCGACTCCGATAAATTTTGAATTGGACGATGAGCGCGCGCTTTCGTCTTGCAGTTCGCTGATTACTTTATGGCGGGGGAATCTTTGCGAGAGAGGCTGTAATTGATGGGGACTGGAGAGAATTTTCGGGCGATGATGCCTGTTTCGAGATTGCTTTTGTTTATGGTTGCGTTCATATGTTTTAATGTATTGTCTCGAGAGACTCAGTCAGTTATATCATGAGAGGCCCAAGCAGGACCAAGTAGTCGGCAATGTGGCTCGCAGATAACGATGAGAGAACTAGAAAAGCGCCCATTCGACATCTATCTTCGTTGATCAAAAACACGGAGACTTTAAGCATTAGTGTAGAGGAAGGACCAATCCAACACTGCTTCATTTACAGAGTGTATCGCGGTCTGCGCACGTATAAGCACCAATCAAAGCATTTCAAGCGTAAAATTTTTATTTAAAAAATGTCGAAAATTCCGCCTTTATGTTTTATTTTTACTTTTTCAAATTCATCAGAAATAGAAACAGAGAAAGCATAGGATAACTACCACACCATTTTCAGAACAGAACAAAACGAAAAAAAAATCTCCGCTCGACTTGAACTCCGAGCCAAAAAGCTCGATCACCTTCAGCGCGATCGATCGAAAGTATATATCTTTTAAGCATCCAAGTAAAACCGAAGAAGGGCAACACCAACAGACCAGCAGCACGTCCCCCTTCCCCATCGACACAATACGTCCGCGTGCTCGCGCGCGACTCCTATTGTATTATAATGGCATCGCGAACATTCGACTAAGTGGCCGGCCACAGCAGCAGTAGCAGTACCAGCAGTAGCCCCTTCTATTGCGCAATTTATGGCCGTTCGTTAGCCGCGGCCGTGAATTTTATTTTTCCCTCCTACCTCCTCGTTTCGTTTTCATCGGCGCGACGCCATAAGGAAGGAAGGAAGGCAACGTGAGAACGCGAGGAGAGCGCGAAACGTGTTCTTTAACCCTTACAAGGCCTTCCACGCCGCCTTTTTTCCACAGAGCTAGAGAGAGGCAGGACAATGCCTTACTACCGCTTATTTTGTTTACCTCCAGTGTTATAGCGCTAGCCGGTAGCGATCCGTGCGTGTGGCCATTATTGTCGCTGTCTCTCTGTATTGTCTAGGGGATAGGCGTAAAACGCTTGTTGAGGGTCGATTTTAGTGGCATCGTTTTCGGTGTTGGCTTTGAATTCAATTAACAAAAAACGTTGAGGTTGCACAAACAAAAATGTTTATTTAAAAGCTAATTTTAGTGTCGATACTTTGAAAAGCCTCTCAGCAGGCATGACGTCGAGTGGATTTTAAACAGACATTCGATCGGTCCTTTAAACAAGAAGAATAAAAGAAGTTTAAATTCCCGCGCGTGTAACGTATATATAACGCGACAGCAGACGCCACGAGAGCAGCTGCAACTCCAGTCGCGCCTTTCATTGGATTTTATTGATCTGCTTGTGTCTCTCCCTCTCACACACTCCCATGCTTACTCAACTGAACTTTTTTTCTCGAATTTTATTTCCTTAACTTTACGATCTTTTTATTGCGAATTTTCAAAAATAAATAACGAGGTCGACGTGAGTGTATATATTTTTCGAATAAATTTAAAAATCGCGTATACCCGAATTAAAAGTCGAGGATAATATTTAAAATAAGTACGAAAGGTGATAAAATTTACGTATTGAAGTGAATTTAAATCGTTGGAATGATCGAGATTTGAATTTCAGTAGAGGGCCGGTAAGTCAGGTCGCGTCCGCTCAGCTGCTTACATCCCTTCGAGACCGAATAGGGAGCAGCACCTACCGATACCCAGACAGCTGATTATATGCTTCGAGCTCGGCTCTCTTGGTTTATCCCTTTCTATCCTCACCAACGCTTTTGCCGTACATTGCAAAACATAAAATTATTATTTCATAAATTACTAAACAAACTTTTGCGATTTTTAATAGCTTTTACGTAACTAATGTAATTTTTCTTGGATTCTTCTTGAATCTCGGTTATTTTAAACAACGAATTCTCTTCTTACGTAAAACAGGATAAAGGTTAATAATTTTATAAAATAAAGAATTCATATAATGCATCTTCTAAAAATTTAAAGAACGCCAAAGTCAATGCATCCAATTTTCAAATCTAAAAAAAGCCGTTTGCTCAAAAATTGTATCCAATCAACGCAACAGCCATGCCACAAGCCCCCAGTCCATATACACCATTAGTCAAAGCACTGCAACAGCCCCTGCAAGCCGGTAGCCGTTATAAAAGCGCAAACACGAAGCTTCCTTCCTCGCGCGCGCGCGTCAAAAGTGGGGCGCACGCGTTCACTTTGTACATCCCTGAACGGCGACTACAGCGGCGAAAAGAGAAAGAGAGAGAGAGGGCGAGGGCGGCAGAATGGAACATCTGCCGGTGGTCGGCGGTCCCCTTCCCTTTTCCCCGCGAGCCTGTCTGATGTGTATGCGCGCAGACGCTTGGCTTGCACCACATTCTGCGGGAGAGAGAGAGAGAGAGAGAGAGAGAGAGAGAGAGAGAGAGAGAGAGAGAGATAGAGAGAGAGAGAGACAGAAACCTTTCGGACTGTTCGTCTCTTTCTTTCTCGTGGGACGTGAAAGGTGTCCAGATAGTAGCCGCCTGAAAAAGTCGAGCGTGCGGGCCACTTGGTACGCGTTCTCTCTCTCTCTCTCTCTCTCTCTCTCTCTCTCTCATCCTTCTCTCTCTCTCTCTATTCTCTCTCTCTCTTCTCTCCTGCTCTCTCTCATTTAGTGGGATGCATGACCAATGTTAAGGACACTCGCTCGTAGGTTGCGGAA
>CM053168.1:7577381-7635499 GCA_012977825.3 Pteromalus puparum | reverse complement strand
CTCTCTCTCTCTCTCTCTCTCTCTCTCTCTCTCTCTCTCTTGTGGGATGCATGAATGTAAAGGAACTCGCTCGTAGGTTGCGGAAGGATGTTATATGTGCGGAGGGGAGGCTATGGCATTATAGCTTCGAGGGGGGAAGGGAAGTTTCGTGCGAGAGAGTCGCTGAACTATTGGGGGCTGAGGTGTATTTTGGCGGTTACTTCGACGCTCTCTATCCCTCCTGCTTCTTCGTTTGAGATTTTTCGTGTCGAGAACAAGTGCGGGATTTTCGTTTTTTGATTTCTACGAATTATTTTTGAGATTGTATTTAGACAATATTATGATCTGACCTCTGTTTGATGAACCCGAATTGCCGTATGACGGCTCCAACGGCGAATAGGATATCGAGATAGTCTTCTTACCTGAAACAGAAAGGAAAATACAATCATCGACATGTATTGACTATAATACGTTACGCACGTGCGTAAATCGTGTATATCATTTGTATTGCAAATATTGGAATGCCAAGCGTTCGTTCGTGCGGTGATCAACAAAGCCTGACGGAAACGCATGACTGGCCCCGACGAATCGTAAAAATTACCGTCCGCAACAATACTCAAACATACGCAAATACACTTCAATTGCGCATTACACGCGCGAGAAAAAAAGTCAATATTCTTTTTCCCTATACACACGCGTGCAGGCATTCTACTCACCGGTGATTTCAACGACCGCCGCGCAGTAGTCTGCGACGGCGGCTAGACGCGTAACTTACGGACTTTATATCGGTCTCCGCGTAAACGTGCGCAATATCATAATAACGCTGCGAGACCGGCGAAAGCGCCGTTGCGATTTCTTTTTCCGTCTTTTTTTTCCTTCTTATCATTAAACGTCGCTTTTATGAGATTCGTGAGGATTTTAAGAGCGGTGTGGGGTATATTTATAGCGTTGGAGGGTTTTGGTGAATATTTATGATTTTATTAGAGTAACCGGTGAGAATATTCACGACCGACTCGGCCAATGATTCAATTGGTTTAAGGCGGCTCTTTATTAAAAAAGAGAGACACACAATCGAGAGAAGAAAAATAGACGTTTATAAAAGGAAAGATTTCAGAAATAATTGCTCGTACACGATCAATTACATCGCAACGTTACAAAATCCAAAAGCCATTTCTGATAATCACCAGCGGCAGCAGCAGCAGCAGCGTCTAACAAACTGCTAACAATCCGCTCTCGTCAATTATTTTTCGTGCTCTCGTATCTCTCTCGACGCTCACACCGGCAATTAATTACGAAAACAAATATCGATCGCTGACTCCCTCGTGAAAAATGATTGTCCAACGAGCTAATGCACTTGATTGCACGTTGACGCAAGCATTAGCGATAAATAAGAATTCATTACGAAACGAAATTACCAGCTTTGTGTGTGCGCCAGCGCTGCGCTACGCGGATAAATCGATATCAATTTCTCGCTGTATATAACAGTCGTCGGACAGAATGTGTAGCAACGAAAGACAAATTGAATAATAAGAGCTGATTAATCTCTAGCGTTATTTTTTTCTAGTCGAGATTTGTATTTTTGTCAACAGAAATTTCCATCCCGTCAGTATCCGACAATCGCTATAATCGAAGGCTGTATATAATCCAAAAATCACATGAATTAACCTTCGCGTAGCCAAAGCATCTTATCGTAATCGGATTCTGGCAGCAGACAGTCAGCTTAATCGATGCATCGCTTATACCTCTTTCTCTGCTGCTTCGATTCTCTCTCGTCGTCAATGCTAAAACTCGAGTCACGATATACTACGGGGCCGGATTCGAAAATTACAGCTCGACGCCCTGCTATGCTGACGGATGCATATGCGTGTTCGTTGCTTCGTCTAGGCCAAACAGATTATTTCCTCTTTGGTTTTTTCTATTTTCTCTCCCTCTCGCGTATAGTCCAAAGATTCTGGTTTTGCTTTCCACGATTCAACTTCTTGTGCAACCGGTTCGATTCTAAGCTAATGAAGGAGTCGCGAGAAAGAGATTTGGGGAGAAGAACGAATGCAAAATAGTTATTAGTGGTCTCTCTCTGGGTTGGGCAGTTACGTTCGAAGAATTGATTGCTGGTGAACCGATAGATATGTCTGTGTTGAGTTCGATTTGAAGCAGAGGATCCTATGAGTGTTAAATTTCGAATACGATTTTTATTTTAATTTACGCAAACTATAAAGCCTAGTTAAAAGTTTAGATGGAGGGAAGATCAAATTTTAGACTTACGCAAAAAATCTCATGCGCTCGAAAAACAATTACTCGTTCTCTTTTAGCAGCAGCGTACTTTCTCACAACAATACCCCAGCGCACATTGTGCAAGCGATCGCGTGAATTTTCATCGAAACGCGCACCCACGTCAATCAGAGCCGCGCGTTTCCTCGATTTCCCCCGCGTGCATAATGAGACATTTAAAACCAACCCACCTATATAACCACACGGGCAATATAATAACCCACTCATGCGCGCGCACACTAATAAGCCAACCGCGCGCGGGAATTAAGATTAATTGCGAATTAAGGATCATACGCTAATCAGCTCCACCACCGCCTGATATACGAGGCTGTATCGTATAATATAAATACTACACACACACGCGTACGTCCCAGCCTGTCGCCTAGCGTAAGATTTCGAGCTTATTAATATTTTTCCCGTGTGTCGCTGCAAGTGGTTGGCAGTAAAGTCGTTTATCGCCCCATACGATAAACGAACGGGTTATACGCTTGGCTGATTGAAATTCCGTAAAAAAGTCCATCCACCGATAGCGAAGCTATGCAGCTGCAGTGAGCTCGGTGCACTGATAAGGAATGAGCTTCGTTCTATACATAGTTGCAAAACACACTTTATTTAATGCGCGCTTGAGAACGTAAATGAGCTTTACGTCGAATGTTCAACGATAATAAGGGCAGGTCGACTTTGCATTAATTTGATAACTTCGCCGATGCGGTTATACATTTGTATAATTAGTTCGTGTACCTGTCGCTTGATTTTTATTTAAGCTTATCGGCTCTTGATAAAGTAATAATAACATATTTCTTTCCGGGGAGAGAGGAATCGTGAATGCTCGGATCTCGCATTACGTATGCGAAGCAGCGCGATGAGTTTCTTCGCCAGTGCAGACACAAAAAAGAAGAAGGAGAAACGATTCTCTATTTCTCCCGCGTCGACATGTGAGTATATATGTTTGAAGGTAGGTATTATATAGAGGTGTGTGTACGTGTGCTCAGTGTCGTCATTGTCGAGCGGCATCAGCAGCTCATTCCTTATTCCGGTGTGCCGAGGACGAGGAGCAGCTGAGAGATAAGTGAAGCTCGTACGTGACTCAGCTTTCGGAAAACTGCGACCGTTGAATAATAACGTTTCTGATGTGCATTCGGAGTTTAGGACACTCGATTAATCGATATTTTAGCTAATCGTGGCTCATGAAGAAACAACGGGATATGCTTTATATTTCAGCGAGGTATGCAACGCTTAATGACGTCAAGAGTATATGCATAAAGCAAAGAGAAATATCTCTGAAGATTATGCTACACGACGACCCTTCGAGGGGATGGACAGCACGATGACTCGTGTTTATAAATGCACCCGCGGAGAGAAGAACAACAGGATTAACGGAACGGACGCGTTGATTCGAGAAAGAGAGAGAGAGAGAGATCGCTTTATTGCTTCCTTTTTTTAGTCGAGAGAGAGTTCGGGGATGAGAAACAATCGTGTGTAAAGCGACGGGAGGAGTTGGACTGGAGGAATGCAGCTCGATTGAGAGACGACGATGTGATCCGTGTGATATGGGGAGGCGATGAGCTTTCAATTTTATATGTGTACAGTGTAGTATCGAGAGGCGGTGTGTTTTCGGTTCATTTGTTTGTTTGCTGTGCTCGACGATGAAGTTTGTATTATACGGAGGCGCTGAGTGTCGGCTGTCGATGTACGTAAGGGATTTTTTTCAGCCTCTGTCTTATTTAATTGAAACGACTCCACATTGCGATAATAAACTTATTGATCTGTCATCGAATCGAATTTCGACTCTTCAAAAAAATCTTTAGCAGAAAACCTTCAAAACAAACAATCTACAGCATCCAAAAACACAAAAGGAAGGTGCGCGCGTGTACGTGAGTAGGGGTCACAAAAGGATAAAGCAAAAAGAGCAAAGATC
The DNA here is from genome assembly GCA_012977825.3 of Pteromalus puparum. Classification (NCBI taxonomy): domain Eukaryota; kingdom Metazoa; phylum Arthropoda; class Insecta; order Hymenoptera; family Pteromalidae; genus Pteromalus; species Pteromalus puparum. Next base: position 7,631,334 of record CM053168.1, on the reverse strand, counting down.
GCGCAAGGTAGCAGCAGCAGGAGCTTTGCGGCATACAGCAGTCTCCGGAGCCTATTAGCGTCAGGTCCCCGGTTAACTAGGTCCGGTATATAACCCGTTCGCGTTTTCATCCATGGCTATTGCGACCCCGGCACGTCGTTCTCCGCACGGAGATACAGATATATCGCGCAGGTATAGCCGCGGGTGAGATGAATTTCTGCGGACTGACACTAATGGCGTCGCTGTACGTACTCAGGTTGGAAGAGAGAGAAGAGAGTTCTTCATCTTAGTCTGTAAACCTTTTGTTTTGAAGTGGACGGGATCGAAGAGAATGAATATTTTCACCAAACAATATACTGCTTTATGAGCTTATAGATGTAGCAAATTATCGCCCGATTTCGAAATCGCGATCGCAGTCGATTTTATGAGCCATATCGGCTAAATTTCAAGCCAATTAAAAAGCGAGCGCAAAAATGCAAAAAGAAACCATAGTTTCCCCCAATATACGTCATAGCAATCGAATCCCACGCTAATTATAAACAACAAGTACACACAGACAATATATATCCAGAGCTATATTACACGGCTTTCAATGGCTGCAGCCGTTCCCCCCGAGAGCCAATAAATACGCTTGCGCCATCGATATAGTACAAAATATGTAGCACATAAAGGGCCTTATTAACGACGATGTGTACATATACGAGGGAATTCGCAGAAAGCTGCAACCTTTGGGATATATCCTTGAGAGAAAAAAAGGACGAAATTCGTTGCGCGACAACGGCGTATAGTGGTCAACGATCGGACGACTTATCGGGTTTCATCGCTTCGCGAACTTTACTATCTATATCTGCGATCTCGCTACCGTCTGAGGCACTCTTCTTGCACTGGCTTGTTCTTTATACAATGTTGTCGGACGGTTTTGGTGCTTGGTTTTTGGCGGTGAGGCTTTTCCGTGTTCCCATATCTTTGTGTATATTTTTTTTTTTTTTATTGCCATCGGTTGTTTATATCAGAGTTGTTAAAAGTTTACAGCCTTTACGATACCACTAAACCCAAAATTTTCGAAAAATCCGTGAAGCCCGACTGTAAAACGTTCAACTTTTTTCTCTCTCGACTCGTCCTTTTGCTTTCTCCTCTTTTTACCTTATACCTCGAGCTGCAGTTACTCGCAGGGATAGAGTTTGACCCTCCTCGGATCTCCTCCACTGCAACAGAGCTCGTGCATCGGGGCCTTTTGTTCAGGCGGGCGGTGCACAAAAAATGCAGCCGAGGATAACAGATGCCACGCGGACCGGCGGTAAATCGAAAATTCGGGAGGGTACAAGCTTCTTCTTTATCGAGGTTGCTGAGATCGTTTTTAGCTTGGGTATATGCGCTGCTGCTGATGATGAGTAAAATTAATAGCTGGTTGGATGAATCTGTTAAATATTTATCTAAATTGCTTAATTATTAAAGAAGCGATTCGCAAAGACTGGTCAAGGCATGTTTTCTTCTCGTCTTCCTGGTATTTTTCTTCGGTTTCATTTCTTTCCCATGAAGCCAGTGCCAGCATTCTGAAAGACCTGGTCTAAGCACTTTTCTCTCATAAATACGATCCTCGAAAACTATTGTCAGCTCCGGACTGTCGCTCGACCTTTTCTTTTCATTCATCTTCGGGCCTCTCTAGCCATATTACCTGATGTACTTTTAACTTTTTCTCCGAAATAGAAGGTGAAACCTTCAAAGAGAAAGAGACGACGACGAGGAGATGTGAGCTAGTGTCAACGTCGAGGGAGGCAAATATTTTAGTAGCTTATCTGCGAGTACAGTCGTCTCAGCTCTCGAGTTTCGGTCTATATCGCGAGGAGCGTGGCTGCGATGACGTTATCTTTGTTCCTGTATTTTGCTTAGACGGTTTGCCGAGAGATGAGACCAGAGTCGAGGAAACGAAGTCTATATTTGAATACCGAGATTACGTTTACGTAAATTTTGCTGAAGTATATGAATTCTAAGCATAACGCAATAACTTCTCACCTCACACAATCCTAAACCTCTCAATCGAGCACTGGACGTCATACATTGTCAAACTTATCGCTCTCTTTGTGTCCATACACGCTGCCGCTGCTGCTCTCACATCTCCATCATATATACATACATATACCTTCTCCCATCATCATCATACAGGGAGGGAGAGAAGCACATCGGCGGAGGTCAGACGGACTCATAAAACTACGGAGAGAGAGAGAGAGCCGAGGGGGAGAAGGCGTAGCTGCAGAGCAGCGCACGAGGCAAGCGCAAGCCAGCCACGCTCTTTCTTCGTCTCTTTTTACTCGGTTCCCGCTCGGCGCGCGTGCGAGCTCGCGTGGTGTACGCGCGCTCTGATGCAGCCTGATGTACACGAAGGGATATGAGCGCCGGCTGATGCGTGTGTATGTGTATAGTTATCGGTATGCGCTCCGCAGAAGGTCCATCATTGACGATAGAGACCGGAAACCAGGGGATCTCTCCCTTCGACCTCTCGCTCCTGCTGCTGTAGGTAGTCGGGTGTTCTTGATGTTTGCTTTTTTATCGCATTAATGCCTCGGTCTGCAGAGGTGTTGTTTGGAATTAATCGTCCAGTAGTACTATCGGCGATCATCTTCGATGTCTATTTTTAACTGTGAAATTCCTCAGAAAATCCAACATTTCTTCTCCAACTTTCTTTCTCGGTATCCATTGCTTCGCCCGATTACCGCTTTTTCTCGCCTCCCTCTCGTCGTTTCTTTTAACTCGAGAAGAGCCTGATGCCGATACACACAGCAGCCCCTTTTTCGGTATACCGACACATATGTCAGTGGTTCTCATGAACTCTCCAGGGTCTAAGTGCCAAGAAAACGAGCAGATGCGCGCCTCGGCCGTTTATCAGATGTGAAAAGTCATTGTTAACACAGGACTCCCCTTCCTTTTCGTTTACGTTACTTACTAAGTTATGTGCACAGTTGAAAATTGGGGTTTTTGATCGATGCGCTATTTTTTAAAAGCACCCATTACCGCCTATAACGACAGCGCTTTAATTGACTGTATCTCTCATACAGCGACGAACGAAATTATTAATTCTTCACGCGTTCCCTTCCTTAATTTTATTCATAAGCAACACACTTCTTCTTCTTCTTCTTCTTCTTTTTCGTCGGAGTATAGTCCCACACGTGAAATTTCACGCGCTTTATATTCATGAAACAATAACCCGACTCAATGAAGCGCCTCTCAAGAAAAAAGCCCGTAAAACCTTAATTACCATCGAATTAATGTCACAATACATCGCGGTTCCTCGTCGCTCTATACCGAAGGAAATCGAAACGAAAAGCAATTCCTACACCGAAATCATCCTCACCACGCGCGAGTCGATGAATCACGCGCAAAAGAACAATCTTGATCCTCGCGCGCGGCGGCGGTGGATGATGCATCTTTTGCTTGGGGCCATAATTGTGAGCAAGAGAGAGACGGAGAGAAAGTTCGATCTAATCAGCGAGACCGCAAAATGATTCTACGCTGGGTAATAAAAGGAAGGAACGAAATAAATGAAAAGAGCAAGAGAGAGAGAAAAAAAAGCATCAACGGGAATTTATTAAGACTGAATGCGCTAGCTATAGTCTCTCTTGTTCTCTTCTCTCAGCTTTTTATATACACGTCGCGGATAAAAAAAGAAGGCAATGAAATTTCGCGATGTGTATAAAGCTTGTAGTTATGTATCCGTAATAACTGGTACATTCGACATTACTATACTCGCGAGAGAGAGAGAGAGAGAGTCAGTATATAATGTAATCCTTATATTTCGCGAGCTAATTGCCCGTATAAATATTTACGGTTCGAAATTCGCCGGTAATCGCGCTTCTTATTAGTGTGTATCCCAAGCAAGCGCATATTCTTAAATTAGATTTAAATCCGATTAGAAAGTTCACTCACACAGAGGAAAAAAGGGGCGCGTTGTAGCGTAAAACGCAAAACTTCGCTGGCTTAATAAGTTTGCGGCCTACATCGACTCTCGTGGGGAATGATATTAGAGCGAACAGCAACACACACAACAACGCAGAAACGGGAGAGAAAACTGATTTACGAGAACTAATTAAAATGGAGCGCGCGCTGAGGGCAATTTCACCGAGGCAATTGTCGGAGAGATATACAACGTATAGGTGCGCGCGATGCCGACTACCGATATTATATACACGACGGTGGTATAGCGGCGTGAAGAAAGCAAAGCTTTTCCTCGATATACATGCAAAACGATATGGGCGGATCTGGCCTCCCTTTTTTTACGAGCCGACGACTGATTGGCGTGTGAGTAACTTGGACACTTAGTGGCTATCAGTGTGCGATGATTTTTTTTTTTTTTTCGTGAGGCGGGAAGTTTTTCAGGAGCTGCTGTATGCACGTATTCATTCGAGATTTATGGGGAACACATGGCGAAACGCGGTAGTAGCTGTTTTTGCAGGAGCAGTTAATAAATCAAATCAGCGCTAAAACGTGACGCACTGAAAAATTTACATCGTTTCTATATACTGTGTTTCAAAAAATTCTGACAACTACTTTCGTAATCACACGTAAATATTCCCTGCGAAACGAGATTAACCGAGAAGGCCACATATCGAACGAAAGCGAAGGAGTAGATACTACAGAGCGAACGTGAGAAAAAGCAGACGTCCTGGGCGAGTTCAGCCATCGGGAGTATGTGTCACTGTAGGTAAGTACGTGTATCCCCAAGGGAGTGTCTGTGTGTATCTCTCGAGTAGAAAGCGACAGTCGAGTCCGTCGAACTCGCCTACTCTAGACTCCTTTTTACGCCGTAGTTATACATGCATCAGGAGAAGCTGCTGCAGCTGTGTGTGTAAAGGAGAGAACAATGCCGACGACCGCGAAATGCCGCACACGTGCTATACTACGATGTCATTTTTCGCGGGGGACTTTTTTTCAGGTGCATAATACACTACTTTCGCGGAGATCGCTTCAGGCCTCCTTTTTTGGACACTTTGATGATGACGGCCGTTCCGCAGATAAGGACTTGCGCTCTTTGTGCTGCTGTTGCTGCTTGGAGATTGATATCTCTCACCGTCTAAATAATCAGTTTATTTTTGGAATATACAAGCTATAGATTCTTTTCAAACAGGCCAATACTATCACGTGCCATTATTTCCACTTTTAAGGCACAGAACGATTTCATTCGCTCCAAATGGACATTTCCAGGGAGGTATTGTAAAGCAAACACACAATGGTCTAACTAAACATCAGCGTAGTCGCGGTTACGAAGACGTGACGATGCGAATCTTTATGCCGTGATTCACGGCCGGCACATGCTCCGGTAAGAGAGAAAAACAGACTCTCAGGGAGATGGAAAGTGCAGTCACCCAGTTCTCGATCGGCACATCGTCGTTACGTCGACGACTGCGACTGTGTATACGTGTGTATTCAGAGAAGAAATCGCTTGCTTATGCACACTGGAGTTTAACTGTTATTACACGTGGATTTCGTGTACGCGCCGTTGTTTTCGGATAATCCCGGGGTTATTATATCGACGGGTAAATAAGAGGTATTTTTACGAGCGATGGAAAAAAATCGAGGGATCTCTCTCGCGAAAACAATTTGAATGGTATAAAATTGTTGCGAAATAACGAACGATTATTGCTTATACGTTGTTATTTAAACAACGGTTATCATACAAAGAATAAAAATGTATACAGTATATCTATCACGGAAATCACACTGTCCATAGAACACACACCACACACACACACGATAATGAAGTCAGAGGATAGCTACCGGCGCTTTATGAATAAGTACGTTATATCTTAGCGCAGCGCGACGGAACAATATTCTGCCGGGGATAAGGGACGACACGCGTGAGCGCGCATTTTCCAGTGCACACATTATTCCGAAGGTCACTGACTCGCCTTACTCTCTAGAATAGGGGCGAAATGAAGAAATTTTGAGGAAAACGTTCTTTAAAACGACTACGACAAATTACAGGCTGTATAACTCAAGCTAAGCTCAAGGAATTAACCCATTCGAAACAATTTTTTCAGACGATTTTCCAAATTACAGGCCGTTTATTTTAACGCACACTACGCTGCGGCCTCTGCTTCTGCGTCTAGCGGCAAAAATTAACAATAAGCCCGACTTAGCCGTTACACGCGCTCGTAAAGAATCTAACTACACGCGGAAGAAAATTACGTAACATTATACGTTTTTCGTTGATTCGCACGAGAGCGTCACCCGTTGTTCGCAAAATATCCCGTAGAACTAATCAACTTTTTTTTTCATCCGAAAATAATGTATACCCGCACCGACAGCTGTGTATACGCGTCTTTCATTCTTTGCATCGTTATGGGAGAGGTGAATCTCGAAAAGCCAATTAAATCGTTTCAAAGGGGGTATACTTGTAAAGAATAACACACGCGAGGTATTATATATACCAGTGGTAAAAAAAGACACGAGAGTTGGAATATAAGAAAGGATATATACTCTGCTCGGGGTCGGCGAAAATTAAAGTTCACTGCGAGGCTCTCTCTGTGCTATAAGGTACTTATGCTCTCTCGCGAAACGGTACAGAGTAGACGACGGCGGCGGCGCCCGGATAAGTTGTACCTCCTTGGGTAATTATCATCGAAGCCGCAGCGGAGCGTCGATATGTGCGAACCGGAGAGAAGGTGAAAGAGACGCGTGCTGCTGCTGCTGCTGCAGGAGGAGGCCTTTCTACGCTGTTGGCGATTTTGAAATTTCTTTCAAGCTACTATACTATGATAAATGTAATTGTAATGTAATGGCTGATAAGATGGGAGAAATTTTCATATCAGATGCAACGCTGTAATGAGCGAGTCCATATATCGCACAATTTATTCCTAATGTTATACTATTTCGTTTCTCGAAATTCACACACGTGCAATAATACATCAGCATAGCTTCGTAATATAATGCGCGCACTTTATACTCAACGGCCTTTTATCGCTCATTGTCCGAACGAATATTACAGCTCACTATCTATATAGGAATAGAAATCACATGCCTCTCGACAACGTCGCTCTAATGTCCCACTTTAACGCTCAAAACTAAATCCAATAATTTTCGAAGCTAAACGAGCGTAAAAGGGGCAAACGAGGTGGAGAGAAAGGCGTATGCGCGAGCGCGAAGAGATGAACCGAAGGCGCCTTGATTCCGCGAGAGCTGCTCTCGCGCGCGTCGCGGTTCAAGGATCAGCTTTATAAGTACACGCGCGGCCCGGCCTTCTCTCTCTCTCTCTCTCTCTCTCTCTCTCTCTCTTGCGGGCGAACCGAACACGTATATATATGTATATACACGTTGTGCTCGACTCGTTGACCCCAAAATATATATAAGCACGCACGCGTGGAGTTCACAATTAAGCACTCTTTCACGGCGATGCTTCTTCTTCTTCTTCGCTTCGAGGGTGTTAATTTGGGTATAATGCGGTGTTTTTTTTTAGTTTTTTTGCCCGGCGAAGAAAATTTAATTGAAAATTGTTTTTTGTAAATAAAATTAATTTATTGCCAGCTTGTTGAACTGAGGAATTGTCATTCTATTTGCATGAACTCGATCTGAAACTAGAAACGACGATCGTTTTTCATAGTATATGGAAGAAAAGCTCTGATGTATACTGCGGAGGGAGTTTCTCAATGGCAGACGCACGTCTTTGCATTGATGTATTCATTGCTGATATGCACACGGGAGTTGTGAATGAAGCTATAGCTATTACGAGTTATTGAAAAGTCAGTGAATGCTTCTGCCAAGAATTCATCGTAAATTATCTTCTGCTTGAAAGACACTTCTTTCCAAGTCATATACCTGTGAATATAGAATTACGCACGACGTTGGATATAATGTATTCAGTTAACGCATATGGTTCAATTTTACCGCAACAACTTTTTTTCTAGAAAAAAAAAAAAATATTTGTTGAAGGTTTTATCATCAAGTTTAATAAGCTGATTGAGTCGAATCGAGCAAACGATACAATTTACAAGTTTGTTAAAAATTTTACGATTATCCGATGAGAATAAGTTACCGCAGGTTATCGCACTGCTGCAACGTTGTATAACGACTAATTAATTTGAGAAAAGAGCAGTGATCATGCTAATTAAATCCGCTGCATGCTCTAGCAGTAAAAACCAACATACAGAGTGCGCTATGATGATTCTCGAAAAATGATGTACCGCATAATGCGAGCTGCTGTTGCAGTGATTCATGACGGCAGTATATGTACACAGTATTAATTAACGCGACCATGTTGATTTATGCCGAGTGTTACACTAAAGCAGAACACCGTTATAGTTCACCATACACAACGACTGGTAAAATTTCATTTTTTATACAGAGTGTATTACAGGATGAATTACGAAATGTAAAAACTAATTTTAAGAAAAAAATCCACCCCAATCTAAAACAGTCAAACAGTAAAACGCAATTACCGATAAGCCAGCTTCGATAACGAGCAATTTCGAGTGAAATTTTTTACAAGCCCCCCCAATAATCGAAGTTTCAAGCACGTAACGCTCTCCTGTGTGTGTATATATATACACCAGCAACTCTCTTTCTCCGCAACGAGAGCAAAAAAAGGCCTCGCACTCGGGGGCCAGTTTGACGCTTTCCCGCGCGCCGAAGTGCTCGCACCTGCTGTTTACGGGAACCGACGCGTTCGTCCCCCCATCTATATACGTATGTGTGAGAGTATGTACATGTATCAGTGCGTGTATATTTATGTATTTTGGTTATAAGTGAATGGGTGTAATAACGATTTCGGCGGGCTGACCCAATTTCCGGAAATTACGAGAGCTGAGGGATTTTAATCTCTTTTTTTCGTGATGGGTCGTGGAGGTATTGGCTAAGGTTTTTAGGAAGATTTGATGATCATAATTTATTACTGTTGTGTTTGTGAAAAAGCAGAAGAGAACTGTATAAAATAAGGTCTCCAAAATATTTGTCATTTGCCAGACACGCTGAGCTAAATACCAAAGACACATATTTGCATCGTATAAATCAACCGAACAAATAATAAAAGTACGAGCCATCGCTAATTAAAATCGATTCGCAAAGTGGCACACTTCTGCTGCTTGAGCCGAAGTGCGAAATTACAGGCTTTTGGCCAATGATGAATGGAGAATCGAGGAAACGAAAGATGCGAGAAATGCTTCGAAACGACAAAGTAAACGATCATTGCCGATCACCGTGGGACTTTATTTTTGGTCATTTGTGTGCAGTGCTCACTGATGCTTCTTTTTTTTTGCTGCGACACACGCGACGACGAAAAGATTCTGCAGATGCTCGCTTCCAAGAGAAGTCGAACGGTTTTTTTCACGTGATTGCGATTTACGCACGACGAAGGAGTGTGTATACCGACAAGAAACACCTGGCGCGTTAGCCCGATTTCGTTATCGTTTTTATTGATTTTAATTCCGATGTGTACAGAGTACAAATACTCAAGGCTATACGTATATCCTATCATCATACTTTATCGAATTTCATAACTGCATTACACGCGAATTGCTTTGAACCGGATGGGGGCGCAAAGAAAGATTTTTGGGAAATTTAATAATCTCAGCTTGTACATACAACGAAGTTCATAATCACAAAGCTCCAGCACCGATATTCCCTCCGTAAAATCACCCATAATCCCCGACACTGATGCGCGTATCTCATCCACTAATAACATCGATGCTGCTGCACACAATACAGTTATGCCTCCCCTCATTAAATGAATTATTTAAACAAAAAAAAAAAAGAAGAAGGAAGAAAGTCCCCCATCAAGATCAATCTAAAGTGCAAAAAGCCGTGAGGCGAACCTTAATTCCGGGCAACTTAAAAGCTCCTGATTAAGCCCCCGCATATTGAATCGAAACTGCCCATCCATACAGCGGACGTATTACCTCGTCGCGCGCGCGCGCGATATAAAGCGAAATTTTTCTCATCAGCCGGCAACCCGTCTCTCTCTCAAGAGAGGGACGAAGGAGCTGCACCTGGATTACGCAAGCCCAGCGCAAAGAGAGAATTCCGGAAGCAGCAGGAGAGGAGAGGATCTCATGTACGTATGGGCGTCAATAACCTTCGGGTATCATCGATGTTATAGAGGCTCCTGTAACGACCTCCAGCGTCATAATGCTTCGTACACGAGTAAGAGAGAAGCTTCTTGGAGAGCACAGACACACATACACGGATCAGCGGATGGACGTCGATAAGAAATTGAGGAAATTGAAAATTCGAGCCGGTTCTTTTTTCGCCAAGTTTTACGAGCAGATATACACCGAGTGCGCGCCGGTGCTTTATAGCCCCGGCTCATGAATTTTGCAGTACAGGAGGTGCGTGTTTTCGTTATTGTGCATCAGCGTGCTATGTGAAAACGACGAACTTTAGTGGTTACAGTGTTTCGCGAAGAGTAGGCTCCCGTATATATGAAGTTCTTTGGTGATTTATCTTGCGATTTTAACGATTGCCGCGCGCGCGCGCGCGCATCGTAATGTGCTACTGTCCACTGGTGTGCATATAGGGGTGTGAGAGACAAAAATAGGAATAACGGATCATTGGTTTTGAAGCTTGGAATGTTGCTTAAATTTTAGTGTATTGCGTAAAATTTATCGGCTGTAATGCTGAATATACGCGCCATAGTGTGAAGGGACTTCTGGTTTTTCGATTGATTGATAATTCTCTCAAGATATCTGAGAAAAGTTTCGAACAATCTAAGTATATATAAACGCCTGAATTCGATTATTAATCCAGACACTGCGCTGTAATTTTTCAATAAAGCTTCAGTAACCCGAGTATTCACTTTGCGCTACACTCTCGAAAGCGTCAGCAGTCAGTACAAGAGAGTAAAAGTTCGTGACGTAAGAGAGACGCAGGTTCCAGGGCTAGCCTGAAAAACGGGACCATTATATCCTCTCTACGGAAAGCCGAGCGTCGGCAGCATCAGCAATTTCCTCCCGAGATCCTGCAGCAGCCACAGGAGTTATACTAAGAGATAATTACCATTCTTGAAACTCTCAGCTCTCTTCCCTCCCTCGGTCTCCTTGCACTTACACGCCGACAATTACTATCTCAATGTTGCCCCTTTTGCCTAGCATAAAGTCTTTGCCCTCGTCTTTTTCTTTCTTTGTGCGCCGCTGCTGCAGCAGCGCTTCTTCCTACCTCTTCTTTCTTCTTTTTTCCCCGGAATACTCTTCCCTCTCCGCTTTCGCTTTTCTGAGTTTCTTTCCTGTACTCTCCGCTCGTTTATTCGTTATAATTAAGGTCTATCTCATAGTCGAGAGCGCTTATCATGCGATATTGCACTTGACATAGACGGATAATCTTAACGCCGAAACTATAAGCGACAAAAACGGCGCAATTAAACCTCTCGACCGTAATTTTCTAAACTTTCTACGACCGCCGCCTACTCAGAGACTAGTTTCTACCGATAAATTCCGAAAGAAAGTAAAAAAAAAATCTTAGCAACCGCTGTTCTCCATTTTTGCCGACAACGAGATGGTAAAAAAACCGCGGCAAACGGCACGCCTCGTGGAATCCTCGGCGCGGCAGTTTCTCGCGCGCGCGGGCGTATACTCGTATATATATAGTGTTGTTGCAGCAGGAGCAACTAAGGAAAAACACGACCTTTCACTTCGCTGCGATATGCGCCAAAAAAGCTGCGCGCTCGGAAGCTCTTTCACTACCAAATCGAGCGCAGAAACCAGCTCTTCTCCACGCGCGGATGTACCGATATTTCGCGCTTGCGCTACAAAAACCTAGATGGTAACGTGAATTTTTGAAAAAATATATATACGTAATTTCATAGCTTTCGTTCTTGTGTATACTGTATATCAAATGATCGATAGGCAAAACGACCGTTAGCCATTAAGAAAAAGAGCCGCCGGCGGGCAGACAGTGTCACCCCTTTCTCTCCCTCTCCCCCCTGTTTGAATTTCGTCACAGTCGAGAGAGGCGGGAAACACACACCTGGCAATCGATATTATACACACATGTGCCGCACCGGCAGACAATGAGAGAGACTCACGTGCACTTTAGAGTGTGTTCCCGCGCGAAATAAAGGCCTTTAAAGGACCGTCGATAAATTTTCGCGACCTCGTGTGTCTGGGTGAAATGAAAAATCTGTATCGATTGATCGCCTCATTTAAATTCCGTTTCTCTGGGGCTGCCAATAGCCGTGGAGAATAAGGGTATTGTCGCAGCTAAACGTTTCGTTTACGGAATATAACGATCGTGCGTGTGTGGAGTTGATTGATCGGAAATTCGTCGATGAAATTTTGATTGTTAGATATCGACAGCAGAGGGCGGCGATATAAGAATTGTACAATATAATGTCGTATATTGTATGTTTAGCGGCGAAGGAAGCAGCAGTGCCGATTTTACGCGTTTTAAAACCGACAATGCGCTATTCAATTATTTCCATCAGCCGCGACCGCCGATGATTTATTTTAATCGAGAGACCTAATGATGTCGTTGCTATTTTCTTATACAAATAATATAAATAAAATCGAAAAAACAACAACAAAAAAGAGAACCAAAAAACCGTAAAATACCTCTCCGATTCAGCCGCCCAACACCATTCCCAGAACATGGGGAGGGCCATAAAGCTCTTTTCTTTTTAAATAGAATTCCGTGAATACCGCACCTATCCTTATAGCGCAAAAGCACTTTGCATGCGTGCTCCGCTTCGGGAATAAAGAGTCTGGCCAGTCGACGAGTTATACGGCTCTCTCGTTGCAATTTGCTCTCGAGAGCGAGTAGAGCACGCGTATACTCCTCTTGTACATATGCATATACGGATATACTTATATATATACAAGTCGCCGCGAAGAGACGACCGAACGCGATACTTCCATTAAAACGGTGAATCGTTGCCTTCTTTTCGCTCCGCGAATACGCCGAACGAAGAAGTGGCGGAGGGACGTTATTAGCCTCGGTCGTTCGTTCTTATGTCGCGTGTGTGCAGTGAGAGAGAGAGAGAGAGTAAATTAGCCTTGGCCTCTATATTGTTGCTGAACGAGTGTTTAAGGCTGAATTTTAGGTGGTGTTATTAATTCAGAAATTGACGAAAAAATATTTTCGATTCAACCAACCGTTGACTACACTTCTATAACGAGCTATACTTCAAGCTCAACAGATCCGAGAAAACGACCGAACCGCAAACAAACAAATCAGTCTAATAAAGTTATTAAAAGGAGAGCGCGTCGTCGTTACCCATCCAAATCGGAAAAGAAACAAGCACGAAACAAAAGCCACTCGGTCGATTATCAAGGGCAGACGATGAGTCGTTTAATTTTACCAACAGCTAATTGGAACGAAGCTACTGGCTATAGCAGTACTGTATATAGTACACCGTAGCCGTAACAATGGAACGCGAGCGAGCGAGACGAGTCGTTGCATCGTGTCGTCGGAGGGGCGAAGCTATGACGCGAACGATAGCATCGAGATCTCTATCCCCAAGCGTTAAGCTCGATTCGAGCTCGGTTTACTTAATTCGTCATGCGTCAGTGAAGGCTGATGCACGCGCTCTGTTAGATTGCTATTCGCGCGGGTTTTTGCTCCTTTTTGGATTGCTCAGTTTTTTACGCGAAAATTCTATCATGAACTTACTTTCTACCTGGCGTGTGTGGATGTAATGGTGATGATGAAGCTTTGACTTACCTGAAACAGAGAAATGAAAAAAAATGTTAGTTATACACAGAATTAAAAAATGATATGTATTGTATTTCTTATAGTTATTGCGTTTACAGTAAAACTTTTCGAATTGAGAGCTATTAGCAGTGAATTACAATGGCTTGTTAAATGCAGATTCATTTACCCTTGAAAAAAAAAATCAACTAACAAGCAAATCGAACGCATCGGGTTCTTAATCGTCTGCATTATACGCTTCAACAGAGATGTGTTTCGATTAAAGCTCACACGCGAATCGAAGAAGCAACGACACAGGGCTATACTCTCTCTATATATCTCTCATCAAAGGTGAACAATCAAAAGAGGTCAAACAACGCGAGAGTCTTTCACGTAGCTTATGGAGACAGAGAGAATAGAAGAGGCGACAAAGTGACGCAATGGGAACGAGAAAGGGAAAACAGAGGTTTGATGCGACGCGCCGAGTTAATGAACTCATTGTCGTGACAGTACACAACACACAATGCGTTTTGTAGCTTTACTTTTGATTTCGATGTGTGTGTTCGTTGGGACGATGTATTGAGTTTTATACTCAAGCATCGATGATGAACTTTGATTAGTGATCATTGACCCGATGATCCTTTGATTCGAGATTCATCAAGACGCATTGTGATGGACCGTTTAATAAATGACGATTTAAGTCAGAATTGCAAAACCGAATACAAATGGTCAAACGACAAACGATATATATTTAACATCGTTTTACACGCCGTAAAACACCCATAAATCCTCAGTCCAATCGCGACACACTCGTGTCTCTCGGCAGTGTCAACCATCCGCATATGAGCCACGAGTGTACAACAACGTAGTACTCCTCTCCGCATACTTCGAAATGAACTCTCCGCTGGCTCTCGTCGGAATACTACACATAGCTGACCCCGAGAGACGTCTTCTTCTTTTTACGAGGAGGCACATCACGTCACAATGGAAAGCCCCGATGCATGGGTTAACGACTGAAACTCATGCCGGCCATCTCGTAACCCACATTGCGTAGAAGCTACGGATGATTTATATTTCGGGGTTCCGCTGCAACGGCGGCGCCGTAAAACTGCATTAGCCGATAGTAAAGCCGCTCGAGAACGGGAAATAAAGTTTTACGCGAGCCGAGAAGAGAGAGAAGAGAGAAAAAAAGAGGCTATGGGAAGGTTCGGGGTTATATGGATGGATACCTCTATCTCTCGCAGTGAGGTTTTTCGCTGAGGATGATCGTTTTACGATCGAGCAGGTATATACCTATATACTGGAGAGAGAAAGAGATTCGTTGATAGCACGAGTTTCGGGCGCTTTTGAAAGGTATCATAATACCGGGTTGGGCGCCACCTTTGGCGCCGCTATTCGCGAGATGTCTATCTCTAATCCTGTTTGCTCTTCAGATCCTAGACATAATTGGTCGGCTTTTATTTCGCAGCGATAGCGCGCGAGCTTTTACGACAATGATAAATTTCGCGCATATTATTCTTATCATTCAATGTTTATTTAAACAGGAGAGTGAGAACGACGCTAATGGCAGCTAGTGGCAAATCATCGCGTTTCCAGCAAGCATGAATTATCGGTTTTTACACTACAGAGCGAAGCGATGGAACGATTACGTTCCCGAGTGTCGTAATTAGTAAATCATCTACTCTTCTGTGGAAACGCGTCGCGATGCATGAAATCGGAACACGCTCCGATGCTCTTGACGCGCCTCTCTTCACGGCTCTTGGAAACTAAACGGGACGTCGAGAATGCAATCAAAGGGCGTGAAACTCTCTCGGCCAGATTGGAACGCCCACACCCACGTATATATTATATACTCGACTAATCAAGAGCTTTTGAAAAGAGAGTCTGTGCAAAAGATCGGTATATACCGTATATTGCAAAACGTAAGGATTGAAAAGAAATTTGTAAAATATTACGATTGCCAAATGAACGTGTTTTGTGCTGCAGCTGCTGATGTACGTGTTGATTGATAGTTTGAGTGTAACGCTAGTTTTGAAAGAATGGATTTTTAAACTGGAACTAAAAGCCAAACCTTAGGCAATAAGTGAAAGACACTCCGATTAAAAATGATAATTGAAAAATAATTTTAAAAAAGTACGAATCTGTAACTGATTTATCAGCGAACGTATCGTATTCTACATAATGCGAGCATTTTTCAATTATCATCAAATCAGCCAGCGGCAAAACGCGCAACGGCTCGGACTCGAGCAATGCGTGTCTCTCTCTCTCTCTCTCTCTCTCTCTCTCTCTCTCTCTCTCTCTCTCTCTCTCTCTCTGTGTTTTCCGTTGCGGTGAGCGTGTAATACGAGCCAACAGGCCGTGTCTGTGGTGGAGCTTTGCTTTTCACTGACCGCTTGAAAAATTCATTAGCTCATTGTTCCGCCACTTTATGCACACATTGTTGCAGCTATATCGCGCACTGGACATGCGTAAGCCCATGTTATGATTATGTAATGAGAAACAGCACGGCTGCGCCGGTGGTGCTGACTTCATTAGCAAATTGAAATGTCTTTCGCTCGTGATATTCGTATTGATGATCTTTTTATCAAATTGTAAATTATTGATAATGATATAAGGTTTCAGCACTTTTCAAGTAGGTATACAAAAGTTCAATATTTGAAGACAAGATTTACTTTAAACATTAATATGTATTAATATAGTCAACAGCTTCAACTAGCACGAGCGATCCAAGCAATAGACCGAACAAGACACTTTTGGCATGGATGGCACACCGCTATATCTAGACTCGGTGTGCAGATTGTGATGAGAGAAATAGATAAGTGTCCGTGCGCCACCTACATTCGACAGCCGTAGACCAGAGAGTCAAGTTGAAGGAGTGGGGATAGGCCAGTCCAAAACTGTTTCGTCTTACAGCATACACAAACTTTTGGCACTATACTACTCCCGATTCCGCATCATGCTCGCATACCGCTAACGCGCAGCGGGCCTTTTTCTCCGTATGTGCAATCGCCAATAATCGCGTACATACGAGTCTTCTTAAGAGCCCAAATCCACGAAAATTGTCGTGTAATCAAACGGAAAAAACAGGCCATTTCGAGCAGAAAAAAAGCACACGGCTCTCTTCACGGTATACAGCTGCTGGAACGAGAGCGCGAATGCATGGAAACGTTAACGAGCAACCGGATGCGTACCGTCTGACTGTTGAAAAAAACAACGCGATCTGTGTGTAATCATGCCGTGGCTTTCGAAAAATTTTGACCTCTTCATCTCACCGGAGAAAAATTTTTCTCTCATTCGACGAGTCATTCTGAGACAATTTCGTAAGATCCTTTCTCGAGAGTGATATGTGTGTGTCTTGGAGGGCAAAAAACTATCGACCTCTACGACGGTTTCAACGGAACGATTGCTTTATTCACCCGAGCTTTTTGTTCCAGTTGTATGAAAGTGGAAGTAGTATTACGTCGATTGTGACGAGAGAAAATGCGTTGGATTTCACGCAGATCGAACGTGTGAAGTTTTTGTTCAGATGTAAAGATATGTGTGTTAACGTCTGACGTACGTATACAATAAAGCTTTCGTCAGTCAACGCGATTGCAAGATCAATTTTAAAAATCTTTTTCAACAAAACGGAGTATATAGCTGTTCATACACCCATCCCATTAACTACCGCACATACCACCGCAGGCTGTAACAATGCGCAGTTCGTTTCAGAGGGATGCATGAGGCGTCCGCTGACTTGACTGACGGCACAATCCTCGATCGAGCTCGGATACCCTTCGGAGATCTTCCTCCTTCCTTCTTCTTCGTATAGCTGCTACTACGCCGCGCACGTGTCCACCCGATCTCTCTTCGCGAAAAGACATCGTCGTCCTCTTCGTCGTCGTCGGGGAGAGAAGAAGGAAGGCAGGAGACGGCCGCACGTTTGAACGGATGGACGTGAACCACGCGGAGAGAAGGCCAGATGGATTCTTTCTTTAAAGGATGTATGGACTGTGTGCGAGGGTGTACACTCGGCGCTAAAAGTGATTTCTTTTGATTTTGAGTAAATTTTTGAAGTAATATTTTTGAAAAATAGTATAGCATTAAAATTTTATAGTGATCATCAGCAGTAAAGACTATGTAGCATATTCAATTAAAATAAAATCCCACAAGAATGCAGCACGATGCATACAGCTTAAAAAGTAAGCTCGCTTTCAATGGCGAATGTACAGCCGATACATCCTTAATTATGCGGCTTTACGTGGACGATGTCGCCGGGAGTACAGAGCAAGAAAAAAAACCAAGTCCAAGCCGAAGAGAAGAAGACGAAACATCCACAAGGCGGCAGAAGGAGGAGAGAAGGAAGTCCTCGCGCAAGTAGGAGCAAGAACGGCGCTTATACGGACCGTCTCCAGATCGGACGGACGAATGCAAATGTCGCCTGTATCTGCACGTGTGTGCGTGTGTGTACCTCCACATATACATACACACATTTACCAATGGCAGGGGTCGTCTTCTGCGACGACGTAGGCGCTCTCCTCTCCAGATCTTCGAACCTTTTAGTTAGCAGATGCCGCGAGATATACCTCGAGAAAAGAGACTCGTCTAAGAGAGCTACTCTCTCTCTCTCTCTCTCTCTCTCTCTCTCTCTCTCTCTCTCTCTCTCTCTCTCTCTCTCTCTCTCTCTCTCTCTCTCTTTGCTACTTCCATCTTTCGCTCGCTTTGCTTATAGTAGACGAAAAAAAGACTAGAGCGCGGTGCGCACATATAGAGAGACGGAAGAAAGAGAGGATCCCACGTGTGCGATCCGATGCTACCGTATGAAGAAGAGGAGCCGACCTTGTCCCCTTGTCCAACCGGTCGGAAAAGAAGAAGGAGAGGGAGTCTTATACACATGCGCTATGCGGCTGTAGCATTTGTATACATCTTAGGGATTGACAAAAATGTCTATTCTCTTCTTCGAGGCGAGGGTTGTGTATGCGGAGGAAGTGCGTCGTAGATTTGGATGAAAGAGGGGTGTATAAGCTTTTTTTGGTCGACGCGGCACAGGTTTACCGAAATATACCTGTTGGAATTTATACGATTGGACTGGATGTACCATTACTTTTTTTTTTAATTTTGAAGGCTACCGAGACATTACTTAAATTATCTTCACTACTCGGAAAATTGGATAAAACCAATGTTGTTTTTAGTAGCAACACTATTACAAGGCTTAGCGTCACCTCAATTTTGCAATACCGAACACAATGGATTTCGCCGTTCATAAGGATTATCTTTAAACTCGTTATAACGCATCGTACTTAACGCAACGTGTACGTCCAGAACCTTCGCGCTAATACGTTCTTGAGAAACGCACAGCACTACAACGTATACACATATATAGCTCGACTCTCGAAAGGGTCGGTCGAGAGGGTTCGTTTTTCTTTTCTTTCATTTCGAGTGTGCAGGAGCGAGAGAGAGAGAGAGAGAGAGAGAGAGAGAGAGAGAGAGTCCGTTTCTTTGAAAGCACGCGTGGGAGGGAATATGCGAGGATGATCCCGATGTATACGATCGGAACGAAGATAAGACCGCGCAGTGCGTGTCGTCGTCGTCTTCGTCGTTCCGTCGTCCTGGAGAACCGGTTGCCAATGCACGTATAACGCTCCGATGCAGTTGCACTTCTGATCGGCGGATTATCGAATCGAGTCGAGTCGACTTTCTTATATTATTTATCGACGTTTACTTTTACGATGTTTGTCGTTGAGGGATCGTTAAGCTTATCGCTTTTATTAATTGCACGGGTGGAGAGAGAAGCAATTTTTCAAAAAGAGTGTGTGATAGAGACGTTTTCCCGATGCTTTACTTTCTAACGGTATCATATTGAGGAGAATTATTGATACGCGAAGATCGTGTGAACTGCTAATTTTTATTGTTCATCACCTAACTACTCTAAGCTCAATAAAGATGTATCCCTTCGAATCAGAAGAAAGAAAGCATTAACCGTAAACACAGGAATTTCCTTCATCCACTGCGCATTGTATCAAAGCTCTTTTGTTGTAAAATACGACGTTCCTCGCAGCTTGCACAACATCTCTCCCGGACGCACTTTCAGCCGCACCGCCAGCACACGTCGAAACGGAAAAGTTATATGCTTTCTTGCATATCTTTTGCGATATTAATCGCTCGCTCTCTCGCTCTCTTAGACAGCATTGTACAACGGACTACAATAATTTTCCTCCGGCAAAGAGGCGAAAGCAAGTAAAGCTCTCTCGGGCGCGCGAGCGAGTTGATTTATGACACGCGTCAATTCGAGAGACTAGCGGAAAAACCTCTCGCGCACAAATATTTCGGCCTCTCTGCTCCTAAGCGAATCAGTTAGGTCGAGAAGAAAAAGAAATCAATCAATCATATGCATCGAATTTGCCTAACGTTGAAAGAATCGAAAAGAGCTGTACACCTTGCAAGTTTATAATAAGCTGTACGTCTACAACTTAATCCCCTTACATAACCCCTTATGCACATATCGATCAAAGTCGAATTCGACCACAGAAGCTCTGCATCAAACAACTTTCTCTCTATATTTCCATCCAATTTTCCAAACCCGCACATTGTGAGAGACACCTTAAATCCCTTGGCACTTGCGCGAGCAAGCGTTTAACTCTCAGCGAGTAAACGCGTGTTCGTAATCTTTCATCCGCGCGAAGAATTTTTCCCCCTCTCCATCCAGAAAATTGTCTTTCGCTTGCTTTCGTCTTTCTCTCTCTCTCTCTCTCTCTCTCTCTCTCACTCGCTGCGAAACTACACGAGCCATGTGGAATTCCGTATTTTTATACCTCGACTCCTGCCGCTCTGCTGTTGCTACAACTGGCGAGAGCGATTAATTAAGGAACGTTAGCAATTAACGTCCGATTCCACCGCAGCTCCGAATACGCGTGGATTGCTCGGTGATGCCGGCTTTTATTGCTACCGCTGTTAAGCAGCGCGCGCGCGCGCGACTGGAATTTTAACAAAGTTTCTTTTGGATTTTGCCTTTAACGCATGCGCGCGCGCGCGCGAAAGTCGAGGCTTTTAACCGTGTTGCCGAGTGTCTTACATTGCGCTCGTCGTCAGTCTCTTTCGTTCTTCTTCTTCTTCATAGTCTTTTACACAATTGGACATTGTTACGAACTAAGGAGTGTACTGTATATACTTCTGGCTCGTGGTGACAAGAACAAAGATAATAAACGTACACATATCGATTTCGATAAAATAACCTTTTATACACATATCAAATTTCTCGATTTTTTATTTCCAGAGACAAGACTTTCATTAACAAGGTCGTTTCATCGCGAGAGAGTGTATGGATACCACGAAAACGCATAAAATTACGGTCAATCCCGCGCGAAAATCAGTCGAAGCTTTAATTAAACGGCCGCGAAGGAAGGCGGCGGTGGCGGCGGCGGCCGTCCTGAATGATTTCGTGTGAAAGCACGTTAAAAGAGAGCCGCGGCTGCTGCTATACACTCGCACATATACACACACAGAATCGCGCACAGGCTTCTATACACGAGGAGAGAGAGAAGAGAAAGCCTGAGAACATAATGCGCGCAAGAGCAGAGTTGACTCGCTAACCGACTACTACTACTAAAGCACATCCAGAGTAGACAGATGCACCGGGAGCGGCTACCGGGATGAGAGATAATTTCGACATCGCGTTTTTAGTGATTTGTTGCTTTTGGATTTTTTTAGCTTCTTCTTCTTTTTCTTCTTCTTCTTTTAACGACGAGTCCGGTAATTGATTTTTTAAGATCGATTAGGAAATTTAAACGCGCGCTAACGATGGGAACGTGACTGACTGACGATGATGTTACGCTCGGATATGGATATTGCTCTCCTACGAATTGAATATTTAGCGGAGTGGAAAAGTGACGTAAAAGTAAAAGCAGCAGAGGTTTTTGTAGTCGGAGAGGAGTCGTTTCCATGATAATCAAACAAAAACTGAGAAAAATACCGCTCACTAAATCAACGCGCTTGTCTCTTCTATATAAGCGACAAAAAAATACGCATGCAAAAGTATGGCACGTCCAAAAAAAAATAAATAGAAAGCTGCGTTTGCTCAGAGCGCAAGAAATGTATAGCATCTAAAAACATATCTCTCTCCTCCTTTTTGTTGCTATACTAAACGTTTCACTTCCTTTCAAAACAGGATTTCGACTTTCGAAAATAGTAACTTTATATTCAAAGATATTTTTTCCAAGCGCACTTGCTCAAATTCCTTCACAAGTGTGGAAGAATCATTACTCTGTAGTCGTAGTCGTCTCCTCCCAGAGCAGCATAGGCTTCTAACACGATGGTAACGTTACGTCACCCGCGCGAGTCTGCTCCTTTCGAGGACTGCGGAAGATGACTTTCGCGATTACCAAGTCGAGCCTTAATTGCCAGAGACGCGCTATAAGCTCACACACACGAGAGAGTGCACTAGTTTATTTAGATAAAGAGACTTGGATTACGACGTTCTGTCGAGTTTTTTTTTTTAATTAGCCAGAGCGAGATATGACTAGATTGACTGATTTACGCGACGTGGGTATATTCGAATAAAAATTTGAAAATTTAATCGATCGTATTTCTTTGCGAAAGAGAGAGAGCCATTTAAATATTTTCGAGCTCGCGCGCGACTGCGATGCAGAATTGAAAATATAATAACGCAAATCATCGCGGAGCGTTTAACATTCTCGGCTAACGAGCCGCAAAGTTTTAGCCCAGACGGTATCTATAGAAAGAGAAAAAAGTAAATGATACAACCCCAATATCTTTTTGAGAGAAAAAAAAGAAGCCGCGCGTCGAAAATTACGCATGCGAAAGTAGCTCTAAACTGCCATTAAGTAGATGCCGGAATCCTGTTTTATCGCCATTTTAAACTTCGGCAATTTATTTCGAACGCGCGCGCACGCTTCAAAAACTTTTCATTTCGTTCTACACAGCGCACGATGGGACGATTATAATGAATAGCCGAGCGGTCAAAAAGCTTGCGTTGAATTATGATATAACTAATAGAAATGTCCTTGTGT
Organism: Pteromalus puparum; assembly: GCA_012977825.3. NCBI lineage: Eukaryota > Metazoa > Arthropoda > Insecta > Hymenoptera > Pteromalidae > Pteromalus > Pteromalus puparum. The sequence continues at coordinate 7,608,748 of CM053168.1, read as the reverse complement.
ATCAATAAATCCGAGTATAATCCTCTGCAAATATTGGTATACGCAGGAATGATGGATGAAAGCTACGAGCACACAAAATTGTATAAGTATATTCGAAGCACCGAAATTTTAATCGGAAATTCAAATCAACGATATAGAATATAGCCGAAGGCGTATTATGCTACTGCAGTGTATAGATGAAGGTTTCTATAATCCTAACGAAATGCAGGCGGTTCCTCGATACATCAGTGGAGAGTGAGCTGAATGGGGCTAAACCCTAAAATCATCCTCGTTCGCGCCCTACAAAAAGTGGTACAGACATGCAAAACTCGAATGTTCCGGTATGTATTTAAATCTGTGCGAAAATTCGTCTCTCCTTCTCGCGCGCATTTCCATTTTTTCTGACCTGTGTTGTGATTAAACAGTGACGTTTGGCGTATGGATGGGCACGTGGGAAGGAACCTTCGTACAAGCACAAAAATATAATTTTGCTTCCCCTACGAGACGCAAAGTAAAGAGCGAGCGAAATTAAAAAAAGAAACCCCCGAGTAGAGAGAGAGCGAAAGCCGTAGCAGAACAACCCTATAGGGTCCTAACCAAGGCCCGATTCTAAGTAGAGCTATATTTACGGTGGAAATTAGGGGCTAGTCAGAAGCCGAGGCTCTCCGAACGAAGGATCTTTGGCGGGAACGTCTGTCGAAGCTTAATGGCTTGAACTTCTCTCGAGTGAGAATTTTTATCCTCTACGCAGCCTATTGATCTTGTAAATTTTCTAAACTCGGTGAATTGAAAATTCTACAATTAGGTACTCCGAATGTTTAATTCATCAAATAGAATTCTAATTTTGAGGTTAGGTTCGCAATTTAACGTCCAGCACACTGCGCCAAAATTGGCTTCCTTTGTTTACAGAATGCTTTAAAGATCGCGCATAATTCCTCTCGGCAAAAAAAAAAAACATCCAACGACCAAAACTTCATGCTTAAGTATCCCTCATAAGGCCATCATCCCATCCACAAGAGAGAGCCATACACCAGAAAGTGCAGTATACATCAGGGCCCGTAGCCAATTTCTGCTCGGTTTCCCATGAAAATACCCTCGAGGCACAAGCGCGCGTATACACGCACGCGCACACGAAGGAGGCCCCGACAGTACAGCAGCAGCGCAGCCAAGGAAGGCTCTCAACACGAAAGTTCTTGGCTGCAGAAAAGAGAGGGGCTCTCCACTCGCTGTTGGCTGCAGCCGCCGCTTCCTGGAAAGCGGGGTTGGGCACCTGTCCCTCCATCAGTGGTTCTCTCTCCAGGCGCTTTGAGCACCGCTAAGCATCGCAGTTCTTTCACATACACACCACGTGTTGCGGAGCTGCGTGTCCTTCCGGTGCGGCTGAAGGAGCGAATGTGTGTTGTGGAGATACGTATGCGTACGTACACCCGGGGACATGAGTGCCGAGGTGAGCAGTTCCCCTATGCCGCCGCAGCATCCTCCGTTGAGGGAGGAAACGTGAGGCGATGGAATTTTTTTTTTTTTTTTTTTTTTGGAAAGGACGTGTGTATGTGTCTTTCGATACTATTTTTGGGGGTAACGTTGCGTATTGATGGATCGATAGGAAATTTTTATACTAGTTAAGCGAATTTAAAATCATTAAAAAGCGAAATCTCTCAAGCTCGAAACTTTCTACGCGGATATCTCATGCTTCGCGTTACATGAAAATGCTCCTGTAATTTATTAACATCCATAATTTATAGATCAAAGAAAATTCGCATAAAAAGGCTAATAACTACAAAGCTCCAGTTTTAGAGCGAAAATAATTGAGTTCGAATGCAGCGAGGAGAAAATCTAGCGGTGCTGCAGTACGAGCGCAAGTATACTATAGCCGACGTAAACAAAAACTTGCCCTGTGTAAAACAACAGGAGCTATAGAGCAGGGATCGTGTACTGGATTTACTTTCACGAGCTAAATAACAATGTAAAATACTATAGCTGCTCGATATAGTCTGCATTGAAGACTGATATTTCTCACTGCGGTTACGGCTGTTTCCTGTTTGCGATAATTAAAGATAGAGGTTTTTAAATAGGTTGAAAACGGCGTTGTTACGAAATGAAAAAAAAATTTTTAATAACCTTCGTCTAGCTACTCAACTTCGATTAACTATTGACATTTGAATAATCAAACGATTCCTATTACTCAGATATCTATTGCATCGTCGGGGAATCCCGGACTACTAATAATAAGCATTTGATCATCAGCAATGACGTTCTCGTCTAAAGGTCATAGTAGTTCATGCATATTCTTCAACTAATAAACAAGTAGAAAACTACTCCAAAGACCTCACAACAAAAAAAGCGCGGCAACCCGAATGTTATTGTTTACCCTGTTCTCGATCAATCCGCACCGTTTTCTTTCACTACCTACCCCCGCACATCTACGAACCTTCTCGAAAAAAAGAAAAAATCTCTAAAAAAAGACCGAGAAAACCGGCGATCCTCGTCTCAAATCTCCCAGAAAATGAGGGACCCCATACGTCTCCGTAATACAGAAAGAGAGCTGCCTCGCGCAGACGAACAGCCGGTCGACATTTTCGCCAAGGTTAGTAATGGTTCGCCGGAGAGCAGCAGCTGCGAGCACAGCGACGCCACGGAATACCGATGCACTTCCTCTCTCCCTCGTCAGCCGTGCGAACGGCGAATCGGGCAACCCCCGAAAGCAAAACAAACCCGCTCTCTCTATATATATGCCTATGCGATTAATCGAAGGAGAGAAAAGATTACGGGATTGGAGAAAAATCGCGGGAAAATTCAAAGGCGGGGACACACGTTAAAACGCGCACATCTGAGAGAAAGGGACGCCGGCGGCATGTGTATAAAGTGTGTATGTGTGTGTGTGTGTGTGTGTGTGTATGTATGTATATAACGCGGAGTGCAGCAGCCGTCGAGTGAAACCTGTTGCCATGCTCTCGGCGCGTCGCATGGCGCTTCCCATGTATTATATGCAGACGGCAACGTACTTTTCCCCGAACGCTTTTTTTTCGCTTCGAGCTATAAGAACGATGTTTTAGAGGTCGATGCCGTGTATTTTTCGTAAACATGCTTCTTGGAAAAAACTGTCCGTCCTAACCTAACCAAAAAAAAAAATGAGAGAAGACCTCGAAGAAAAATCGCGCTCACTCACCATGAGCTGCGGCTGGTAGAAGCGCGAGGACGAGGGCCAGGCCTAGGAATAGGCGCTGCCTCCCGGAGGACTTCCGTCGCGGCATACTGATGTGGCCGTGATGTCGCCGGAGGAGGAGGAGACGGCTCCTTCCTTGTCCTTCTCCAGGGCTCCTCCTTTTGTTTCTCACTTCTCTATGATGTGTGTGTGTATATACTCGTATACACTGCAGAGCGATATCCTACAACTATATTTTATTCCCAGGCACTCTCACTCTTTTTTTTCCGTTATATACTAATACTATCACACTCGGCTGCAACGCGGCACCACTTCATCGGAGCGTCGTTTTTTTTTACGAATATTTTCGCGCACGAGACACACACAATCGTTTTACGGAGGATCACCGAAAGCTCGGAAAAGACCGATCATTCGTCGTCACATTATTCCTCCTAAACTCCGTTTTTTCTCTCGCTCATGCACAGTTTTTGACTGTACTGAGTTTTCTTCCACTCGCGCACAAAGCTGCTAAACACACTGTCTTCACACTGATAATCCTCCTCTGCCCTCGAGAGTATATGTGTATATCACAACGCGAGTGTGAATACACATACAAATACACACACGCGCGAGATGATCCTCATCGGTCGGCGCCGCTGTCAGCACTGTACTCGCGCACAGGGGGACTGATCGCTACAGCCGCGCACGACACAACACGAGGATAACTTTCGAGGAAGAGATACTTCTCGCACAGACACACACAACTCGCGCTCTTGTCTATATTATCGGGCGAGGAAAAATCGAGTTTTTTTTTTTTTTTTAAGGGTGCGAGAAGCAACAGCAAAGAAGGCACGCGCGCTCGCGAGCGACAGAAAAGAGCCGTATATACCGCGTCCGTCCGAAGCACGTCTGTGGATCTATTGTTCGGGTTTAACGCGCTGAAAGTAGTGCCCCTGTCGGGCTGCGCGCGCAGCTGCTGCCTCTACTTGTGGGGGACTGGATGATGCCCGCGCGCGTAGGAAAAGGCCCGATGTGAGGTGTTCTACGGCTTTTGCCCGCCGGCAGCGCTGCACTGCAGTGTGTGCTATACCATCGCCGCCGCCGTCACTGCTCGATGGTGGGGGAAAATGTGGCGGTATGTTTTTACACCCCTAAAGGCCATAGGACGGCGGGGTGAACGGTTTTTTTTTTTTTTGCCCCTGAGTTTTGGGACGATGATTCTTGGGAGGAGGCTTTTATATTATTGTGTGTACACTGCGCGCGCTCAAATTGAGGAGTAAGTTGGACGAGGCGTGCTGGGACATTTATGGGACGGATTCGGATGAATTTTTGAGGGGCGAGGGAGCTATTGCAGGTATATCGGGCTTTTGTCTGCGAGGATGCATAATATAAGCTTGTACCTTGCGACGGTGTATGGATTATTTTATTAGCCCTGTACGGAATGTATAAGTTTTATTGCTGGGACCTGGTTAACTTTTTGCAGGCAGGGTTTATGATTGTTTTATTGCGCGAGGCTTGAAATTATTCGAGTAAGGGTGGATTTTTAAACAAAAATTAATTATTTAGCAGTGGATCATTACAGATGGTGTCTTCACTCTTTATAACTACAATAAAAAATAATAATACACTGCGATATGTATAGATCAGCAGTTGAACCACATCAGCGCGATCGAGTCAATGATATCATTGCGTGGGTAGATTTCTGTAATCAACTTCTCATACACACTCTTTTTTTTCCACGAGCGAGTGCGACATACGACCACTTTTTCATCGCGCGGATATATTGCATAACGCGCCTGTATGTATGTGAACGTCTTGCGCTCGCACTCAACAATGTCGATTTAACCGTCTCGCTAATAAACACTTTCATTATATTACTATCCTTTCTAACCAATTAAACAGTGAATATCATCTTTTGGCTGAATTGGAATAGCTCTGGAAATTAATAAAGGGGTTACGACTTTTCCCTTCGTCTCTGATCCAGAAGACGCGATTTCAGTGGGTAACCAAGTTTCGTAACAAAAGGAAAGTACTTTTCTTATAGCAACCATGTTTTTTAAGTTTAGACCTATTTTACGGATAAATTTAATCTTAAATTAATTTAGAAAAGACTTCGGTATACACGTGTAAAAGTCAGCTATTATTGAGTTGAACAGTTTTACTCAGACGAGAGCTCGCGGAGAACATTTTTAGGTTTACGCGTGCCACGCACGTTCTCGCTATACGACATCGAGTCATTAAAAGGCGTTGATTCACTCGCTGAGAAACGCAAACAACCGCAGAGAGACACTGAAAGCAGAGAAAAAGAAAGATGTTTTGAACGACGTGAAGTCGTGTAAATAACAGTAACCATGGAACTCTTGTGCCTTCGCACCTGTCGTTGAGATGTAAAGCTATTATAGTACGAGCTTTAATACGCTAATCCAACAAATGTATCTCAAATTTTTATAAATCCCAATTGATTAAAAGACAGTAACCTGCTTCCTGATTCTTTCGCCCACGAATTAATGGATCGCGCTAATACACCCAAGCCGAAAAAAAAAACCAAACGCACACCGATAATTAATTTAATCAAACCTGACCTTCGTTAACTTCGAATTCCTCTCCCTACGCAAAGAAAAAAACACGCTTATATTATACCCCCACACCCGCGAATTAATCTCTCCTCTCTTTCTGATTACAGCGCAGAGAGCGAGAATAACCCGCGCATCGCGCCTAACGAATACAAATGCGCGGAATTATAATTCCGAGTCGCCCTGCGGAGCTGCAATTCCATTCGCTTCTTTCTTCTGTTCAGCCTTTCCAGCTATTCTAAACAGCTAACGCCCGTTATTTTTATCGGGAAGGTCGACGTTATCGAATTTTAATCGCATAGGCGCGTGTAATGCAAGCTTTCATTTGTCAGTGGGCTAGCCGTGAGTCATAAATTGTAATTAGTCGAAACTGAATTATTTTCAATTCTTCGGCTGACACTCGCACACTGCGATTTAGTACTCGATGTCTATCTTGGGCTTGATTTTTTTTTCTTTAGGTTTAGCGTTGAAAATTGGGTATTCGTATTATTAGAGAATTAATTTATTGTTTTTGAAGAAATTCGTTAGAGAGAGAGAGAGAGAGAGAGAGAGAGAGAGAGAGAGAGAGAGAGAGAGAGAGAGAGAGAGAGAGGGGTAAGGAGTAATGAGTCTGTTATTTTGTTTGATATAAGTATTATTGATTCTGATGAAAATCGCCTATTTAGATGAAAATTAATTGATTAACGACCGAGAATTCCTACTTTGAAAATTATTCCCGCTTGTACTGAGAAAAAATGTGGCATGGTGTCGTCAAGGCACCTCGGAAGGTTTGATCGATATTTCAGTCAGTTGAAAAGTGCATCACACGTGAAGATGTCGGATCAAGCAATCTCCCATAACGGCAAATTAAATGCTATAAATAAAAAAATAATTGAAGTGAAAAAGAAGATACAGTTATCAGGTATATAAGTTACAATAATAACTATAGCTAGCGCAGTCATAGCATGAGCGGCCAAAGCAGCAGGCCAAACAAGGCAGTTTTAGTATTTGTGGCACACCACTATATCTAGACTCAACGCGCATATTGTTAAATAGAGAAATTGAGAAAATGCCTATGCGCCACTTATATCACCTGCCCGAGACACGGAGAGTTTAGGTGGTGACGAAAGGGCTCGCAAAAATGCCAATCCAAAACTGCTTTGTTTTGGTATTCATATCGCTTTAACGGTCTGCACGTATACATTATGTATATTAAAACTTTTAGGTAGGATTAAACAAAGTTGGTTTTAGTACAAGAAAATGCACTGATAGATTGAAAGAATTCATATTTCCTAATATTATCGGATTTGTGTTTACATTGTTCAGGTGAATGAAATGTATGAACGAATATACTATTTTGAAGTTACAATATACGTAACGTGAGCAAACATGTTTATATTGAAATATTATATTGTAGTTACTTTGATGAGAATACAATTTCTAATCTAAATTAATTTTAATCTTTAATCTTTGACAGAATGTCACGTGCACTTTTCAGTATAACATTAAAATTTCAATAATGACTCTCCCAACCAACAGTACCTGCCAACATACTTACATCAAAATAAAAAAAAAAAAAAAAAAAAATACCCATAAAATACAAGTCTCCACCAAATACGGCTAATGTGCGCACCGAACGTTCCGGCACAACTCCTTAGTTTCCGCTCACTGATGAATAAAAAATTGACCCTCGCCCAAACGCGTAAAGCATCGATCAGCTGCTGCGCCACACACAGCATCCTCATCTCGACACCCAAACTGGACACACACGCCGTAAAGTCATTCGCTTAACGACTCGCGGATCTCGAGCTCGTCATCTTTTTAAAAGACGAGTTTTGCCCTTTAACAGATCGCGCGCCAATTTCGTTTAATTGGCCGACATTAATTCGACTTCGATCGAGTTTCGAGTCCACGCGTCTTTCTCTTCTTGTGTGACTCGCGACGAAAAATCGAGCAGCTGAGCGAGCAAGAAATTGCCGATTAGAGCGTTTAAAAGTCAATTCAATCAATATAATTGATAACGGTTTCGGTGAGAGAAATCGGTGCCGATCGAGGGACATCGAGAAAATTGAGATCATTCCTTAGGAGATGCGACTTCTCGTGTTGGGATGAATTTTTTAACGGGATCCGTTGGGGTTTTTTTCTTTAATTCGTTTCAGAAGCTATTCCTACTCTAAATTTGGTACAAAAAGTATTATAAATAAAAATTTGATGATTATTAATTATTATTATCTGATTCGACAATAATTTCAATTGACCGAGAGTCTCAATTTTTGCAGAGGGCCAACGCAAGGCCAATTTCGAGGAATGCGATGCGAAGAAACGCGAGAGCGCTGAGCGAATCGCACGGCTCAAGAAGGAAGTCAAAGAGTTGCAGCTGGAATTCGCTAAAGCTAAGAATGTAAGTCATAAATTACATAATTATGTACGTAAGTGACTCCTACTCTTAAGCAGAACAAGTGCAAACTGAATATCTTATTTTCTGAATATCAAAATTTTGTCGGCTGGAAAAAATCAAATGGATAAATTGTAAAATGACGACTTAAATTTTGCAGAACGACGAAGCAGCCGAGAAGGCTGCGCGTCTTAGCGGAGAGTCAGCTTCCGCATACGTGAAGAAGGGAAATCTCCAGGAGGCCATAGCCACACTCGACGAGGATAACATTCGTTTGCGTAAGAAACTCGACTTGATCAAGTACCAGAGCGACAAGGTATAAGGCAGTAATGACACCCTTTTTCATGCTTTATATGCTCGTTGAGGGATTTACCGAAGTTTATATGTATCTCGCTTTTTTTCTTTGATCATTAGAGGAAAAATAAGAATTGCGTTTGTCGTTTCAATTGTAAAAATGTCTTCGTTATTTTATTTTTGCAGCAACAAAAAAGGTTGACACTCCTTTTGCAACAGTACGAAGAACTGATGAATGGAAAACCTGGAAAGATTGCAGCCGCCAAATTACCCTCGAGTTACCCAATAAAAAAGGTTGATCGTCAAATAAAGCATTCCTCTGTTCAAATTCACTCACGAAGCTTACGTTTCGATAGTAGTAGCTCACATAAGATACCGACAATATTTATAAGACTTTCATCGATTGAGAGCAAGATCCATCTCTGTTTTGAGCATACCTTCATACGCTTATGCTATGCACGTTAAAATATTAGACTATGTACACATACAATACGTATAATCATACGGTCTTACGCACCTCAGAAAATCATCAGACTGGAAAATCAGCTGCATCGGGTGAGCGTAATGCAGATGGAGGCGGACACGGTACGCAAAAAGTACCGGGCTGTCAGGTCCAGTTTGAAAGCGGACGCCTCATTCTTTGCCTCCTGTCTCAATGGCCTCGAGGAGAACATCCACGAGCAGGAGAACGAGATAAACCGACTGCAGGTCGAGCATTTTTTCTTCTTCAAAATGTAGCTTTGCTAACCGCGATTCCGTCAGAAGAAATTAGTCGATGATTTGAGAATTTAAAAAGGTTTAAAGCGAACGTGTACTTTCATGCTGGCGTAGAAAGTCAAAGCGGAGGCAATCGAGCTAAGGGACACTACGAAGGAGACTCTGACCAAGCAAGAGATACAAGCGATGCATACAACCAAAGAGCGTGAAACTGTGATACAGGAGTATAGGTGAGGACATGTAATATATTGTTTGTATAATTATAAGATTTAACGTTCATTTAAAATTGTCATTTTTACGCTCACAGAAAACGAGTGGAAGATCGAAAAATGGAACTCGAGCGTCTGGAGCGTATGATGTTCCCGGCGACTAGACCGATATCCCGAGGTGAAGACTTCGAGGCAACGACTCGGAGCAAGTCTCAGACAGGCGACAAGGATGTGCCACAGGCAGAGGTTGATCGTCTCGAGGAGGTCTTCGTGAAGCTGCGCAATGCTACCGGAGTCTCCAGGACCGAAGACGTGCTTAACAGGTTCCTGGCGCAACATGCCACTAAGGAGAAACTCAAGAAGATGCAAACGGCTACTGAGGAAGAGAAGATGCTCTTGGAGAAAAAGAGACAGCAGCTCACCGCTGAGATTGAGATGCAGAAGTTCTCCGAAACTAAAGACGCCGATCAGTGAGTGTCGTTCATTAGCGTTTTTTTAAAAGAATTGTTTGAAAAGCTGTGTTTCTAAGCTACGAGTAAAATACAAGTTGTGGCGCATGTATTGACTCATATACGGTACATAGATAATAAAAACGTGCTAAAAGGCGCTTATCGATCGCACTAAAAATGCACGAAAAATGTACACAAGGAGGAAGAAGTTTAGGGGAAAAAAATGTTTTAATGCTTTTACGTAACACTATTCAACTCTGAAAGTACATCTACAAAACACATAGGTTTATCAAGGGTTTCATTTGTGATACAGAAATGCAGAGAAGCTTGAAAAGCTCAACAAGCAGATCGAGGAGCAACAACAGAGACAAGCGAACGCGGAGGAGAAGCTTAACGAGTTTCACAAGTTGATGAGGAGAGTTGGACTAAAACTTTTGTCTTTCTGTGATAAACTGAATGTAAGTTATTGTAAATTAAGTTTACATTCGACATGTAGAATATACGTAACGTCGACTGATTTTTTAGGAGGACAATGGGATACTACTCATGCCGGAACTGGACACCGAAGTTCTGGAACCTATGGAAATCTTGGACAAGCTAAACGCCCAAATTAACCAATTCATCGAAAAGCTTGGTGGACCGGACAAATTCAGCGAAATGATGGATCAAAACTTGAGCGACAAGGTATATCGGGGTATTTCGCCGCGGCCGAACCGATAGTCAGAGCGCGTTCCAACCACCGGCATTAATATACGCGATTTTCGAGGTCTCGTTTCGAGGCGATTTTTCGATCCATAGCAGGGCTTCTGTCAGGGCTCACTCTACGGGATTTTCTTCGTTTTTTTTTGGTCCCCTTTAAGCCTATGCCCCCCTTTAATTCCCCGCGAAAACTCCTAGATTGTATTTCCAGCCACGAAAATCATGAGATTTTACGTCTTTGCCACGAAGACCAACAGATTTCAAATTCTGATATAATCTATGAACATCAAAGTGCTACAATAAAATCTTAAAAGGGTTAAAATGAATAATAAATAATAATTTATAATAAAAATATGTTTATTTTTATATAATTCCGTGGTAAAATTCGTGGAATTCAGAAGGTATAAGTTTTCTTGGGATCATTGCCTGAATTATCATTTGCGAATGACATTGAGTTATAATTTATTAGATTTGAGGAATCGTGTTGGTTCCTTTTAAAAGTTTCTCAATCTTCAATTAACATGTTGCCTTCGAAACGCAATATAGTCGTCTTGGAAAATAAAATAAAATATGTTAGTCTTCGTGGCAAAATCTGAAATCTATTAGTCTTCGTGGCAAAAAACGTGAAATCTCATAGTCTTCGTGGCAAAAAAAGTTGAAGTAAGCTATTCTTCGCGCAAACTGTTAAAATGTGAAGCTCTTCGTGGCGTGATTTAAAATGTAAACCTCTTCGTCGCGTGAAAATGAAATCTCATATTATTCGTAGGGGGCGACGATTTGATTCTCTGCGAAAAAAAACACAACTTTCTAGGCCCTGTGAACCTCTCGAATCGACTGCCAAGGGGTCCATCCAGCCCGATTTCGCGAACCGTCAAAATAACTTCCCTCCCAATTGAGGCTCCCTGATCTATAACTGCTGGCATTTGATTCCTTCCGATAGAATGTAACTTACTTACTTTGATCTAACCCTAGTTGACAAAATATTAATTCACTTACTTGCAGATCGATGCCATGTCGCTAGATACGACGTCAGAACATACGAAGCACATAAACGTCGATGACCAGCCGCTATTTCCGCTCTTCCCGATCGTCACGACTCCGGCACCTCAGGCTCAACCTTCAGAGGACGAAGACGACATCCCCTCGAGGACGTTACTGAAGAGACAGGCACAGCTTCTCGTCGACACCAAAAGTCGGCGGAAGGGTTTTGCCTTCAAGAGATAGTCAAAGTGTTATAAATAATACATTTTTACGAATTGACGTTAATGTGATTTACCTGCATATAGGTTAATGTTTGTGTGGCGTGTTGTGTCCATTTTTGTATGACTAAAAATATTAAAACACATTAGATTTTACACGACGAATATTACTTTGTTTATTATAAGATTTATGATTTCCATTGAATAATTATTAGGTACCTACTCTTGTCTCTCACAACGAAAAATCATGCTCGAGAGCTACTGCCCTCTCGAGCGATCCGCTGGAAACTTCCGAGTGTTCAAACAGGTCACTGAAATATCGAGCTAGCAACATCCAGTCCGGCGGCGTCTGCGAGACTGCGAGCTGCGAGAGAGACAACGTGGTTGCCAGAGCGAGAGCATGAGAGCACGTTTTGTTTATAGTTTCTAGTGTACGAGTTACTTTTATTTTTCACAAGATGGGAAAGAAGAGGAAAAACCGTGATGACAACGACGAGACGGAGTTTGATCCGGCCCCCAAACATTTGCAGACGGCTCATATCAAAAATCAAGAGAAACGTTTGATTGTCATATTGGAAAATGCTCAATTGGAATCTGTGAAGGTGAGGTTATATTTTTCTTGTATAGTGTGTTAATAATTCAGTAATTTATGCATTATCTGATATTAAAATATTCATCAATTATTATTATTAACTATTTGATCATTGAATATTGAATCGTTAAACGTGTAACTATTTTTTACTCAGTGCATAAGAAATATTCTGTTTTTAACAACTCTCATTCATTTAAGAATTTTGGTATAATTTCAATTAATATAAACAAAACTGAATTAAAGGTGGGAAGCAGTTTTGAATTACTGAATTGCGACGATCATGCTGGTATTCTGAAGAAAAACAGTCGAGAGCCTGGAAGCAGTCGACCTGACATAACGCATCAATGTCTGCTCATGCTTATGGACAGTCCTTTGAACAGAGCTGGATTGCTGCAAGTCTATATTCACACAGAGAAGAACGTATTGATAGAAGTTAATCCACAAACGAGGATACCTCGAACATTCAAGCGCTTTGCTGGATTGATGGGTATGACCAATGAGATTATAAGTGCTGTCATATTGTTTAGTTTGTAATGAAAGAATGAAGAAATTAGTCTGGAAATAATTCAACACTGTGAAAGATTATTTTGAAGTTTAAAAATATTTCAAACCAATTACTTTGTCAAACTGTAGAAACTTTATAGACTTTAGAAGAAAATATCATGTTCTTTTTTTTTATACTTATAAAATCATTGTATTTTTAGTTCAATTACTCCACAAGTACAGCGTAAGGGCTTCGGATGGACCAATGAAACTACTCAAAATCATCAAAAATCCTGTAACTGATCATTTGCCAGTTGGATGCCGAAAGTTGGGCATGTCTTTCAGTGCTAAGAAAGTAACACATCCAAGAGAACTAGTTCCTGCGGATGAGCCTATTGCTATAGTGGTTGGAGCTATGGCTCATGGTCAAGTGAGTACCTTAATCTACGACTCAACAATTAATAGTATTCCAGTTATGTAAACAAAAAAAAATGATTTTCTATACATATTTTAGATCAAAGCTGACTACACAGAGGAAACTTTTTCCATTAGTAACTATCCACTTTCTGCTGCAATTACTTGCAGTAAATTATGTTCAGGATTTGAAGAAGTGTGGGGTGTGATTTAATTATTTTATTTAGACAGACAAGTTGTGGTTTTCTATACAGGCATTTTCTGCCTTCAATTGCAAAATTCAGCTAAAATTACTTTTCATTGAAAAAGTATAGAATTCGATTTTTAGACACTCTCATGCCACGCTGAATATTTTTCAATTTTGATTGTTTACACAGTTTTTATACTTTATATTGTTACTGAAGTATAGATACACATGTACAGAGAGTTAAGTTAACAATTTTATATTTTCATTTATTAGGAAGTGTTCATACTGTAAATTCGGATTGAAAATATGAACTTTTGTAAATAGTTTACAAATTTTATAAAATATTCAAGATTAGCATTCATTGCAAGACAAAAAATAAATAAAGAAAACAGTGTTGAATGCAACAGGCCTCTCTATTATTAATACTCTTGCTGTAACGATTGAGGTTGCTTTAATAATAGTTTTATCCACAAAATAGTAATCAACCAATTTTATATTGAAGAAAATAGTTTATTCATTCAATTAAATTTTTCTCAGTTATTCGTTTTAGAATACATATGTTAGAATGATTATATAATAATGTTGAATTACCTAACATCTTTGCTTCTAGAGTTGAGATTTAGACGTAAAATACATCTTAATCAATTAAATTCATAAAATCGCATCGAAATTCCTTTCCTTACGAAGAAAAGCGCTATTATAAAATACCAAGCTTGACGCGTATCGTATAATCAGTGCGTACAAAAATTTCAATTGTATCAATTTTTCAAATACTTTCCAACTCAACAAGCGCTATCAAAACAAAAGTGGATCTACAACAAAAAGAAAAACCAAAACGATTTTCATAAATATTCGCCAATTTTCCCAACCCGTCTCAAAAAAGCAATTTTCATCCGGCATCTCCTCTTCAATTTCAAACCCTCGCGCGCTAACTCTCTCCGTCTCTCTCCCAAGCTTCTGGCAAGTTCCACGACTCGCGTCCTCCAAGCAACTGTCGCTCTGATTGGCCAGAATCGAGGACGCCGCCGTTTGTGCAGCCAATCCCAATAGCCCGCTCTCTCATGCAGCCAGTCGAACGTCAACTCTGCCGGAAATGGCTGCCCTTGAGGAGAGAAAAAAAAACCCTGCATTGACCAGCGTCGTTGTCGGATTGCGCCCACACAATATCCCACGAACGGGAGAGAATCGACTGGTACTTTATAAGCGTCTGTATTTTCGGAGGCCGCGCGTCGGCGAAAGGCGCGCATTCGCGAAGGAAAAACACGCTCACCGAGTTCGCAACTCGGCTCTGCGTTTTCGCGAGTCGGCCGTAAAGGCTTCGTTTTTCGCGAGACCATCAAGCAGCGTCGTGAGTAGTGTTCGCGTCGGAAGCCATGTTTGCGCGGCCGAGTGCGTTATCGGGAGAACTTTGCGTTCGTTTGGTGATTGTCTCGAAGAATAGTTACGGGAGATTTCGCTTTGCTCGTGAAGCTTGAATTTTTCCGAGGTGTTTGGTGATCGATTGATCGTTGTTCCGTAGTGATTTCGACCGATAAGACGGTTTTTCCAGCTGGCAGGAAGCTGATGTGTCGCTTCTGCGCATCGTGTGAGTGTGCGTCATTACACTGCTGGATCTACGCAGTTTGTTTTTTTCGGTTGAGTTTTTGGTTTATTGCTGTCGTCGAGCGTGTTTTCGAGTTCGCGTGATTTTTTCGACAAGTTTAAGCTTACTCGCGATTTATTCGCACTGCGTTAAATGGCCGTAACTCCGGTCGATATCGAGCGCGTTGATCTGACAGGAAGCAGCAGCAGCAACGCCTCAGTGTCGTGTGCAAAATTGCGTCATTCGATTAATAATTGGTAAATAAAAGTTCGCAACATTCCGAGACCTTCAGGATCTTCAAAAAAATAAAGAAAAACGATGAATGATCAAGAAAACTTTATTTATCTTACGTCCACAGCTATAGCATCGCAGACCCCTTCCAGGGACACGTCACCTTGCGCGAATTAAAAAATCCGCACGGTTGCTGGGAAAACCAAAGCGGATGGGTCGCGAATAATAAATCGGGGCTTTTCCTGCAAAAATCTCAACAAATCGATGATTTAGAGGGAAAATCCAGTGCATACGTGACCAAAGAGATAAGTCGTCAATCTACTTGCGTAGTAGTCGCAAGCCTATAAAAATGGCCGCAAGCGTCGGGCGATGCGTCAGTTTTTCCATCCTCGGGACCTCGGCTGCTTTACTACGCGCTCGCTAACTTCTAGAACATTACCTAGATACCTACTTAAATTCTATAAAACATACATCTCGCGTATATACGCGCGCGAAATCGACAGAAGCACCGAGAGAGCAGCCGGTAATATATATATTATACGTAAGAGAAACGGTATATACACTCGAATTTTCTTTCTGAATATATATATACTATATCCATAGAACGATTGCCTAAATATATATTTCCGGCCATGGGTCCCCATCCAGCATCGGAGAGGTTTGTCGTTCCCGCATCCAAAAGAAAATACGTTCTCCCCGTCAAGGTGCCGCCGCCGCCGCTGTAGCCTGAACCGCGAGAGAGGGAATAATACACAGTAACCCATTGCGCGAGTTGTCGCAAGTACATACACGGCAGAGTAGCAGCAGAGCATCAGACACAGAGAGAGAGAGAGAGAGAGAGAGTATAGCCTCGCCGCGGCGGCGGCACCTTGAATGAAGGCTAGACTATACATATAAATACGAAAGAGCGAAAGAGAGAGAGAGAGAGAAGACGCGACGGTCGACGAAGCGCCATATTGCCCGCCGCCTCCCCCGCCTCTACTCATTTTCGAGCGCGCGCGCCTGCCGCTTTCACGCCGCTGCCGCCAGTCGCGCGTGTGCGTCCCTCCTCAGCACACGACGTTCTGCGTGTACGTGTGTTATAATACTATACTCGACTCTACTGTGCAGAGCTCGGTGCAGAGCCACCGCCGCGCGCGATATATATACATAGAGAAAAGACACTGTTGTCGCATGGCCGGGTCGACGACTAGTAGACGGTAAAAAAAATAAATAAACAAACAAAAACGACTTCCCCCGACCGGAGAGAGGTTATATTATTGTAATAGAAGCCAAGCCTGTGTTGTTGTTGTTATATTTTGGATGAGTGTCTCTGTGGGATCAAGCATTGTAATGGTTAGCTGACGCTGTGTACTCTTGGTATATTCCTCACACTTACTCACCCAGTGGTAAAGCCAGACACACACACACACACACACTTCGTTCGTCCTCATTTCCGAGTGAGTGCGAGAGAGAGAGAGAGAGAGAGAAAAAGGGCAACGGCGCTTCCGCGCGAAATAAGGTCGGTCCGTTATTTTTTCGAAAGTCGGACGCGCGCGCTTTTCTGTCAAAAATAAAAGGAGTAAAAAAAAATAGAAGTGCCGCCGCGTATTATCGCACGCAGGTAAACACGTTCTCTCGTTCGGTTCGCGCGCGCGGGATATATAAGTACCGTTATACTTACTCCGTGCGGAGCTATCTTCTAAAGTCCCCCTGGAAGAGTGCGAGTTATAGGGAGAAGTTTCCTCGTCTTTCTCTCTTTTATACACGAACGTAAACGAGTCTATACGGGGTATAGATGAAAACAAACAAAAGACGCATGCCTCAGGAAGTCTATCATCCTCATCTTCTCGCATGCAAGACGTGCAGTCCCTTATTATCTCTCCGTTATATACACGGGTTCGTGTGTGAGTGTGGAACGACGAGAGGGAGAGAGATATATAGGGTCCCAGTAGGCTGCTGCAGAGGAGAGATAGACCATATCCCGGAGTCTTATCTCAGAGAGAAAAAGAGGCCGCCGCGTCTCGAGCCTCCTCGTCTGAGCGGATTTTCCCAAAGTCCCGTTTCGAGGCTACAAGACGAGGCGCTCCTCCTCCCTCCTCTCTGCAGTTGCCGCGCGAGTTCGGTAAGTCCTTGTGCATGAAAGAAGCAAGCTTTTGAGTTCCTGCGTGCGGGGAAAATGAGCGCACGAAAACGAAAGCAAGTTTCCTCGAGATTTCGTCATACGCGTGAAAATCGCGCTCCGTTATAATACGGAGGTTATATCCGTACGGGTCTCGCTTTTTTTGAGGTTAGATTCCTGGCTACGGCTCTCTCAGCTGTGGCGCTCTCACGAAATTCCTAAATCAGGCGCTGCGCGCGCGTGCCGGAGAGAGAGAATCGAATTCTTTCGCGTGTCATCAACGCGAGTAGCATGTGTGTGTGTGTGTGTGTGTGTTTGTGCGTGCGCGTGTGTGTGAGAGAGAGAGAGAGAGAGAGAGAGAGAGAGCGTCTGGGAGCAGCAGCGGTGGCAGGGAAAAAGGGAGAAATCGACGTAGTCGGGGCTCTCCTTGCGGGACACAGTCGCGCGCCGGAAGAGTGGGGGTGTGTGGAAGTAGAGAAAGAGAGAGATATGTATATAGGAAACGTGCTATTATATTTCGGAGCGGAGAATGACCGTCAGCTTACCAAGTGCAAGGATATGATTCTCGCGCGGGCGGGCGGGCAGACACTACTTCGATGCGTCATAATATTTGTTTGAATTTCTCCGTATAGTGTATATTTGTATACGTATACATCGCCGGGGTGTCTAGGCTTATTTTCCTTCACGTGTTTAGTCATGCTGTTGATAGGGATTGATGCAGCCTCTCTCTCTAAGTCTTACAATAGACGTGCAACGTTCATTACTTTTATAGGCACAACGCATTATTATTAGTATATTGAACAAATTATGCTGTGATATATCGAGTGATGCCGTATTTATATATTTTTAACGATGAATATACGTTTTTATCAAGTCTCTACATAATACATACATTCTGCAGTTTAAGATTTAATTTATAATATTATTTAAAACTAGTTTGAAATTGTAACTTTTTATTTACAAATGCAATAAATAAACTTTCATTTTCAATAGTGTTTACAGTACGTTTATTTCACCGTTTCATACTTGCAATTTCGCCACGGACTTTGTTGTAATTTTACTCTGCACCTAGCTGTAAAATTATGAGAAAGCATTGTATCATGATTTTCTTTGTATGTTCTCTACTTTATTGTAATTCATTCTGTTCTTTTTTTTTTTATAACTAAGGAGCGACGATTTTAGGTAATCATCTTAGTTGTATGACTGCATGTAATACAATTAAATCTCATTTTCACATCTATCCTACTTTACCTGTCAATTAACACAAAAATCGTTAAAATTCAGTTACGTGATTCAAGTGAATTTAGTTTCAAGTTTATTTTAATTGGATCGCTAATTGATTCAGAAGTCAAAGTTTAATTTTTAATAAAGACTATTTATCAGAATGTCCAGGATTCGATTTTTTATAAATTTCAACTCGGCTCTCAATTCACTGACTCCTACGCACACGCTAAACTACTTGCACATCTGTGTCCTTATTTTTTTCATTTATATAATTTTTTTATCTTCTCTTCCATGAATCCATTCGTCAAGAATAAAATTTCAAAATCATCGTATACAATCGCAACATCTCCAACCGATTCTTTTTTCGCAAAGCTCCTCGTGAATCTCTGCCAGATAAAAGCAAAAGTCCTCGTTGTTTCTCACTCGTTGAGAGCCGTCATCGATAAAAGCCAGGCAAGCCTGCGCATGCAGCGATCAGCAACCCCAAAATCAACAAACGCAGCGAACCGCACGCAAGCAAACGCACGCATCGCCACCGCCGCAGACAAAGTACGTATACTGCAGTATACAAACCCACGAAAGCCTCAGGTCATTCATCGGGCCGATCAAACGGTCAAGCTGACAGTCATTCACCGCGGCGCGCTTACGTCATTCTCCAGCAGCTATACGTCCCCCTCTTTCTCACACACCCTCCCCCTCGACTCATCCCCACCAGAGAGAGAGAGCGCGCGTCAAGGGAAGCGCAATCGAACGGCATTGCTACGTGTATGAGGGAACGGCGGAACGTGGGCCACTCTCGTCGGTCGCGTAAGAATGCGCAGCCATTGTCGGCGGTGCTCTCGTCGGAAGGTCCGTTAAAGCAGCTCGAATCGCGAAGACCGGGCCGGCGATGCTTTCCTGGAACTTTGTGCGGTAGCCAAGCGCCCCGACGACGAGATCAGCTTGACGCCGAGGATTTGGAGAAGGTGCGAGTCTGCCCTGGGACTTACAAAGTGTGCCTCGACAGCGCGCGTCTCTCTTTCTCGTTGCGCGCTGTGGTGTGTGTGCAGTGTGTCCTGTTCCGTGTTCCTCGCGTCCAGACAGTGTTGCCGCCGTTGCTCGATGCGACGTTGCCACGTGCGATTTACTCGCACTCTACTCTCGCTCGCTCGCTCTCTCTCTCTCTCTCTTTGATGTGTTTACATATATGTGTATCTGTGCGTATATATATACGTGATCCTGGGATTTCTGTGTATACCTATGTATAAAGTGAGTGTAAGTTCGCGCATTTTCTCTGTCGGCGAAGAGGGACTCGCTGGATCATGAGGGTTTTCGCTTTCGCCTCGTTGTCGTCGTCTTCTGAGGCGCGTGGGACTGCTGCTCTCTCTCATCGGCAGTGCGATGCGTGACACGTCTGCTCTCTCTCGCTCTGTTTCTATTCTGACGCTTGGAGGCGACGAGAGCGCAGCGCACTGGGATTTCCTCGTTGAACTTGCCGCCCGCCTTTTTTCACTCGGAGCCACGCTGGATTTGTGGGTTATGTGCGTATACTCGAGATGGGATGGGTGTATTTTATAGTTTTCTGCCAATTGTCATGGATATTTCATGGTAACCGATTTGTTTTGGAGCTCTTGATTTTGGAGCAACTGCTCCAACTTGCAACATGTTGGTGGCTGATTGCGTTTGTCTGTTTAATTACGGATGGATTAGAGCCTTGAATAGAGCCTTTGATTTGGTGAACTGATGCTAAAAATAGTCTTTGATAAGAGAGGAGAACAGTACGTTTATCGCGAATTTTTTCATTGTGTTTACAATCAAATCTGCCCCCCTGTGTTGTTTACATGATAGAGAAGTTTTTGTAATCATAAATTAGATATTAATCAAAAGTGAGCATAGAACAGTCATTTACAAATTTTGAAAGAAAGTTACTTTAATTTGTACATTTTTCATTTCGGAGCAACTTGCTTACCTCTGTATTGAATGTTCTCTTTATGAAAAATTTGTATATAATTTTTAAATATGAGATATTGGCAATGATTCTGTCAAGGTATAACTTTGTATCGACAGAATTTCAGATAGAAACAAATTATCCTAATTTGCTCCAAAACAGATGACTCCGCATTCAAAATCAGAGTGACTTCTGTTTTTCTTACAAAAGAGCCTAAAAACAAAATTTATCATGAAATATCCATCATAATACCAGAAAGCTTTGATATTGGAAAATTTCTGAATGAATTTATCAATAATACTACACCTTGATTGGCTTGCATCTCAAATTACATATGTGAAGACATTATTTGTCGATGAACCATCATGGACAAATTATTTTTTCATATAATTGTATGCGGTACAAAACATGACATTACGTTGATGTAAACATTCAGTTTTCACAAAGATATGTGCAAATAAGTCAGATTGCTAACTTTGATCAGCCTCAATGCCAAGTTTACATTTTTCAATCAAAATATAAAGAAGACCAAAAGCCATATCAGAGATCAAAGCACACACAATCCCAATACATATCACTCCTGACACACATCAAACATTCCAAAAGCCCCTGCTCTATTTACATTCCATGCTCTCCAGCCACAGAGTGCCATAATCCCACAAGGCATTCTCAATTACACAATTAACAAAACCATCGGCTGAAAAGACACAGAAGCAGCCCCCCATTACAATAGAACCTTGCATTCCCTCGACTCAAAAGAGCGATTGACCCACAGAGAGCCGACTCTCTCGTCGTCCACACCTCCAAGGGGCCAATGAGATCAGGGCGTGAAGGTCTAGTCTCCTGGCGTATACCACCCCCCGTTAACACACACACACACACACACACACAAAGACGCCGTCAGGGTTCAGGGACCCCTTGAGAGGGTGACAGCGGGATAGCCCATACACGAAAAAGCACAGCGACCGGCTGTTGAAGAGCGCAATGCGTGACGCGTTGGAACGGCGCACGGCTTTTCCCGCGCTCGGTGCTCCAAAAAGAGAGAGAATGGCGCGCACACTTGTGTGCTCGTCGGCACACTCGGCAACGCCGCTCCGAGTACTCTCTACATTTTTTCCCCGTTCCCTCCGCCGCGCCGCTCGCCCTGGGACTTACTTCCTCCCGCCTAAACTTTCGGGCCTCGCATCCCTCTCAATATAGGTATAAGCATCGTATAAGTATCTCGGAGGAAAAATACTCGCTTCGTTCTCTCCTCTTCCACAGAGCTATCTGTACCTATCTCTACGAGCAAAAGAAAAAAAATCAGACGGCCTCGCAGGCGAAGGTTACAGCGAGAGGAAGTGACAAGCATAGAGCATGTGTATACATGTGTGTATACGTATATCGGTGTGTCTAGACCGTCACGAGCTCTCTCTCTCTCTCTCTCTCTCTCTCGCATGCATGCGATCGCCGCTGCCATGGCCGCCGCAGTGGAGTTGCAATCGTGCGTGCGTGTACGAAATTTCGAGCCCCCAGCCACCCGTGCACGCACGCGCGTCTCTCTCTCCCCCCTCGCAAAGAACCTTATATTCCGCTCTTCCATCCCCCTCGCTCTGCGCGCCTCGTGCGCAATATATATATATATATATATATACCTACACGGACACACATCAATACGCCGCCGTCGCTGTGCGCGTGTGTAATAAAACGACCGACGACGAGCCGAGAGCGGGCCCGCAAATTCTCTCTTGGCCGGCTGTGGCGGCGGCGCTATCTCTCTCTCTCTCTCTCTCTCTTCTCCCCCTGCCCCCCTCATACTCTTTCTCTCTCAAGGTGTGTACGCTATGCGGCGCACACAGCATGCGAAGCTTGTGGTGGGGGGTAGAGGGCGCTCGGAGAACAGCAGCAGCGACCCACTCGGAGCGGCGGAACACACGACACAGCACCGCCATGTTGAATGGCTGCCCGTAAAGCTACGCCAAACCGAGGGAAGCTTAGTTGCTGTTGCAGTGTCCGAGCAACTACTTAAAGCCGAAGTTTTGCAGTCTAATCTCTAGTCTCCGTGTTTCCTTCGCAGTATCATCTACCAGTGGGGAATCGGAAAGCAGTGTAACTTAGGGCCTCTCGGTGACTGTGTGTGTGTGTGTGTGTCTGATATACTACTTCGTCCGGCCGCTGGATCTCTGCTCACTGTGTACGCGCACGGAACGACGCGTGCCTCCAGGAGTACACTTTAGTGTGTGGTGCGTAAGCTTGTTTTACTCTGCAGTGTTAAGTGATACGAATTTGTGTTGAAAGTTTATCGTCGGAACTGAGAAACTAGTGTGTTTGCTGCAAGGTATCCCGGTGGGCGCGGGTCCACTCGATCGCTCGCTCGCTCTCTGTCTGGTGCCCGCCAGTGGCTATCTTCCCTCTCGCTCGCACTCGCATAGTGGAGTAGTGTGTGCGGGCCTGCTGACGAGGAACCGTTTTTCTCCCGGGTAGCGTCGATTTTTCCAATGTGTGTGTGTGTGTGTGTGTGTGTGTGGTATTTTTCTATCTGAGGACTGTTTTGAGTGGTTAGGGTTATGAACTGCTGATGAGGATGCTGAGTATAGTGAAGGTCTGGATGGTGGTTTCAGTGTGGTGGCTTCGTTGATATGTTGGGGTTTTGGACCTAATTGGTTTTTCGAGATTTTGGAGTTACGGCGGGTGGTTATCGGTGGTTTTGTGGTTTTGAAACTTGAGCGATGCTGTTTTCAGTGAGGTCCTGCTATTTTGTTGTTGAGAGTTTACGAGTTGATGCAATGCTGACTATGAGGACGGTTACAGGTATTCGCAGGAAGCATTTTATTTTGAAGGCAGTGAATATGTATTAGTAATGGAATCAGGTTTGTCCATGGTAGCTTATTATTGGAAATCAATGATTTTTGCTTTCGCATAGTTTAGTTGTATAGTTTAAACTGCTCGAGTTGCTTCAATCACGCTGTTTCTTATTCAATGTTCTGGTTAATCTTTCATACCACTGCGGAAGTTTTTGTGTTATCCAGCTTTTGATAGGGAGGGATTCATTGTGAAATGTTTATCTATGTGCCTTTTCACAATAAGTATGATGAAAAATTTCCACCTCTTTATTGTTGATTCAGGTGGAATTCTCATAGATATGCGGTATATATCCTTCAAAATTTTACAATGGATGGGTTGCAATATTTGGTATATTAGGAAATTCTTCATATATAAATCATGTGTTTTCATGATTTTTAAGTCTATTTAAGGTTTTCTATGATTAAATGAAATCATAGATCTGGAATGTTTGTTTAGTCGTGTTAACTGTATTATTTAGTCTTATGCGTTACAAGTAAAATACCTGATAAATATGTTTTGGATCAGTATGAATGCAATTAGATTTTCAGTATAAAGTAAACATTTTCTTCATACACTTATAGATACTCTTTAATGAAATATTATGATTTTAAACTTTTTCCATTCAACTATATTCAGAGGAAGATCTGAAAATAATGTTTACTCAAATATAAATCTTAAAACATATTTGTGATAAAGACAATTTTTTTTATAATGTGAGTTTTATTTTGTTGTGCAGATGTTCCTAGTGTTGCGAACATTGGTTGGAGATACGGAGAACTGCAGCAGCATACAAGGCTGACATTCAAGCTACTACCTTTTGGTAGACTTGAGTAGTGTTATGCCTCCACGGCATCGATCTCCTTGGCCCAATCATCTTGGCAAGCGATTTTTGAGCTGTAACGCTCTGTTCAGGGTATATCCTTACCAACTAAGTTGTTGATGAAGCCCCGTCACGCTAATCATCAACTTACGGCAGTTACCTGCTACGCAGCATTTATGTACATTATTTGTCAAAAAGGTAAACTGATTTCTTAAAATCTCTGTATGAATACACTACTTATTTTAAAGAAATATTTATATTCTTGTAACCAATATATCTGAATATTTATCACTTGTAACCAAAATATCTGTTTCTTTCAGAACTGAAGCCAAGATGCAGCAGGTGGACTCAATCTCGCAAAATAACTCGGTGAGTATTTCATAAATTTACAAATCCCTCCCACGAATGAAGCTTGTGTATTAATTAACTAACTCTGTTCTTTGAACTGCAAAGTCTCAATTTTTCTCATTGTATTCCTATATTGCAGTCACCGTTTTAAAAGAAAAATTCATATATTGTAAATTGTATAAATTGTATTGCTTCCATTGACAAAAGTCCAAGAACGACTTTTATTGTAATCATGTGATCATGTATTTTAAAAAAAGCCCTTCCCCCTCCTTTGAATTAAATAACAAGCAAAATACCAATATTCACCATATTTATACGTTTATATGTTAAACATATTTAGCTATAGCACCTGTTTGCTTTTTGTTACTGCTTCTAGGTCTTTCATTAGATTGGCAAAAAAAGATTTGAGTAACAGCCTATCTTTCCTTAGATAGACGATTCAAATTTTTGTAAAATAAATCCCCCGTTTGACTGAATAGAATGTATGACTCACAGTTAGATGAGGAGCGAGAAAGGCTGTGTAATATACCGAAGGTGAGATGCCTTGATGATTATCGACTGTTGTAGATTATGTCGAGGATATATTATATAGCAATTTATTCAATTTTATTGTTAAAGTACTGTATTGAAACTGATTTTCTTTATCTACTTTTTCATTTGTCCTCTATTAGTATTTCTCTACATCAACAGCTGAGAAGAAGAGTGTTATAATTTGACACGCGCTTCAAGAAGTTTCTGACTCAATTTTACTAATCTTAAAGCCTTACATGCTGTTTTTATTTTGGAATGCATTATTTTTTCCAACTTTTTTGTAGCAATCCTGAGCGCATTATTAAAACGCACAGGTCTGCCTCAACAAAATTGGAGAAAATAAATCGCGTCTAGGATTAAAAGCGCATACAAAAACCTTTGAATTGATAAAATCTAGTCAAGATCTTTTTGAAACGCGCGCTGAGTTAGACCTTTTGGTACTCAGTTGTTGATATGGTGTCAATCTTTGATTGCGAATAGTCAATTACTGCATGTGAAACTCAGTCTTATATCTCATGAAAGTTGTAAATTCTTTTAGTAAACAAAAGTGTATGTGGTTTGTTTACTATGCTTATCTATTCAAGATCACATCTATTTATTGTCTGAACAATATTTCTTCTATTCTGCTCTCAAATTAAGGCTAAACTTGAAAATGTATGCCTTAGTATTACATAGTAATTTTTAGTTTCTAATTTCAAATACTATACTCTGGCAGCCTACTTCGTTCATAGCTAAATCTCTCTTTCTACATCTTGGTGCATGTTTCTCATTTTGATCCTCGACATGAAAGTAGTTTAGTTTCATAAAAATATTTTCTATGCATATAAATATGAGAATGATACAATATAACGTTATCGATTTCCAATTTCTCGTAACAAATTTAAAAAAAAGGCTTTTCCTTACAATTTAAATAATTTTAACATCTATATGTGATAAAGCATGTTTCAATTTGTGACTTTGGTTTCTATGGTGTACTTATTTTATTTCAAGCAAGAAATTATTCTAGTGTTGAAATAATAGTAGCTTACACCACGCTACTCATTTAAATCAGTAGATGCATTGAAATTTGTTATTTTTAGGCTGTTTTAAACAAAAGCAAACCCTGCAAGACATATTCTAGTTTAAACTATGCATAGGTAGTTAAGTCGAACGAAAACTCGGCTGTAGTATTAGACAAGTAAAAACAAATTTATATTTTTTATTTTGCTGCAGACGAGCGCCCCTGGCAAGGCATCGACTACGCCAGCCGTTCCCGCTAAAGAGCCGCCTCCACGAGAAGAACCGCCCGTGGAGCCGGTTAATGGCATAGTCCAGCCGCCAGTCGTTCCACCACCCAACCGACCAGGAAGGGTCACCAATCAGTTGCAATTTCTGCAAAAAGGTGTACTAAAGCCACTATGGAAGCACCAGTTTGCGTGGCCCTTCCAGCAACCTGTGGACGCGAAAAAACTCAATTTGCCAGTAAGTTTCGTTTTCCTAAAATTGAATTATTATAGCCTTAGGTGAAAACGAAAAATCTATATGTTCTTTAATTACCTTTTCAGGACTACCACAAAATTATCAAACATCCGATGGACTTGGGAACGATAAAGAAGCGTCTCGAGAATACGTACTACTGGAGTGGCAAAGAATGTGTACAGGACTTGAACACGATGTTTACCAACTGCTATGTGTACAACAAGCCTGGCGAAGACGTTGTGGTGATGGCACAAACCCTAGAAAGGTTATTCCTCACAAAGGTTGCACAAATGCCAAAGGAAGAGGTGGAATTGGAGCCGCCAGTGGCGAAGGGCCCCAAGGGAAAGAAGCCTGGCGGCATCGGTCGAGTCGCTGGTGCACCACTAGGTCCGGGAGTTCCGCCAGGTGTTCCAGGAGCACCAGGACGCGGTAGGCCGTCGTCGGGCGCGCCGACAGTTTCGTCAAGCGTGCCCAACAGCATGATTGTGCCGACGGCCACGACGACCGGTACGACGGGCCCGATAACAGCGATGCCACCGATGGGTACCCAGGTACCGGCCTCGGTGCCCGGAAGTACCAACACCACGACGATAGCGCCGCCCGCGGCCGCGATCCTGCCTGGTGTCACATCGATGGCCACTCATAATTCGCTGCCACCCCAGGTCGTTCCGCCAGCGACCGGCTACCACGCCCAGGCAGCCATGGATCCCCAGGCGGCTGCTGCCGTTGCGGCACCTCCTCAGGTTAGTCGTCTTTCTGTGTGCTAGAATCTATGCGTTTACTCTTGTCGAATACGCTGGTATAATAGTGGATTATTCTATTGGTCCTTTTTAATACAAAAAAAAGTTTGCCAGACATAACCTCAAAATGAGAAAGCATATAAATTTGATAAATTTACGGAAATTTCTCTAATTTAAATACTTGTGTCTAAATCAGAATGAATAATTATATTTCATCAGCAGGAGGTTTTTAAATTAGCACTTGATTTCTGGAAAAGAAAAAAATATTCCTCTTCGCTGTAGATTTTGATCAGTTACATAACTCTTATAGTAGAAATTTTAACGCATTTTGCTTAAGCTCATGAGGAAATAAAAAAAAATAATAATAATTTCGTGCAAAGAAACATATGTAACTAAGTATAGATTATAGTGGGTTGTAAAAAAGCAAGTTATTTAATTAAAATTTTTTTAAATAATTTTTTAGGTACCAACGGCAGCCACCGTCATGCCGCCCTCGCAACCCGCCAAACTCAAAAAGGGGGTGAAGAGAAAGGCCGATACGACGACGCCTACCGCAAACTCCTTTGATCCCATATATGCACCGCTGGATTCGAAAAACGCCAAGATTCCCACAAGGCGGGAATCCGGCAGACAGATCAAGAAGGTAAGTTTTGTGCTTTCAATGTTTTGTCTTATTTTTGTTTTACAGTACTACATAATGTATAGTTTTATTATTAATACATACATCATGACAAGTTCATTATTTTTCATGAGTTCTCATACAATAATCAGTAATACTGTTATTAAATAGTCATGATAATTTTCAACTTAAATTTTAGAAATTTTTCACATTAAACAATGATTTCTCCATAGTTTTTGTGTTCATACTTATGATATTATGCTACCCTTTGAATGAAACATTTATCAATTTTTTTTTAATACACAGTAATCGCAAAAATTAATTAATTATTTATACGGCTTCAAATTACGATAATTTTGCTTCTTTTGCAACGCAAATCGCTAGAAAAATATTTTAAATGTATTTCCCAACACTTGTTGCTATGGAGGATTGATACGTTGTATCTCAAAGGGTTAAGCTCATTAAAACGTCATACATGTGACAATGTCTTTGGTGCATGCACACATAACATATGTCACTACATTACGTACTAACAGGGGTTGATGGGGCTGTTTCAGCCAACGAGGCAAGCGGAAGACGGCCTGGTGCCGTTCAATCAGGCCAACATGCCCCTGATAGGGGCAATGGCCCAACAGGTACATTCATTTTTTTCATCTCAATGCTTGCATATCTCATTTGTGTTGTCTTGCTGCTTATTTTTTACGTTAGCGTATGGAAAAATTGGTCATTATTGATTTAAAGTCGAAAAACCGAGCAAAATATTGGGACGTTCACGCCCATCATCTTAACATAAGTCAACATGCATTCAATCGTTTTATTTATTTTTTGACATTTTCATTTGTCATTATTCGAATTTCGTAAAATAATATTTAAAATTATTTTTAAAAATTAATAACTTTAGTGCAAATATAAATATTTTGATTGAAGTCGGTGTGTACTTGTAGTATTTACTAAAGTAAATTGGATAAATTTTAACTTAATATAGTTGAAATACATGAAATTTGAACTACTAATATCAAAACATTATTACAAGCGGCAATTTATTTATAAATCGTTTTAATCATTGATTTTTCAGCCTCAACACACTAGTAGTAAATTAAAGGACAAGCTGTCGGAAGCTCTAAAATCATGCAATGAAATACTGAAAGAATTGTTCTCCAAAAAACATTCGGTAATTATTAAAACTTACAGAAAAACAAAAATTTAGAAGCAAATTACTATGAATTTTCATACTTATTTTAGAGTTATGCATGGCCTTTCTATAAGCCTGTTGATGCAGATCTTCTAGGCCTCCATGACTACCACGATATCATTAAGAAACCCATGGATCTTGGCACTGTTAAGGTTTGTAACTTTTTACTAAAGTTATGTTTATCTAAGTATCTTGCGATAAAATTGCAAGTGTTTATAAAATGGTTTTTGTAGGTTAAAATGGACAAAAGAGAGTACAACACGGCATTAGAGTTTGCCGCTGATGTCAGACTCATATTCACAAATTGTTACAAGTATAATCCACCCGATCACGACGTTGTCGCTATGGCAAAGAAATTACAAGACGTTTTCGAAATGAGGTACGCCAAGATTCCCGATGAGCCAGTGGGCGGCTTAGTAGGCTTAAAGCGCTCTGACAGTAGTGGCAGCAGTTCTGTATCCGAAGACTCTTCCGAGACGGAGGATTCTGAAGAAGAAGAAAGAACGCAGAAATTGGTTGCCTTACAGCAAGAGTTAAAAGCAATGCAAGAGCAGATGCGTAAACTTGTGGAACAGAGCGGTAAAAAGAAGAGTAAGAAGAAGAAACCTGACAAACCCAGCAAGCCCAAGTCTCTCAACAATAAGGACCTGATGGCGGGTGGACATAGCGGTGCCATGAAAGAGCTGATGAAGTCGGGTATGCGAAACGTAAGCGTTTCGGAAAGTGTTGGTGCTACTTTAGCAAATGTCTCGTTGGGTCCAGGTAATTAATAAATAGATTCTACTTTTTAGGGCCATATTTCATATTTTATTCTTTAATTGAAATAAGGTTCCTATCTATGCTTTATTTTTTTATTCGACTAAATTTAATGCTTCGATCGTCGTAATGTTTTCAGGCCATCATTTGCCTCCGAACTCGGCTGCGGCAGCGGCGGTGGCAGCTCAGGCTGCCGCTGCAGTTGCGGCTGTGACAGGTAATGCCAAGGCCCCGAAAGGCAAAAGCAGAGGTCCAGGCAAAGCCACAGCGGCTAACGCCGCCAATAAGAGGCCCAAGACGGCGAGTCGGTCATCTGGCAACAAGAAGAAGAATGCAGTGAATCAGCCGCCTCCGATTGTCTTCGACTCGGAAGACGAGGACAACGCGAAGCCAATGTCCTATGACGAGAAGAGGCAGCTCAGTTTGGACATTAATAAGCTACCTGGTACGTTGGAAATGCAAAATGATTAGACGGACGAAACTAAAACGATGTTTAGTATACGATTACGTCACGCGCAGTATTACTTTGTGATGCGTTTTTAGATAAAGGGGTATCGATGTTTAGTGACTGTGAAAACGATCTCGTTGGTAGCTAAGCTGTGACTTTTGACTGATAATTTTGGTTTTATAATGCAACGGGAATTCTAGTCCAAAGTGTTATCATACAAGTGTTTCAGTTATTTAGTGCTAGCGTTTAATTAACTAGACTTCAGTATTATAAAGACAAGATTAGAAAATTGTGATCATAATGATTTTTTAGTGAATCAAATCCTTCTAGTCAATCAATATTAGGTGATAATCATGTTCATAAACATGTATAAATAGCTGTCAACTCATACTAGTCAATATATTAATATTCTATCTTTCAAAATTAAAAGAACATTTATTGTTTAATGAGTATAAGACAATCAAAATAAAACAGTTTAAACGTTATTCCGTAGTTAACAGTGATATATTAATATATATTTACTATATTATAAAATACTGTTGCTGTATTGATAAATAATTTCTGTATAGATGTTACTACAAATAAAAGCTCATAGCAGTATTGTAGTGTAACGATTTTTAATAAAAAAAGTCATGTAGATGCGAATATACTGTATACAATTTATTAAATTTAATGTAATTTTTCAGGTGACAAACTGGGTCGCGTAGTGCACATAATACAGTCGCGTGAACCTTCGTTGAGGGATTCAAATCCTGACGAGATAGAGATAGACTTCGAAACTCTGAAACCATCGACACTGAGGGAACTGGAAAATTACGTCGCGTCTTGCCTCAGAAAAAAACCACGTAAGCTATACTGTAAGTTCCGTTTCGACGTTTTTTCAAGGGCCCGGCACGTTGTGAAGTCTTGACCTGCCGTTCAACTGCGCACTTGCTCTCTTACTTGTTTTACTAAAACAAATATTACTCGTTCGATTTAATATTGTCTTTCATATAGTGTCACATCTATTGGTTTCATTAGTTTTACTATAATGTAGAGTATTCGCGGTTTAGTTGTTTACTAATCAAAGTGCAGCAGTTTGTCCTGAAGTAACGTTTTGGAGTGGAGTTACTTACAAAGATTATCTATTATTTGGCATGATTGTGTGATAGTGTGTGATAGTGTGTGTGTGTGTGTGTGTGTGTGTGTGTGTGTGTGTGTGTGTGTGTGTGTGTGTGTGTGTGTGTGGGGGTGTGTGTTTGTGTGTGTGTGTGTGT
>CM053168.1:7528561-7576658 GCA_012977825.3 Pteromalus puparum | reverse complement strand
GTGTGTGTGTGTGTGTGTGTGTGTGTGTGTGTGTGTGTGTGTGTGTGTGTGTGTGTGTGTGTATGTATATATATCCTATTAGTGTGATAAAGTAATAAACTTAAATAATTTTGCAAAATAATTCCATAACATATGTATATATGTGTCAAATTAATTTTTCTTTTTATGTGAGAGAAAGAAGTTATAACTATTACATATTTCTATCTATAGATAAAAAGGTCAGTGGTAAATCTAAGGATGAACAGATGGCAGAGAAGAAACAGGAATTGGAGAAGAGGTTGCAAGATGTTACAGGGCAGCTGGGAAATATAAAAAAGCCAACGAAGAAAGGTCAGTAAACTTGATATATGCGTTTAAAACTTTCAATTTTTTAAACCTTAGTCCATCTGTTTCTGAAATACAAGTTTTATATTCTAATAATTCATCTCAATAGAATAATGATGATATTTCATTAATTTAATGACATATTTTCATAACTACTATTTGATTTCACGTTATTGCGAAAAAATAATTTATGTGTACAAACTCTATCGCTCGATTTGATTTTTAATAATGTAATAAAGAAGATTCAACTCTAGAAACTAACTTTCTGTTGATTTAAATGTTATAGATGACAGTAGTAAATCGGTCGACGTTGTTGGAACTGCCGGGACCAGTGCGCCATCGAGGTTGTCTGCATCGAGTAGTAGTAGCAGTGACAGTGATTCCAGCAGCAGTTCGCTCACCTCGAGTTCCAGTGATTCAAGTGACAGTGAAGCAGGTTAGATATAAAACTCACGTAGCTGTTGTCGCATAATAGCCCCACTTGGGGACGAAAACGCGATTACTTAGAAAGTAATCATGACATTATATGAAAAAAGAAAAACTGGAGAAAAAGAATAAGCAGACACGCTAACGGCTTTTCCTGCGATTAGAATGACGGGGTTAATTACGACTATTTGCGACTCGGAAATACATAAAATCGAAGTTATTTTCGGTAAGACTTACTTGAACCAGCACGGAAATATTCGCTCTCGTCGTTTTTCCGAGGTATTTTGACGCGTTCTATGAAAAGTTGTATTTCTCAAAGCGCAAATATTCACCCTCGTACGATTGATCTACGTCGTAAAGATTTGTATGGACAATACAGTTTGTACGTTTGACAAGCACTGAAATTGTTTGTAATAAGAGAGTTGAGTTTGTTCGTATTTTCCGGGTAAAGTAGATTTTTCACGTACGTTACAAACTAGAATTGTGCTTCCGGGCGCTGTGTCACTTTGATCATTTCGACGGATGAAGCGAATGATAAAGTGCTACTTTTCCTCCTTTTGTTAAATGCACCGATATTAAATAAAAAAAAAAAAAAGGAAAAATATAATATTAATAATCAAATATGGAAAGCAATTTTGGAAGATAAGTAGTACACCTAGCCATGCAGCATGATCAACCTCTAGTGCATGTCATGAAAATTACATGCGACTTAGTGAACTTTGGACCAAACCATTATTTTCTTTTGTAAAAGTTATTCATTTCTATATTCTTGCTATAATAAACTAAAAATCGATGCCAAGCATCGTACTAATGTAAACGTAGATTCTAGATCAAAGTATAGAACAAGTTACTTGATACAGCACACAGACAGATAGAAAATAATTATATGAAATGTGTATATTTTTCAAATTACTTTAAGTTTTATTGCTAGCTCGTAAATACAGTCGTTTTCAACAAATATTGCAATTTTTTGTAAATAATATTATTAGATTCAGATCTATGTGTGTTGCTTTGGAAAAATCCAAACAATGGTTTTTCAATTCTTTCTACTATTTTATCGTTCACACACGACTTTTGTCTTTATGCCAGTGCTTCGATATATAACATAGTGACATGCTTCCTGGTTCGGTGACTGCTCTGCGAAGTTTGTGAACTTTTAATATTCGCATTGAGTCGCGAAGTCGAACGTTTTTTAAAGCTAGAATCTTGACAGATGAGGGCTGAGTCAGTTCAACGGCAATATACTATAGTAAAAAAAAAGACAAGAGCGAGATATAGGAAACGAAAGAAAAAAATTAAAACACGCGCAATGTCAAACTTGAAAAATCGTATTTTTTAGATAAAAAATATAAACATATAAATACGACTGCACAAAATACATCGCGGACTATCTTCTGACGAGGAAAAAAAACAAAGATTATTATCGGCTGAATAATTCTTTATTAATTATACATATATATTTATTAAGACGGCGTTGCAAATTTATATATATAGTCAAAAAGATTGCGATATATCTTTGAAAATGCGAATGCGTGCAACAAGTTTCATGGGGCTTAACTCTGTACAAGAGAACACATGGTTAGATGTCTATTATGTATATTATTATAAAAATCAAAGGCAGATTGAAAATTTATTTGCATATAAAAAAATACAGGCTATTATTGTGATAACGATTATGGAGTTGTCGTCATGAAACTTGTCGCCGCTTTCAATGTTTTCTTTAATTTATACATATATATATGAAAATAATAAATATCGAAAAAAATTCGATATGTTACGGTAAGAACAAGGTGAGCTAGTGGAGTGCAGACTGTGTTTAGAGGATACCATACTATGCCATGCCAGCTTTGTTTAAAACGATTATTATATGTATAAACAAATTATATATATATAGCAGTTATTCATGATTAAAGAAAATCGGTTCTTTTCTCTTGCTCTGTTGGTGTTGAAGGTACGTTCTGTTGCTCGAAAGTCAACGACAGCCTTTGGTTCGAGGTTTACCGCTTCTTTTTTCGCCCCCTGTTGTACAATTCATGATTACAGATCGATAAATAGGGTCCATAATTTGTTTTTATTATGGAATGCCAATACGTTTGAAACTGGAATTCCATGATAAATAATCACGATCTTCTTGGGAAATTTTACGATAGCGAAGGACCTTATTTATCGCGGAGGGCTTTTTTACTTGAGCGCCAGTCGAGAAAAAAAGAAAAAGACTTGCAATGCTTTTTTGTTTCGCTAATATGCCATGCCGAATTTGTTTTAAAAAATGCCTACGGAATGCAGGCCCCTTACAACCCTTTTAAATAGTTACTAACGACTTCATCGTAGCGTGTTTCGCAACGCAGTAGTTGCATTTTATTGCCTATTGTCTCTGACAATTGCCATAGTGTTCAGTAAAATCCAAAAGACACTATTCAGCCAATTTTCTCTGTTGACCCTCTCGAGCGAGAATCGTGTATCCTGACAGAGTTAGTCCTTTGACGCGAGAGGGTTAACCGAAGTACTTGCGCAATCTTCAATCTTTGTACTTGGTTTTCTGACACACGTGAAGCTCGGATCATACGCAAAGATTGGAGATGACGTCAGTGTTTTTTGGATGACCAAGCTTCCGTCTCGTTCTATTTCATCGGTTTCATTCACCACGTATCGTTTAACACTTGACAAATGAGATACCAAGCAGTGTTACGTTAGAGCGAGTGCAGTCTCACAACAACGCGCATCATTCGCGCAGTGTACAACCCATGCGTGCTCAAGCACCCGCAAACGAAGATCTATAATCTATGAAAGGGTGAAAGAGAGAGAAAGAGAGAGGGAGCACTTCATGAGAGCTAGGAAAGAGAAAAAAGTGTGTGAGCAAAGGTCCAAAGGTCCCCGTATTTTTGATCTTCGTTTGAGATATGCTGTTCTGACGAGAGAAGATAGATGCATGTAGTATCTTTTAGCAGAGTTAAGAGCGAAAGTCTGGGCGAATGTGTGAAATAAAGGGGGAACCAGATCGAAAAATCGAATGATATATATAACTGAATCGACGCCAGGTTAAATGACGAACAAACGCTGTTTAATTAATGTATACATAAACGAGGAAAGAAATGCAGACAATGTGTATTGGTGGCTGAAAAAGATAAACGCCTAATAGATTGTAGCGCCAAATATTGCCGGGAAATCTAGTATTTCAATTGTGAATTTTAATGAATTTCATTTCATGATGTACATAAGTTCGTTTGACTCTTCAATTGTACATACGTTCATAAAAATTGATATTTTGTAAAAAAAAAAAAGATTACTTTCTATCGATAAATGATAAGTTCTACCGTAGATTAGTCAGATCTTGTTAAAAGTTAGGTTTTACATTTAGGCACCTATGAAGTACTTTGAGGCAGACGTTTCGAAGTTTTAAGTCTATATTTTTGAAACTTAAATTATAAAAAAAGTAAGTCAACTATTGGTAAATTCAATATTGTCAAAAAAATTGTTGCTACAAAGGTACGTTAAAGTCATCATCACGAGATTGATTTAATGGTAACCAATGTGCGCAATCACTTTTTCCAAAATTATTATTTGACTCAAAAACGTACTCAAACAAACGACGGGTCAAAGTCTATTACAAAGCTTTATTTGCAATAATCGTAAAATCGGCTAGTTATTTGCCGTTTCGGAGCTGATCGTGTATTTTCAAAGCAAACACGCAGCGCGTAGAAAAAAGTACAAAAAAGAGTCGAGGATGAAACGTGTCTGTAGTGCAGTCATTGCTAACGCATATATGCATTGTGGGTGGGAAGTCCAACAGCTCAAAAAGATAAAAGGAGGTGGGTTTTCGAGATGAGCGGGAAAATAGATAATTTACAAAAAAAGGAGTGGGTAAAAATTGAGAGAAAGGTAAAAAGAGCAATGGACGACTGGACGGAGCAAGAAACTTACACTCAGACACAAGGGAGTAAGAGGAAGGAGCGCGAGAGAGTGGGAGAGAGTGGATTTTTGTTGCAAGACGGGAAGAGAGAAAAAGAGAGGGAGAGACAGAGGAACGAAGGAAAGTACATAGTCGTCTTAAACGTCAGTGTTCTGAAAAGCGTTAAGGCACGCGCACTGGCCTCCAAACACATTGTTTGCACTCTGCTAAGCTTCGTCGTGTGCTTTTTTTAACATAAAAAAACCGTTTAAACTTTATTTTTCTTTTTCTTCCTTAAGAGAGAGATAGAGTGACAGTACACGCATACACATAATATACAGCGAGATAAATTTGTTCTGAAAATAATTATACACATTATGAGTGCGCAAAAAGAAATGACAAAACCAAAAAAAAGAAAAAAAAATGAAAGGAAACCGACCGTAGGCAAGAAGTGGCGACGGAGAAATGATTTATTGTGTACAATCTGGTCGTTCGTTTTCTCGTCTCTCACATGACGTGGACAAGAAGCAGAAGTGTATCCGAAGTAATAGTATATGAAAACTGTCGAGTTTTTTTTTTGCAAATTCGCTCTATCATTTTTTTGTACATCGACTCGCGGAACACGAGAGAAAGCAACGGATGTCTTGTGTTGGTGTGTGCGTGTGTGCGCGCGTGTTTGCGTTTTTTCTCTGTATATTAAATATCTATAGATATGCTTGTGCGCGAAAATTCGCCTTTTCTTTTTCTTTTGTTTCTTCGTTTTTTCACCTAATCTTCTTTTCTTTTATATATAAGTAATACACATTCACAAGTAACGCGTTTAGAAGCTGTAAACTAGGTTATTTTCGACCCGTCCTACATACGCGAAAATAACATTTTCGTCATTTTATACGAGTTTAGATAATTTCATTACTCTTAGGGAATGATTATTTTGTTTTTATATTTCTAATTTCTATATATTTCTATATGTGTAAATATCTGCTCCATGATAGAGGTTTTTTGTTGAAGATATCATGTAAATTTAGATTTTATATATATAGCAAAGTATAATTCGTAAGAAGCAGTTTTTTTTCTATTTTTTTTCTTAATGTGGACGTAAACGACACATTACGGTGAACTATCACTACGTTCGAGAGAGAAAAGATACCTTACGATACAAATGGAATGACGCATCTTAGACAGTTTTTTTTTC
The DNA here is from genome assembly GCA_012977825.3 of Pteromalus puparum. Lineage (NCBI taxonomy): Eukaryota > Metazoa > Arthropoda > Insecta > Hymenoptera > Pteromalidae > Pteromalus > Pteromalus puparum. Next base: position 7,570,827 of record CM053168.1, on the reverse strand, counting down.
TAAAAGAAATCGTAAAAAAAACTAAGAGTAAGAACGCGACGAAGATCGAAGCAATCGGCGATCAAAGTTGCACTCGAGTACAACTATAAGAAGTATAAATATTAAACAAATATCACTAACAGAAAACGTACTTAAATAAAAGATTCGTGTGGGCAAAAAAAGTAATAAGCTAAAAGCAAAATAAAATGTGACGGGGTGAGAGCGCGACGCGAATCGAGGCATTGTCGCGATTGATGGACATAACTAATACGAGTGAATAATGCGTGTTTATACGGACGAAGCCGATAAAAAATGTGGAGATAATAGATCCGCGACATTGGCGAGTGTTCGTCGTCATTTTTCTATGGGACGACAAGATTTGTAAACTATTTGTAGGAAATTAGGACTTTTAAGGGTGTGTCTGTCAGTGAAATTTCTAAAAGAATATTTAGCTAGGAACAAAAAAAAATCTTTTGCACTCGTGAGACGTATAAAGACAAAAATGATGAATTTCGTGATTAATATGGCGTTAGATAGGAACAATGCATTAATTAACGATAACGACTCGTACGTTTCTATTTTATTGTGGCTTTCCGCAGAAAATTATAATTTATTACACAAGTTTCGTTTACCTTACTGAAACGAGATCTTCCTAGGGTTCGAGCGTAGCAGCTCGCACTCAAAGAATCGATTTCTTCCATAATCATAGCTGAGAGAGTTTCTCATAACAAAAATTGAACGTTGAAATGGCAATTGAAAGGCGTGTTTTAGATTTTTTGCAGATTTTATTTCGTTATAAGATGTTGAGAATATATAATATACAAAATCACGTGTACTTTTAAGGGGTGTAAAATTTTAGCATAAGTCTCATCGATTGAGTTTTGAGATACAGTCGAGGATTATTAGAGCTCGACGACAACCGCACGGGAATAGTATGATAACGATGATTTTTAAAATTCGGACAGCAAAATCACGTACAATACATGTAAGAATAAATTTTTGTCATAAAAATTCTCTCGGCTTTCGCGTCCCGCGACGTATTTCCGCGATTTTAAAAGCATCGCTCTCGCGCACTTCCTTGAAAAGCTATCTGTAGCGTCGCATTGTAATACACACAAAATATACATACAAATATATATTTATAAAAATTTGAAAAAAAAAAGTAAAACAAAGGTGTATAATCGTGTGCCGATCTTTCCACTGTCAATAAATATCCTCTGCGTTTTTTTACAAGTGCACCCGATTCTCACCGTTCGTGTGTTCTCTCGCTTGTTGCGCGTTTCATCTCGTTCTTTCGATATCAGACGTGTAACTTCTGTATAATTTTTATCTCTATTACCTCTAAAAAATCTTTTTCTTCTTCTTTTATATATGATGACTATAATTTTGTCGTTTGTGTGTGTGTGTTTTTATCGCGTTGAATATATAAATAAACAAATGAATAAATAAATAAATAAATATATGAATATAAATAAATAAATAAATATATATAGGTATATCGACGGGCAAGAACCGCGGCGTACGCGTTTTTGTACATATATATAGCGAGGACTAATATAAAACACGATGATGATGTCGTCGAACATTATAATTTTTCCGTAGGATTGATTTTTATTATAATATTGTAAGAAAGATGGCATAGAAGCGGACCTGAGCAAATGGTCGTGGGAGATTATTATAAGAGAGAAGATATAAGACAGAGAGAACGAATAAGACAATGTATGTGCAAAAATAAAATACAATTATGGTTAGGAAAAAGAAAAAGAAAATGCGACGAATGAGAACAAGCCCCCCCATCTTTTTCCCTCCGTCATCGCACGATTGACGAGAAGAAGAGCAAATTTTCGACTTTCAACTTATACAAACAGCGGACATGGACCCTGGCTCGCTATATTATATAAATTAAGATGAGCCGGGGCTCACTACTGCATATACACAGAAAAATCCACTTTCCGCCGAACCGTACTTTCTTCTTCGTGTAATTCGCGTCGCTTTCTTCCATGAATCGCGGATCGATTCTTTTCTTCTTCTTCTTCTTCCATATTGGTACCTAGTATCGTATACATATATAGATCACATTTCAATTCTCCCTCTCACGAACTCGCAACTCTCAGAGGGTCGAACTCGAAGGCGGATTTTTTTTTGTTAGTTAAAAGCTTAATGCGTAGGACAAATTCACACGCGTTATTAGGTATATAATACGTTATTACCGCACTGACTCATTCATGTTTACAACGCTTAATACACGTGTAAGACGCTTGCATCATCATATTTGGGGATTTCTTTTCGTTAGTTTCGTAAGTTGATTTATTTTATAGACTTTTTTACGTAGGAAGGTTTCATACATATATATAAGGATGGGGAAAGTCGGACGACGACGACTGAGTTGTATTGACCGTATGTAGAGCAGTGAATTTTTGACCCAAAATTTTCGATCGATCGTGCACTTCAATCTATTTTATTTAATCTATAAGTCAAAGCTTCTAAAATTTTTAATACTAAATCTCGTAAGCGTAGCATAACATTTACACGTTTATACGAATTTTTATAATAAAGTCTAGAGGGATAAAATCTTAAACGATATAAAACAAATGTATCTGTACACCTAAGAATTGATCTATATATAGCTGAAAAGGTCTTAAAGTGCCTGATGGGATTCTTGCATTTGCTATAAACATTTTTAACGATATCAATTGTATGGATGAAGAGAAAAAGGCGCGAGTTTTCGGGCGATACGACTCAGTCGATGCGACGGTTGGCCGTGAAACGCGCACCCGTTTTTTGACTTTCTTCTCAATTTTTTTTTTATAATATTTATATTCAAATCAAACGTAACGTCAAGCAGGATCTTATCGTGTCTTGATAAACCGATCTCAGTAATATTTACGTGCTGACTCTTTCTTTTATCATTCACTTTGAACACATAGCAAATGGACAATGCTTGCGGAAGAAACGATAAAGATTATCGATAACCAATATTATAAACACATCTGTATCAAACAATGAAACGGAGAGTATAGTCTTTTACGAGTGTATCACTCTTACATGTTACTTTTATAACTATTTCCTTTTTTTTAATACTGCAAGACTCTTACTTTACCATTTATAAATTTTAATGTTACTCTGTATTCTGATTAGCGCAACTTGCCATTATCTCCACTTTTTTGTGTGTACAGTAGTCGTACGAGAAAAAAAAAATTGTAATCGTCTTCGCGACTCGATTGTTATTATAACGTGGTAGTAAGACACAAAAGTTACGATAAGTCTAAACATAAATCATTGTCATCCAAACAGCGTCGTATCACAAAAAACTGTCGTCATTTATTAATACATTGATTGACAAAAAGGCATATACCCTCGTGGCAAAGGGACAAAAACACAAGCGAAACAAAAGAGCAAGAGCTGTAAGCTAGAGAGAGAGGGAGAGAGAGAGAGAGAGAGAGAGACATGCATATATTTGGTGTATATAATAATATATGTATGTGTCAAAATTTGCTATGTATGCGTGTGTCTGCGCGGAAATATGTACGCACTAGGCGTGCATAGGATTATACATATATAAATATTATACACACAATTGAAAAAAAAAAAAACAATCACATACAACACGTACACACGCAATCATATGCGAATGATTGACACATAACTTGAACATTTTATGTAGAATGAGAGTGAGAGAAATCGAGCGAGAGTAAGGAGGAAAATTGTTCTGCGCATTAAAATTTTTTAATATAAAAAAAGGGAAATGAATGAAGAAGAGGCGGCGAAGAAGAGACAAAAAATGAGAAAAAAACCTTAAGATGAAAGTCCACAAAAGAAGCATACAATTGAGATATTTAAATTAAAAACATTGTTGTACACAGTGATATAATTATAATATAAGTATATAAATAAAATCTATTAGAAAATACTCGACCAACTGTTGTTTCTGATTGATTACCGACTTTCAACACCAACAGGCAAACATGCATAATGACCTATGATTATTTCTCACCCTTCTCATGGTAATACATACATATATAATCGTAAAAGATATGAATAATATACATGGCTGGTATCCTCGCAACACCGTCTCGACGCTCCACTATGTCACCGACATGTAGTTGACAAAGTTAGTTGAAAAAAGAATCGCTTTTAGTAGCACGTATAAATTGAATTTACAGGAACAGCAGGTAATCGACCACCACGAAAAAAGAAGAAGATGCCGACGACCTCTACTACCGCTTCAACCACGGGGACGGTCACGACGACGACGGCCAGTACAGTTCCAACGGTAGGTTTCGTTGTCTTATAGTCACAGAGTTGTTACTAATTCTGATATAATTTGTGAGCTTTCTTTTTGCTTTGAGTTTCATCGAAACGTCCATTATACAGATGAAACGTCAAGAATTTTTTTTTCTCAATGAGGATTTTAAAGAAATGGAAATTCAAATTTAGTTTATAGTTAAAGCATTATGATAACAATTTTATGATCTCGTGTAGGCTTCAAACTTAAATCATACTGGAGGTATGCTAATGAATAGTCAAACGGCAGCAAACACTACGGGACCAGTAACCAAGCCAGCAGTCACGCAACCTAGCAATAATGCTACTGATCAAGGTATAAACAATGTCTTTGCTTGATACAAAAATGGAAAATTTGTCGATTTTACTAATAGCCATGACTAATTATTGCATTGGATCTGAATTGACTTTAATGTTTAATATGTATGTCAGTTTTTTGAACCATTATTAAATGTCTAATATTCGTTGAGTTACGAAAAGGCAGGTATACTCAAACTTCAACTATCAAGGACGAACTTGTATGATTTTTTATTTTTTTTTTCTCTTAGAGTCTTAACTATTGTTTTCAAATATTAAGAAGAATTCGCTAAAGTCGGCTCATACAAGTTCTCAATAGTTTTCATGCCTTTAGATATTTTAGCTTAGGACTTTTTTTCTCTCAATAATATAGTTTTCTTATTATTTAGAGTTTCAAACCATGATTTTAAGTTGTTTCTCAGAAAAAAGTATAGAGTATAATAACTGAGTATTATTAACTTTAAAAATGTTTATTAATGACGATATGTTGCACAAGCAATGAATCATGTATTAATATTTTATAGAAGATACGTACTAATTTTTATTTTGCAAAGATCTCGCATTTTATTTCTCAGTTTTTAATATGACAGAAATGTTAAAGTAGAGTACGTTTTAGTTATTTCTATATATAAAAAAATTAGTTAGTTTGACTAAAGAATAACATCTTGTTTTAAAATACACATTATTTCACTGTAAATTGTAAAAATACTTATTAGTTTTACAAACTATTGTTATGATTTGAATTTCGTTGTATATTATATATAGACGAAACAAATAAAATTTATAATTACTGAAAAAAGTTGCTTCCATTTCTTTGAGTAAACAATAAATTTTATAAACTTTTAACTTAAAGAAATTTTTTAACAAAATTTAGTATATCCATTTAAGTAACACAACAATCATGAATTTTCAAAAAAGTTACTCTGAATAATGTTTTTTCTTACTAATTGAATCAATTTGTTGCAAATAAATTATGTCATAGTAGGACGCTTGTTTGTATAAGTAAGACAAGCGTCGCTCGTTATTTAATTGGTACAAAATGAACTATTACAATCTTACTGAAAAGATTAATAGTATGAGAGAAGTTTAAAAGTTTATAAAGATACCTAGCTCTAGATAAAGTATCATATACTTTAGTCAAAGTAACCTTTTTTTAGTTGGTCGAAATTTCTTTATTATTTGCCAAACAACGTTAAAGATCTATTACTGATGCTCTATTTTACCGACGAAATAATTATTTTTATACTAAATCGATTCAGAATTGTTGGTAAACTAGTCGTCGGCAATACATTTATTCGTTAAAATGTCAGATCCTTAACAAATACTTTATAGCACCGAGTGGCATAAATCCGCACTTGTGTCACGCCTATCCGTGGCATAAGTAGTCCTTTATTGCACCGTGCTTATCACCCTTGCTACGCTCGGGCGCTAACCTCACGGTGCAAAACCGGACTGCTTAGGCGTGACATGGCGGATTTATGCAGTCAGTGCTATAAAATATTGTACGATACACGTGTCATGAGTCGTTCTTTATAGCACGGCGTTAAGCGCACTCGCTACGCTCGGGCGCTTATACACGCCGTGCTGTAAAGTGCGACTTATGCCACTAGTATCGTAATGTACTATTTTGGCACACATATTCGTGTATCGGCAAAATCGACAAAAAGCGTGAATATAGAAGTAAGCAAATTCCATTCTAAAAAAAAAAAACAACAAAAAAGTAACACAAACACCCAACGAAACAGTGTTGAGCGGGATGAGTGTGAGCAACGCCAATCAACCGACGGTCAGTCAACCGGTCGCCGTAGCTGCGGTGACGGCTAGCCCTTCTGTGACAGCGCCACCAGCGCCAACACCTCCGGTCGCGAGTCATGCCTCGATGCCGGCCCAGCCTTCGCGACCGTCTTCCCTGGCAACGGCGGCACCGGTGAAAAAGCCACCGGCAATCTCGCCAGTTCAGCCGATCCAGCAACAGCAACAGCCGATTCCATCGAGTCAACCGATCACTACCACAGCTGCACCAGCCACGATAACGCCAACGATAGCTAGCATACCGGAGCAGCAACAACAGCAGCAACAGCAGCAGCAACCACAACAACAACAACAACAACAACAGCCTCCGTCGGTAACGTCGCCGATCGCACCGCAGACCGTCTCAGCTGCGCCTGCAGTTGTTAGTTCCTTTCCCAGCGTAGCGACGTCTCTGACACAACACGATGTGGTTTCTGATATCGTTGGCCAGCAGTCGGATTTGCTTCAGCCGTACAACGCTCTAGGTATTAATGGGTTTAGATCATTGCGGTTCTTTCGTTGGTTTGGCAGTTTCGTAATCGATAACGATAATAGACGCATGTTATAGATTCTTATGCTCATCTATATTCGTTTTCCGATAAATAGGGATCGTTGATTGTCTTCATCGTTAATAAGTTTCTACGGTTATCGTGAAATTTGCGCTTATAGAAAGTATGTAGAGTTGATTAGTATGTTAATCGAAAGAAAGTTTAAGTGCACACTAAGCAGGATTACTCATTTTATTGCCGATAAAAAAATTTATGATTAATTTGTTTTTTTTTGTACACACCACAATTAACACATGATATTAACTTTTTCATTTTTATTGTTTTCTCTAGTATACTACTAATCATTTTAGTATCGCATGATTTTTTTTTTAAATTAATGATAGTAAATTTTGTGTCTTATAACGTCACCAATAAATAATCATTTTGCCTTTTTTCAATAAACATTAACTAATATTTTAGTTGATATTTAATATAAATTAGAACTAGAGAATATTTTGATAGTAATAAAATAATTGAACATGGCTTAAATATCAACGATAAATCTAATTGGTGTTCCAAGTAAGCTGTTATGAATACAATATTTCTACAAGCGCAGATAAAAAACGATAACATGTAAACTTTTTAATGTGATTTTTCCATAATAACGAACAACTATTACTATCACAAGTAACGCTAGAACCATGAGTAAAAGCAGACACGGGTGAAAGAGTATTTGGTCAAATTTTCGATTGCATGTAAAAACTGATAATCAAAAAGCAAAAGTGATGTGCTGAATAGAATGATATAACTGCCCAAGTCTTGCAATCGAATTTACAAAGATTCAAAATTGAATCCTAGTAAATTTATCCGCGAAAAAATGTATTTACTTTTTACAACTGATGCATTTGGGTTCATATAAATCGTGTCAGCTAGTAGTATAGCGCTACAGCCAAAGTGTCTAAAAAATCAATGGATCAGCTTGCCACTTCAATCATCTCTTCACTCGACTACTTACCGCACAACACGTTTTCTTATAAATATCATCAAAATCAAATACGTTTTCGCCCATATCTGCTAACACCAAGCGAAATTCAGCCAACAATACACTCCTACACACCAAACCTAACTAAATGCTTTGTACCTTTCGCTTCCTTCGACAACGCGTTAACAGTATCATCAGTGCCAGCGACGACGCAATCAGCCCTGGAACAAACGCTAGACTCCAACCTCTCGATGGTCAGCTCGAAAAAAGATCACCAACAGCAACAACAGCAGCATCAGCATCAGCATCAGCATCAACATCAGCATCAGCAAGTGCCAACCAGTATCCACACATCGATGGCTCATCAAACGACTAACAACACGACTAGCGCTAGTATGAACCTCTTGCCGCCAGATATGAAGAACATGATGTCTAATCTAGGTGGCTTGAATCTCCCATCCAACATGTCCAATCGGAATCTGACTCTGCATGCAATGGCTCATCCTCTCGAGGTGCTGAGTAGTCTTCATCAGACGCGAGAGCGTCAACATCAGCAACAACTGCATCAACATCAGCATCAACATCAACAGCAGCATTCAAACGGCTTCTCAAATATGAAAAGACAGGACAATTCCCCGCCTAACATGTTAAACAATAACGGCATCGCGGGCTTGGGTATGAACCTAAATATGGGAATGGGCTCTATATTCGATCCGCACTCGTTGGTCATGCCCATGCAGATACCTCAGCTGCAGATGAAGCCCGATGATAAGATGGCCATGGCCATGGCTCAACAGCAGATGCCTCAGAAGATGGATGGTAGGTGGAATCGCCGGAAGGAGAACTCTTGTTTTTCTTTTCTTACTTTCTTCTTCTTTTTCTATTTTGGACACTTCTTTATGCTTTTGCTTTGCTTTGCTTCACCGAATTTCGCGCCATTATCGTATCATTTGCGCTAAGTTATTATTTGGTTATTATTATTTTCATACGTTGGTTTTCATTTTATCTATGCTTGGTTGGAAACAAAATCGAGAAATTTAATGTATTTTAATAATTAAGGGGATTTTATGTTATAAACTACATATTTTGTTTATCTGCAATTTAGTCGATAATTTTAACAATTAATTAATTAATTAATAGCTACTTTACTTAGCAACTTTTAGACGATTAAGTTCAAATATCTGTTAATCAAAAGCATGTTTTTTTTTCATTGATATTCTTATCTAATTCTAATAAGGATTGTTTATCTATCTTTCTTTTTTTCTATTGTAAATAACTATTTTCTCACTGGCACTCTCACCAATTCACAATGTAATTAATGAACCATCACGCTGTACTAACGCTCACTAATAAGTCAAATCGCATTGTGCTCTAGCCGGAGCTTTTTTTGCAGAAATGACTTTAGGAATACCTGGCCTGGGTAATCACTCCAGCTCCCAGATGATGCCCGAGAAGAAGCAGATGACGCCTCCTGACTCCAAAAATTCCGCAGCTAATTTTGCCTCAGCCTTCAAAAGCAAGGTATGCAGTTGTACACATTTGTTGTATTGATTTCGATTTATAATTTGTTATACGTAGCATAGAAAGTTTTACGAGAATCTGCGAATAGCTCTCAAGTGTAAACTTTATAGATAAATTTACAATTGGGTCTTGTTCTATTGATTCTCTTAAACTGCTGCTGCTGCATACATGAAATGTTATCTAATTTTATTTTTATTTAAGATGTGTGTCAACCGGAAATTAATCTCTGTTCTGTTTTGTAAATGTTATTTAGCAAAATGTTGAATTACAGACTGCGGAGCAAAACGTGAAGAACGCGTCCTCCTGGTCCTCGCTGGCGCAAGCCTCGAGTCCACAGTCTGCCGCTGGCACTAGCACAAAGAGCGCTACGCGCGATACCTTTCAGGCTTTCAAGAAGCAAGCAAAGGAGAAACAAGATAGAGTAAGTAAAATATTTGTTCTCAAGGCAAAAAATCAAGAATTTTGTTTAACAAATGCCGCATTCTCATAAATATTTCAATAAATAAATGCGTTGGTAATAATGGAATCTTAATTGTTTTTTTTAGCAACGAGCCCTGATGGAACAGCAGGAACAACGCCGTCAAAAAGAGATAGAAGAACGTGTAAGGCGAGAAAACGAACGTAGGCGAGAAAAAGAAGAAGAGGATGCGATTGACAAGGTGCGCAAGCAGGTGACAGAGCCAACGCCAGCAGCACCTGCGGCCTCTTTGACACCTTCTTCCAGGGCCGAAGTTGTTAAGGCAGCCGAAGTAGCAGAAACTGATGGCAGCAGTCCAAGTCACTCGGCTAGCCAGGAGAAAGCCGCAGCTGAGAGGGAGAGGCAGAGGCTACGGGAGCAAGAGAGGCGGCGACGAGAAGCGGTAAGTTTCTTTCATCTTTGTTATTTGGCTTGTAATTTTTTTATTCCAAAAATTTTTTCTGATTTGCCGGTGTATAATTTGACCAATAATTTTTGTTATTATATCGAGTATTATACATCACAGACAATATAAACATTGGTAAATTAGAAAATATTTTCGGGCTTAAAATAAATGCAAGAAAGAATGAAGGAGTTCTTTATAAATATATTTGCAATGATGATAATGATTTTCTGAACTTCTGCATCCTTTCTGCATGGATACCTATATTTGGCTGATTTTGCAATGGACATTGATTTATATGATGCACGATATTTTTCCTAGACTTATGCATTCAAATTTTTGTTGCGTTTTTTTCTTAAAGGATATATTTTTATTTTGCTTTTTAGTATGCTATTGAATTTATTTTAAATGAATGTCCAAATTTATGCATTGATATCAATTTGATTGAAGAAAACCTTTGTTTGATGATCTTGTTTGAATGCAATTTCACTATTAATTAATTCTTGTAATGAAAAAATATTTATTATCTAAATTTTTTATACAAACTACGATAATACCTAATTGTAATTTTTTGAAGAAAAAAAAAACAAGCTCATCTAATCAATTGTTTTTAAGATAATGTCAAGTGTTTATATCTTATGCAAAGCATCAGCGTTTACTGTGTAAAAAAGTCACATAAGATAAGTCCCATACCACAAATAGCTAGATCGTGCCGTTACTCTACCGGTAGCCGCATTACTCTGCTCGGCAGCTGTTTCGGCACAGATGATCGAAGGCAACAAAGATAAAAGCAACCCAAACCAAAAAAAAAAATTTTCGTAGCGGGATCCGCCATAGAATCGTGGTGTTTATTTATCGTTTCAGATGGCCGGCCAGATCGACATGAACATGCAAAGCGATTTGATGGCAGCCTTCGAGGAATCGCTGTAATGTTGCACTATGCTGCAAGTTTGTTGCTAAGTAAAAGTGACGAAATGGATCGGGAACGCATTCGTGAACCGAGAGAACGAACGAATGAAAGAAAAAGAAAGTGAGAGTCGACGATACCGGGCAGGACTTGGATAAGAAATGAAAAAAGCGCGCAGGACGAAAAAAAATTCACCGCTTTCGTGAATTAAATAAAATGAAATATAAACTATAGAACTCTCAGGAACACCCATTAAGGTGAATCCCGGAGCAAAACGTGTTAATATATATATATTGTCAAATAGTAGTTAAGTAAGAAGGACGCGAATGTGCGAGAGCACGACGATGCTAGGCAAAAAGGAGGAAGGAAAAGAGACATATAATGGTGATTTAAATTATATTGATGAACTGGACAAGCATGGACACAGCGTACAAGGGAGACTATCATACACACTGCCGAGGCACGTCTGTCGTTTTTTCTCTTCTCTTCTTTCCAGGTGCGCGTTGCCAGGCGCGAAGACGATGACGGCGCGTCCGTGTTTTCGTCGATGATGCTCCGCGCATCATTTGTGTAGCCTCAGAACGCCACTCGCTGCGGTGCGATCGCTGGCTTGTTTTTTAAAAAAGGAAAAAACAGTGTGCGCGTGTGCTATAAAATAATCAGAAGACGAACACTTAAATGTGACCAGACACGTTTGTAATTAAGAGTTAAAGAGGGGAACATTAAGATGCGAGAAATGCACAGAGAAAGAAATGACGATAGTTCATTGATATATACTTACGAGAATACCTCGGTATGAAGCGCTATATAGAGAATACACACTTGACTACATTGTATAACTGTTTTACGATTTTTCCGGTTTTCATAAGTTTGTACTTTATGTAAATTTGAAGAGAGAAATGAGTAAGAAAAAATAATGATAACCAAGAAGCGACAAAAATAAAAATAATAATAATAAAGATAATGATAATGATAATGAATACCAATGTGTTTTTTGCGAGTCTGTGTGCGTGAGTATGTATACCGTGTCCGAGAGTCTGAAGATAGCAGAGAGAAAGATTGAATACAGAAGCATGAAAGACAAAGCGGGGAAGTAAGCGTATTGGATGCGCGAGAGTTGTGTACATTTAGTTAAGTTTTATATTTTTCCACATTTCAGTCATTGATCGTTATTAGGATTATATATATATATATATATATATATATATATATTGACATAGATAGTTTCTGCCAATAATTACCTATTAATACAAATCGATTAACTCTTAACGTTTCAACAACAGCAACAAAACATTGATAATTTTGAGTCGCGTTTTTTTGTTGTATCTTGTAAAACGGCGCGACGCAATGAGTCGTGTAGGGACTAGTTGATCGAGTCGGCGAAAAAAATCTATACGCTAAATGATTAAAGATATTACTGCGAGAGGAGGGAAAAGGACACACATCCGGCGCCGAGGAATGTCTTAGTGAAATAATCACGAATTTCACGCGGCGAAGGTTGTAAACTTTCGACAGGGATGTGAAAGTCATGGTTTTTCTTTCGACTTTACCGACTGAGCATTGTCGCGCTAAAAATTAATCTTTTTTCTATTTACGCATGTCTTACCTTAAGTTATTGTGCGAATTTTCATGTTTGCGTGCTTTCTACCTTCTCCCCAATTTTCTCGCGATTATTTATATGTTGCAGAGTTTGAGAGTTGAGCTTGTTTTGCTTTGCCGTAATCAAAGCCTCTCAACTTTGGGAGTTGTATGATAGATAACATGTATAGATAATTGAATAAATAGAAAAAAATATTAATTACTAGCTTAATACTGCTAAGTGGGTAACGCTAGATTTTTATACGGCTTTGACATCCCGTTTAACAGATAAAAGAAGAAAAAACAAAATCGTCAATTATTATGAATATAGTGGTAAAGAATATTAAAAAAGTAAAAAAAAAAACAAATAAACGATAGTGCGAAATAATTAAACGATCTCTCGTCCTAACCAGTAATAATAAATATTAAAATCAGACGTGTGTTAAATAATAATAATATTTAAGAATGATAAAAGTAAAACAAAAAATAGGTGTACCTATTCCCTATAGTGTTGGATCATCGAAGAGACTCATGATTACAAAAGATTCGACTGCAGCCAAATAAGCGAAAGAGCCCGTATTGCTCAACAACGTTAAAAAAAAGTCAATCGCGTTTCGGCATGTGATGATGAGATTTGCTTCATCACAGTAGTTGATCGGCGGTTCGTCAACTTGGGGAAGCAAGCACATCACAGTCCGACTTGCGTATTGATAATCGGCTTAAAAGCTTTCGATCTAACAATGGACGTAAACATTAACCACTTTTTTCTTTTCGTAAGAAGAAATACAAGAGAAGTACAAACGTCGAACGGAGATGATATTGTTCATTAAAACTCATCGGAGTGTAATATTGTAAATGTTTGGGTAAAGTATCTCGATGGGAATACAACATAATTCTGAAAACTTTAAGGAGAGAGACATTTATCTTTTAGGGAATCTAAATCTATACATTAAGGTGTAGTGCGATTTTATTTTGCGAAATTTAGGGAATTATTTGTGCGAATATGGTAGATGACATTTTTTGTTAAACGAAAAATTTACCATGTTTGCTGCTTTGCTAACAAATTTCTCGAGAGGAAGTGTCGTTACGCCGCTCATTTTTTTAATGATTAAGTAGAAGTTATTAGAATTCATTTCTCCTGAATTTGTTATCATTGTTTCTGCGTCTACGATTTATTTCGCTTGGAGCTCGAATAAAATAATCTACGAATCACTTGTAAAAATCTAGTTTGTTTAATGTATAGAAGAGTTTTACAAAAGTCGAGCAATGAAGAGCACTGCAATTTCTTGTCGTATATATGAAGCTTCCTTTCGTAATTTATAATCAGAACTAATGGCAGAAAGTAGAAATTATAGGTACGTGACATGGATCATTAATTAATCAATTTATTGATTAGAAACATGAAAACTAAACTATGTATAATGTAGGTACAAAATGGCGTCGAAGTGGCGTTCCTTTGAGTTTCAAATGAAAAACCGATTAAATTGAAAAAAAAAAGAAAAAAAAAATTTAATGAAAAAGAAAAATCAAAAGATTTCCATGAATGCCCGTCGAGCCTTTTTCAAAGAGAGTTTAACGATGCGTTGCAAGTTGAATTTAGTCTGTACACGAAGGTATTGCGTCGTCTTTTTAGCTTATCGATTCGATATGTTGTGTTGATATGACAAATATATGTTGTAATAAGCGATCGCATACATATACTCTTGAAACTTTCTTCGACGCGACGAGAGGAAATCATGTGAAAAGGGGGGATAGAAAGGAGAGGCGCGCGCATAAGAAATCAATAAAGAATAATATAATTATTATATTTCTAGGCGTACTTGGAAAAAAGTCAACGTTAACGCTCAGCATAATTAGAAGCTCTTGCGTGCGCCTGCGTCCTTGCGTTTTAATTAATAATGTGAATCCACGACGCAGTGATGTTTGTCAAATTTTCTCGGCGTTCACACTTTTGTAGTGCTCAATGTGATATCTATTTTTATATGTGAAACATTTTTTTAACGCTATTCCAAACGTTATGCAATATGCGGCGATCAATCATATTTTTGTACAAGAACGCATATGTTGGAATTTCTAGATAGGCTCGCATATCCAATAGAACACCAATTTCGAATGGTACGCTAATTGTATACGAGCTTCATGCACATCTTCTCTTACAGCAGTGTTTGAACAGAAGATCGGGCCTATCTAGAAGGTCATTGCTCATCTTTTCATTAAATGCATCTATAGTAATCGACGGTCCATCAATAGCTATATATATTTCAGTCGTTTTCGTTACAATATATTAGTATTACGTAAGTGTAATGAACGAGCAAAATAGCCATTCATTTAGTCGTCGATGGAGTCACTGATTTCATAACGTTCTTCTTTTCTTTGTACATTTTCTTAAAAAGCGTCGTGCAATTTTGGTGCAAATCATTGTCCATCAGACATTATAACGAAAACCACAGGGAAAATCCATAGAGAAGCGTACAAAGATTGTTTCTTTACTCTGAAGAAGAACGAAATTTTTGTTTAGAGTATCCTAGTAATTTTAAAATTGTTACTTTACATTTGAGATTTATAATTGTGTATTATATAAGAATGTAGAATTTGTTATAAAAAAAAAATTTACCTCACATTCCATGCAGATTTAATAAAACATTTTATCTTAATTACTTCCTTGTTTACTACATGAAAAATTTAACAAAATTAGTTTAAGGTGGTATATTTTTTTTTTATTTTTCAATTATTGTCTTTATTGTGTGAACAAAGAAAAGAAACTTTTTATTTTTTCTCGATTATAAAATTCATAATTCTACATGTAAGTATTGTGACAAATTACTGAAGTCAAAAAAGCAGTACTATCCGAATAGATTTTTTTTTATTTATTAGAAACTGATATTTATATGTGCAATATTTATACAAAGTAAGAAATTAGTCAAAAAAAAGGTCATAAGCTAAATGAAGAATGAGCGAACTGCATGCAGCGTTGTTCTCGTTCTGTTACGTTATTTTACTAAAAGTTTTGAGCTTTTTCATATGAGAAAAAAGGTAAAGTAACAATTTTAAACATCTAGAAAAACCTTTAATGCGAAATACATGTTATTTCAATAAATTCGTTCGGATGAGTGAAACTTTCTGTTTAAGTATTTGAAAGTACTTAAACAATGGAAACACGTCTCCGGTAGTCGGTTATCATAAAAATTTACCAACCGAACAGATATTTTATAGAATCAAATAGGAGAGCGAACGTTATTCATCCTCGTCTCCTACTGCGCTCCCTTGTGTATACGTTAATTTGTTCGCTAAGCGCACGTGGGACTACTGTCGAAAGGTTTCATCGATAGCTATTATCGATACATATATATTTTAGATGTGCCTGATTCTGCTTTTTTCTGCGTGCAGCTTTGCGGATTATATCTGTCGTCGACGTGTTGTGAGGAAAATATTGTAATTACGGTAAAAAAAAAAGATAAAACATGTATATAAAAAAACGTTTTTTGTTACCTTCAGTATGTTTTTATTGGACTAAGAGTAACAATTATCCATTAATAAATGCAAACGTATACGTTAAAACTATCTGACGATTTTGATTATTTTCATTTCATTGTCTCCTTTTACATTTTTCTTTCTAAATTCTTCTAGTTTTTTTTTACTGTAATTATTTGCATAATTTTATTTTTGGCTGTATAATTTTTCGAAACGCCAATGAACAATACATGACGACAATTCATTTACGCTAGATCGAAACTTAACAATTTGCATGCATCATACGACCGGCTCAGTCGATACATAAAAGCGAACGTAGACGTAGATTTGCCCGGACGAAAAATGGACCCTCGACTTTTAAACTATATAAACCGGTAATAAAAGGGACACATCAATGAGATCGTCGACTTTCTGGGGACGAGAAGGTCGTAAAACAGAGATTTTACAGGCGGGAAAATGTAAATGTCGTATAGGTATATATCATGATATTGTATAAACACGTGAATTTATAATTGTAAATACGAGAGTCAAGGTTGGTTTAATAAAAGAGGTATAAATCGTTTGGCAGCCACTTCAGATGTAGAATGCAGATATTTCTATGTATAATAAAACAAAATAAAAAGCTATACAAAGAACAATTTCAAAAATAACAGTGGAGATATGAGGATCAAGCGCAGATTTAGATACACTGATACACCTTTATGTATGTGATAAGGGTTTGTAATGTTTCATTGAAAAAATGGAGGCCGATAGACATGAGAAGAGAAGATCGTGTAGTAGATCTCAGCCTAAGTTTAGATTTAAACAAAAATGGTAATGAAAAACGAAGAGGAGGAAAATATATATTATAAAGATGAAATATATATATATATATATATATATATATATATACACATACACGAGATAGCCACACTATGTATAATTTCGTAAGTAACACCAAAACCACTCCGCTGTATCAAATAACAACAAGAATAATAAATATAAAAAGTAATTTTTTATATAAGTTCCATCATGGGCACACATCATCTCCAATGGCACGTGAATTTTATCAGACTTAATATTAATTATTAAAAATAAAATGAATAAAAATACTATTAATAACGAAAAGCGTTTAATTAAAAAAAACATGGTTGTACATAAATAATAATTGAATTTGAATAAATGGAATAAAAATAAAGTGATGCTTTGATGTTGTTAAGTAGAAGGTGATTTTCTTCAATTTGTTATTCACTTTCTCTCATTTGCTGTGCAAGTGATGTATGGATCCCTTTAATTTACTCATAAGTTAATTAAGCTTCTTTTTTTCTGTTTCTTTTATCAGTAAGTTTTATATTAGTCATGAGAAATTCAAAGTGAATAAGGTAACTATATTCGCAACTATATTCGTTGCCTTTGAGCGAAATACTGACGCTCAAAGAGAAAGCAATATTTTAATTATTATGGAACATTAATTTTATAACAATTTTAATTTAGGATTTACAAAATTTAAATTATTTATCCAAGATATACCTTTACTTATATATTTCTTTTTAATGATAAAGTAAGTGATTGCAACCATTATCAGGAGTTGCAGTGTCGGTAGTACAAAGCTAAAAATATTTGCGCTTGACCGATCGTTTAGAATATAAATAAAAAAAAAGAAATTACTAAGTAGCGTGTAGTGTAATTATTTCTTTAAATGTTTATTGTTAGAACTAGACAAAAAAAAACAATGTTGTTGTTTATTGATAAATCTCGATATAAGCTAATATAATCCAGAGTTTGAGCAATAATTCGATTTTACACGCGTCGATCGTTTCTCTGATTTTTTCTTTCGAGAGCAATCGACGACTATATATTCGTAAAAAATAAAAAATAAAAAAATAAACAAATATTCGTCTCCCCCGATAGTCGACGTTATATATGTATGCTCCTTTTTCTTGGCAACATCAAAGCAATTCAGCTACTTAAACGAAAAAAAAAAAATTAAATAAAAAAGTAAACTAATACGTTCGTTTGTCGTGAATTAAAACTATACCGAGTAATAAGTGAATTAACGTCATTAACATTAACGTTTAAAACTAATCGAAAAGGCTAAACATCCGCTGGGGTGTCGCTCTGTACACAAGTTAACTAATCGTAATAAACGTAAAGCAGAAAAAGATTTTAAAAAATTTTACGAAGAAAAGAACATGTACCACACCCATCCCTAAGAAAAAAAACACTACGATTTGCGGTTTTTGCATGTTGCATTACGAATATATATATATATATATATTAATAGCGTGTGGCCGACGACATGTAGTTGTGAAAGATAATCCGAGAAGAGAATATTATATCGAGTGTGCGAGTGTAAAGAATTATTATTATTATTATTATTATATAGAGATGAGAGAGGAGAAAAATTCTATATGAGAGGTACGCGCGAAGTTCTCGTATGTCTGTCGTTCTTTCCTATATAAGTTATGAGTCAGATATAGCGCAGAGAGAAAGAAAAATATAAAAGGCGAAGCATATGATGTGAGCGAAACTTTGTGTATACTATTATTATAATTATGATTATAATTATTATTATTACCGTAAGATAATGCATATTACATATTATCGTATATATTATTATAATCTTCAAAAATATGCTTATTATCCTAAGGTTGAATTATTATTAATAACTACTTGAAAGTATATTCACTGTTGTGCTTTATTCTCCCCTTTCCACTATTCAACACTGATTCTCAAACTCTTATATTTTATAAAAATGATTATTATCAGTACCTTTCTTATGCAGATTTTGTTAATAAAAGATATGGGATGGTGTGTTAATCAATTGATTTTCAAATTCTGACTATACTTTTCAGTTTTTTCATTTTTATTGTCAAAAAATTTTAACAACTTTTTGTGTTATAAATCGTGCATATATCATTTTTTATGTTGCTCTTTGAATCGCTGATACTCTTTTAGCCTCAGAGCTTGGATCCTAATGAAACCGCCAGCATCTTCAGGTTGGAAATCACCTTTGGAGTCCATTGATACCAGTCCTTCGTTGTATAGAGAGACGTCGCTTTTCCTTGCCACTATGGATACTGCGATAAATTTTTTTTTTTTTTTTAACAAAACTAGTTTTCACAAAATAATCGTTTGGATTTCAAAGTTTTACTAACCACTGCCTTTATAAAGTCGTACAATAACAGACCCAGTCACGTATTTTTGCGTCAAGGCGATGCTTTCTCTGGCAAAGTCACATTCAGGCGAGAACCACAAGCCTATATGCGAAGTCGAATTATTCAATAATCATATGAGTACATTAAAATCTTTTCTTGAAATTTTATTACTACCAATTTACTGACCGTTGTACACGTAATCGGACATTTTATCAGCCAAGTAGGACTTGAGCCTCAAGACTTCTCTGTCCAGTAAGTAGACCTCCAGATCTTGGTGAGCTTCGTGAACAATTTTGGCTCCAGGTGACTCGTAAATTCCTCGCGACTAAATTTTGCAAGATATAACGTTAAAACAGCGTAGATTCGAAATGTCAAATCAGCGATTTTCAATAGAGTTTTACCTTCAAACCGATGAACCGGTTTTCAACAATGTCGATCCTGCCGATTCCGTGTTCTCCACCCACGTTGTTGAGGAACTCGATGATGGACAACGGCGACTTGTAGACTTGATGCGTGTGCAAATTTTCAACAAACGTTGGATATCCCTGAGCGAAGTAAATCTCGACGTCCAGTGGTTCATCAGGAGCATCTTGTGGATTGTTCGTCATCTTGCACAGGTCACTTGGAGCTGGATTGGCTGGGTTCTCCAAAACTCCAGATTCGTAGCTGTGTCACGTGAATCCACGTTTTTATTTGAATTTACCGATTTAAAAAAATTAATAGTAGTGTTAAGTATATGGATTTAACCTTATGTGCAGAAGATTGGCATCCGTACTCCAAGGTTCCTTTGGAGTTGCAGAAACGGGAATCTTGTTTTTCTTGGCATATTCCAGAAGATCTGGACGACCTTGGAATCGGTTGAAAAATTCTGGCTCTCGCCAAGGTGCTAGAATCTAATATCGACTAATCAATACACCGTAGAATTGTCATCTTCTGATACATTCGATTAAGCTGGTCTATGCATAAATCAGTGTTTGTAGTTCTTTCGAAGCCTCACCTGAACAGCTGGCAGAAGAGTGTAGCAGCTGAGTTCGAATCGAACCTGATCGTTACCCTTACCAGTAGCTCCATGGGAGATCGTCATCGCATTTTCACTACGAGCTGCTCTGATTAGACCCTCGCTGATACAGGGTCGTGCCAGAGACGTGCCCAGAAGGTACCTGCCTTCGTAGAGGAGACCTGAACGAATTGCTGGCCATACGTACGACGTGACGAATGACTCTCGGAGGTCTTCGATTATTACCTTTTTGAAATTCGAAACTTTTTTATTACTATATGTGTTTTTTTTAATGTCTACCTTTTTTTTGGTTAAGCCTTTACGCAATTTAGAACGATATATCATAAACATATTTTCTACTTTATCTCTTCAAATCACAGCAATCGTGCGATAATGCATAGCTTTATTTAATCTATAATTTTTAACAGTTCAAAAAATTCAATGTTCAGCCTTACCTTTTTGGCACCGATGCTAAGAGCCTTTTCTCGTGCAGCTTCGAAATCCTCATCTTGGCCAATGTTCGCCTAAACCAATAAGTGTACAACTCAACTTAACGAAATCATATGCGGAATTGATAATCGAGAAACTTGGAAAGAAAAATGACACAGTACCACGTATGCGATGACATCGTAGCCTTTCTCAATGAGCCAGAGAAGAATACAGGAAGTATCTAGACCTCCACTGTAGGCAAGAATAACTTTTTTTCTCTCCTCCATTGTCGACTTGACAAATTGTCTGACAAGTGTAGAATCAACTGGCATCGCATCCGACTGCGATAATAGTAAGTATATAACAGCGCGTGCGACCTATTTACGAGAGATTCGATAACCTCATCATGATCGTGATAGCAATAAACAGGAAAGAATCTCGAGTATAAGGCAATCAGTGCTTTTCGTTTGAGTCGATACAATTGTTTTGTCGAAAGTCTTGGAGCACATTAGGGGAACCCCGGCTTCAAGATTCGGAAGGTTTCTTTATGTCGTCATTAATAGTTTTTAATTTTTTAAGTGTTTCTTTTAATATTGTGAGATACGAAACATTCGTAGAAGTGCTTATCTCCCTTGAATATCGCAAGATTTACTTACCTTTTGATGAAAGTAAAAAGTACATAAAAAAAATAATAACGGAACTTACATATGGATACAAAGTTAGAAACGAACAACACAAATACAACACAGACTGCAACGATTTTTTTTTACTATAATAATTTATTAATAAAGTTAAAGTGCACATTAAAACCAAAGCAGACTCGAGGAAATTAAAAAAGCTAGTTGACTTGTCATGATTCTCGTTTTAATACACAAGCACGTAGAAGTTTCAATAAATTATAAAACCTTGTCTTACACAAATACATTTAAAAAAACTTAAAATTTTATACAAAATGAAGCTAGTATCTGTTACTGGTATACAGTAAATATCATTCCTTAGGCAATAAATACAAGTATAATACTCGTGAAAAAATAATATCGATCCATCAATACTAACAATAATAAAAAGCGAAACATTGTACAACAAAGACATTTACTCTACACTCGTTATTCCTCTGGAAGTCGACGGGGCGAAAACAGAGACTTTCAATAATAAGATAAGTTTTATTACAGTGACGTTAGACCATTTTCTTTCCTGTTTCATTTTATAAGCAGAACACTTTTCTGGGCTACGGCTACATACATACATATTATTTATAATATATATACTTTTTTTATAAATATCGTAAACTCTATAATAATCCTGTTGCCGTACAACCGCAACGCTCATTTATAACGTACTTTAATTCATGAACGATCAAATAACAGGCAAACGTCCACTGACCAAAAAGTGATCCCCTAAAATTTTAAGTCGTTACCATCTACAATTTTCTCCTATCGACAGTTCGACCGCATCTCCGCAGCCACTATTATAAGTAATGATGCAAAGAGCGAGTGCTAAGAAATTCTATGAGAAAACGTATTTTAAATATTTATAAACTGTTTGAAAGTTACACGACTGACGAGCTATATCGACGAGACTTTTCCGTTTTTACTTTTTTTATTTTGTAATACTTGTTTACCACTATTCACACTGCACAAACGCACCGATCCTCTCTACTTCTCTCAGTGAACATTTATATATTGCGGTCACTTTCGTTAGATAATTAAATGTATCAATTAGCTTCTAAGTAAGTACAATTGAAAGTTACCAGTCTCTACAAGAGGATCATCAAGCTTAAAGCAAGATCTATAATTTTAATTGTTCATTTTTTTTCAATGTTTTACATTGAATGCTTAAACGAAGCTAACTAATTCACGTGAATGACAATTGATACATTGAATTTCCTACTTCAAGATGACAATAAAGTTAGCAAATGACAATTTGAATTATTTTTTTTCTCATTTATCATCAAACAGAAGTCTGTTATAGAAGCTTATTATCGAGTATTGTTTATATAATACGCTGTTACAATTAGAATTCTTTCAATAACACATAAATCTGGAATCATTAATAATCGTTATGCAGGCGAAGAACGAATTCGAGCCGTTGATAGTAACGACAGCAATTTAAAGGGGGGTTTCGTCGATCGAAGGACCAAAAAACGTTTGCTCAACTAGAAAAACGTCGAATCTTACAATTGTTAAGAAGTAAATAATTTAAGGCAATTTACACGCGCACTTACTACGTGAAGATTTCCGTTATTCAAGCTACTTGTTAAAAATCGTGCGATTTTAATTAGCTTTGCAAAAATCTTTCTCCGACAGTCGACACAAGTGGGATTGGGTAAATCGACTTTTCGATGGTTTAGCCCTCGACGCTTGTGTCAACGAGAAGTTGACATCGGAGTTGCCGAAAACTATATTTTTCGCGGGTATAACAAATAATTCACATCTGATGTACTGTAGCGTGACACACTGTTAGCTACGATTCTATCTAAGGATCGTTTTACAATACTTCTTCTCTTTCTTTCGGTTTCATATTTTTGTAAAGATTTGTTGTCGTCAAAAGTTGATACAAGTCGACCAATCGGTTCACGGCTGTGACGTGTAAAGTTACATTGCTTGTGTTTCTTGGTTTAAAATTACGACTTCACGAGGTTAAGACTCCTGGTAAAAACACTTTTCCAAAAGTTTTTCTACAACTCACTCTAAAGTATAATGTCTAGGAACGAAGAATTTTTACAATAATAATCATTCTATCGCGTGAAATTCATGTCACAATGTCACGAACTAACGAAAATTTGTTCGTTTTTACTTATGCATACCTAAATCTTACTCGAAAACAACAGAAGCCAAATATATAAACATATATGGACTTTCCTTAACAAAATATACTACTACTAATACGGCTAATAATACAAATAATTTATAGCGTTCAACAGAATATCGAATTTCACAGTAAGTATACGCCGGGAAAAAATTTCCATATTAATTATATATTTTTGTACGTAAATTTGTCCTTCACACAATTGTTGAGAGATATGATCAGTTATGGTTACACACAAATCGTAAACCATCGTATATATATAAATTTAAAATTGGAGTGTAAATACATCTTATCATATTATGTGTATAGCTTTGAATACGACGATATATATAATTGTATATGAAAATTTTCGTCCCAGGCTTAGAGAATTTCTCCACCTGGAATAAGGTCCTACAATGATATTGCCAACGTGTTCAGAATCTGCGAGCTGCCTCGTGATTCTTTTCGCACAGGCACTTTATTACCAGGTAACCCTTTTAGCGCTCGAAAGTTGTGAATCTATCTCTATACATAAGTCGGTTAAAGTGGGGTTTCTCTTTTTCCTCGCTCTCAACTAGTGCGGGTATTCCAATATGCTGTGCCTTCATCATCATCATCATCATCATCATCATCATCATCATCATCATCATCATCATCATCATCATCATCGTAATCACAATCGTTCCCTCCGTAATAGCAAAACGTTTATCAATTGCTGCTACGTAAATTGACTGAAGTGCATTTGTTTTTGCTACAATATCGACTATAAGTTGGTTTTACGGTTAAATCCCTTAAAATCCAATCTTTTTTTGCATCTTTTGGCCGACGATTATCACCGACAGATTTTCACAGGTGTTGTTTTAACGACGATGGAACCAGGGTTACTGGCCTTTATACTGTTTTAGCATTATTCAGCATAGCTTATTATTACATTTAAATGCGGGAATGTTAAAGATCTTGCTCAGCGGCGAAGCTCGCTTATGCGACGTTGATGTGAAGCTTTGACAGTTCCGAGAGGAACGACTTTGGCGTAATGATGTGCGATGAACCTGTGTTAAAATTACGTTAAATATTACACATGATTTTTCAGTATTGAATTTGTAAACAGAGTATTCGAGAGTGTTACTCTACTTACCAATGATGACTTCCCAATTCTTCTGAGCATTCGTCACCTCGTAAGCGCACCTGATCTCTGAGAAACAGACGCCACCGACAATGAAGACGATCAGACGCGGTACATTCTTTATGGTTTGTTGACCCTTCTCTTTGTGCCAGTGACCGTAGCGGGCACTGTGAAATAGATTAAAAGTAGGAAAATTAATAAAGTACAAAACTGTTGATTTACAACGAATTTTGTATTATCCGAGACTGTGTATCAGTATTATACTGCGATAATAATTACCTTGTCGGAGCGTGATAGCCGGAACTGGCAGTCCTTCCGCCCAAGAACGGGAAGTGCTTCTGCTCGAGTTTATCTTCGATCGCGTCCTCCATGATGTCCTTGACAACCGGTGTCCAACGGCTCATCTGATAAGTCTGTTCAGTGATTCTCTCCTTCCTCGGCACAGTGTAGAGCTTCTTGCGGGTTCCCTGCTTAAATTAAAATGCGCATAAATTTTACGATTTAACAATACATCACGAACACGACAATTTCATTCAATGTTCAACACTTACATCAGCGATAACGTTCAGTCCAAGATTTGCCATGTTGACGATGGTCTGTCTATCCTCAGGCGACATCTGAGCGTGATGAATGAGGCGATTCAAGTTGTCGTCTGGGATGCCATTCTTGCTGAGGACGTAAAGTGCGATGATACGCAGTTTGTCCATGTTGTTAATATTCTGATCCAACAGGATGGGAGTAATGTTGCGCATCTGGTCCTTGATGCGCTCACCTTCGGCGTCTGTTCCCATAGCCAAATCCTGAAGTAAAAAATTAAACGATAAAGTTTCCCTGTGAAAACATGACAAGTACAAAAGTCAGGTTGCTGACAATTACCTGTTCGACTTTGCAAAGCTTATCTACGTTGCCCTGATAATGCTTCATGCAGTCTTCGGCGAGATGCAAGTGAGTCGCGTATTTGCTCAGTTCCTTCTGATACTGTGGCATCTTCTTGATCATCTGCGACAGGTCTCGCATATTCTGTTTTTCACTCGTTTGCGGCATGCGCTTTGATTCCGTGAACTTCTTCAGATTTTTCGTAACGTTCCTGAAAAGGGATTTTTTAAAAGTAATAGTTAGATTTCGCAAAGTATTTACATGACATGTTTAAATAATTTTAATAAATTTGAATGATGATCAGTATAATGATTTGCTAAACATACGTGGATACAACTGCAATATGCTGATGCCTCAGATCGACCCAGAGATCATCGTTCTCGTCCAGCAATACTTCCTTCTCCTGTCTTCCGTCTCCAACTGCCACCTCGTATCTTGAAAGATAACAATGCAAAGTCAGAAATTTCACAGCTTCATCTTGTACATAATGACATAAAGAACTACAACTTACTTGTACACGTCATTTTCGATCTCCAACAAATCGTAAGCCATAGCTTGCAGAGTGAGCTCGTGAAGCAGCGGTGACACGCAGTCGAATCCACGATCCAAAATCAGAAGCTGGGATCGTGCTTTTTCCGGTCCTTCACCCATGGTGGGCTCATCAGCCTTGTAAGCGTCCAGCTTCTGCTGCACCATCTGTGCCAGCTCCACATTGCGGTCGAAATCACTGAAAAACGCAATGTTCAGTTTTATTCAGATTCAAATAGTTTTTTATTTATCTATGTAAAAGAATCGTCTCTCACGTTCGATATCTGACAGACGGATACTCGCCCAGGGTGGCACAGAGAGTTGCGATTTGCTCGGCGATCCTTTCCATGTTTGCATTTCTCACGTTTATAAGAGATGGGTTGTAGAAGCAGGCGAACGTTTCTCGACAGTCCAGTGAGAAGACCTGATCAATTAAGAGCGTTAGCCGATCGTCGTGTGATTTATTATGAGACGTGCGACGTTACATGGTGCTGATAAAGATTACGAATGTAAAGTAGAGAGAAAATCATAAAATATAGGACAATATTTGCAAGCCTCGAAGAAACTTCATTTGCAGAAAAACAATGACTAAAGGTTTACTAATTTGCTGAACTACGAAGTGGATTTGATTGTTCTATTTTTCAAATAAAAATGGTCAACTTATGATGAGAATCTAATACTGACAAATGAACAGATGATTCATGCTAAATTATAAGAGACTGTTCTATACAGAAAAAGGATGTACAACAACAGTTTCTAGTTTGTTTTCACCTGAGACTCGTAGGGCAAGAAAGCGATGTTGATCTCTTTAAGCGTTTTGACCTTTTTAGCAGCGAGAGACTTGCAGATATCATTGAACATCTCCTCGGGACACACTAGACGAGTGCAAGCATGAAGGAAACGGATTCTTTTGTTAGTAAGAGTGCTCGTGTGAGTCAGTTAGAGACAAGAGAGAGAAACACTCGGTAGTTCACAAACGTATTTTTTTTTTTTTACAGCTTTTGTAACAAGCACATTTAACTGACGAACACAACACGAGAATGACCAACTTTGAAAATAGGTAAATGTGCTTGTTGGAAAGTCGCAGAAAATCAGAGCGATTTTCTACGACGTGAGTTTAAAGAGGAAATCGAAAGAGATCCGTGTAATAAGAAAGCCCTTCACCGGTGAGACGCACACATGTTAGATCACGAATTTTCAAAATCAGTGTTTTACACGGTGACACTGGTGCACTCAGATTTACCTGTTCCTGGTACGGTATGAAAGCGATGTTGATCTCTTTCAATGTCTTTATATACTTAGCTGCGGACGAATGACACAAGTCTGTGAATGTCTTGTCGGGACAGGCTGTAAAGAGACAAACTCAGATTCTAATAATTCTGCTGACAGTCGGTTGCGTTTTAGCAATAAAATAATAACAATAATTAAATTAACTTAAAAACAAAAACGATACTCCATCTCCAAATCGTCTTACCAATTACCGTCCTTTTCCTAGAAATGAATCAAGTTATAAACTTCCCTCCCTATTTACAATCCTCACTAATTGCTCGCGCTATTCATACCCCAGAACAATTGCCCGACAATCTTCTAAACCGATTACGCTAAAAATAGGCATTAAAACGGAACCACGCAATTTCCTCTCCCTTGAAGATAAAATAAATTTCAGCGCGTT
This sequence comes from Pteromalus puparum, assembly GCA_012977825.3. NCBI lineage: Eukaryota > Metazoa > Arthropoda > Insecta > Hymenoptera > Pteromalidae > Pteromalus > Pteromalus puparum. The sequence continues at coordinate 7,543,120 of CM053168.1, read as the reverse complement.
CTCTGTACCTTCGGTGAAGTAGACGTGAGCAGCCTTGTACATAGTCCTGGTGGGATTGCTGAAGTCATCGATGAGCTTGGTAACGGATTGATTGCTCGGAGTGATCAGGTAGATGGCTTCCATGGTAGGTAGAGGTTCGCGCTTCTTGTGGATGTCCTCGACGAGGGTGATACCCTGGGCACTGATGTCGTGCATCTTGCAACAGGCTGATACCATGCGCATGGCTAACTGGTCCACTACTAGGATACGCCATTCTGTTCCACCAGTGTTTTTCTTCTTCTGGTTGATCACCTCATTCATAATCTCTGTGGAATAGAAGGTCAAAGTTTTTCATTATTGTGTTGGAGTTGGTGGTGGATTTTCAAGGTTTTCACGCGAGAAACAGAACCGCGCGGTTAATTGATCCGTGGCCTAATCAGGGGGTGAATCACAAGAGCTATTTGTGGCCAACTAAGCTCTAGGCTTTGTTCGAGCTTTAGACGTGGTGTATATAAGGGGTCGATCAATTAGTGTCTCGCTTGAGTGTGTAATAATAATTTGAACCAATCGTTTTCGTTTATACATCTAGCACGTAATCGATGTACCTGATTGACGCTAATAACAGTTTTTTTTTCTTAAATTAACTTTTATCTTTCTAAAAGTCAAGCTCTTATTACCTTAAACGCGATTTCAAGCAAATCCGCAATCGAGGACATTCCAATTCCGACACGTATAAGTACATCCTCTCCAATAAAAACCATCGCAACACCTGCAGCTCCTAAAGCCCTCTCCGCAATAACCGCTAATCCCCTCACCTACATTCCCATCATCATCATCATCATCCCAACCAAAAGCTCTCAAAAGCTCGACCCCTTTTTCTTCCTCACCTCTATATACCCAAGAAAAAAAACCTGCAAATTCCGCACATAAAAAAAGAAGAAGAAGGCTCATCGCTCGACGATCAATCGGGCATTTCCTCGTTACACACATATAACACAAAGCTTATCAGCATCAGAAAAGAGAGAAAGAGAGTGAGCTGCGCGGGAAAGCGGGTTAAGCCGCGCGTACGCAGGCGTACAAGCCAGCAGCAGCAGCAGTAGCTCCGTAGTATTGATCGGCGTCGCAAGCGACTAGATGACGTCACGTAGGAGCTTTCGCCGATAACTATACGCACACACACACACACGTCGAGATTTTCCGACGTCGTCGTCGGGTCTGTATAACGCAATCGGCCCACGCGGGAATTATTTTTCCTCTCGCACTCGCTCGTGGGGATATGTGCGTAGGTCGTCATGGGGGAAGTAACCGATATCGCATGAATGGGGTTGCGTGCGTGCGGAGAGAGAGAGAAAGACAGGGGTAGGGGTATTGTTGTTCGAGAGGGAGATACGCGCAAGAATTCGGACACGATTGCTGCTCTGCTGTGTGTGGGTTTTCCCGAGTTTTCCCCCCGAGTAGGGAGGTTTAGTGTCTTCGTTTTTGTGACGGTTAATCTCTGACGTTGGAGTAAAAAAAAATTGGATGACGCTAGAGGATGGCTTATTGACGCAATTTGGCGAATAGTAGGATGTTTAGTTTTAGATATAACGATGTTCGTTTTGTTGTGCATTTTTCGTACGGGGTGAGTTTACAGGGATCGATTTATTCGATGGAGATTTTCACTCGACGATGTGAATTATGCATGAACCATAAAAAAACTATTTACTATGTACATACACGGTTTATATATTAGCCGCAAGGGATTGCAAGAGTAAGGTACAAGCATTCGCGAGTTAGTTTTAAAATTCATCGTTAGGATTTTTTGAAGCGAAAATTTTAACCCGATAAAAAGTTAATCGTCGCACCCGTTCGTTTATGCCCACTGGTCCGATAATTTTTTTTATAGGATCTGTGGTCAGCCGAGCGAAAAAGCTTCTAGGGAATTTTTAGAAAGAGAGAGTTCGGAAATCCGAGAAAGCTTTAATTACTGCAGTGAAAATTTAATTCGCGTTATATCCAGAAAGTGTAGGTATACGAGGAAGCAAACTTTTCTCACGTAATAAATTAAAATCCGTTCTTGCGAAGTTTAATGAAAAGCTAGACTAGAATCAAACGAGATGTTGTGGGTGTATACAAGGTATCTTTTCATCAGGATTCATCTCTTTAAGTTTCTTGAAATGAGAATCTCATCATTCTACTTTAAGTAAAATATTGCACAGGCACACTCTCCCCGAGTGGGTTTCCACTCTACGAGACCTACGAGGATGAAATGAAAAATGTCCTTCCGTTATGCTCGAGTATCGTCGAGGCATGACTTTTTTGGTTTACAAATGTAATCACGGAGCAGTTGAAAGTTGCAGTTTATTTTAAATCTCGTTTGATTCGCAACATTTAGCGTGTATTGATAACCGGATCACAAGAATTAACGAAACAGAGATTGTAATTACAGCTGATGTACAACTCTTGCATTTACAAGCCAAATTGTGATTTTAAATTAATTAAAAGTACACAGCACAGTGGGAAATAAACTTCGTGCAACGTATATGCAGTATCTTCATACCCGTGTACAAATATCTGTTCGAACTTCTATTTCCGTTCGAGCTGACATTGAGTAGCGTGGGTGGATCATATGATTGCGAATTCCCGCGAAATATTTCATTCGATCGGAAATGATTGTGCTACCGAACTGACGGAGCGTCAAATTCTTGTCTAAAAATCGCACATTTCATCCAAAAATACCCAACGCTCGAGAAACCGAATCAAAAAAAAAAATCCGATAATCCCCAATCGATGTCTCCATCCATAGATATACACGTAGCACTCGGCGAATGCAAATCGTCCGGGCTGTCGTCGGCTCGGTCCCCGGGGACCAGTTTTCATGCAGGCAAACACACATCAGAGGGAGAGACGTGATATCGCGGGGCTTCTTTTGACGTCCCCGGCACCGAGTGATCGGATTTTCCTCGTAGTTTCGAGAAGCGCTCAGGTTTAATTAATTCGATTATTTAACCCCTTCGCGCTGGGAATTGCACAGTACAGGTATGTATATGTATATAGTGGAGTGTGTATGTATAGGAGAGATGCGTAAATTGAGTTTCTCATGCGCCATTCATTAATTTACGAGTGTAGTCGAGTTATGCTGATGTGAGAGGAGAGATGTTGTTCTTTAGGCGGGAATTTCTAGGAAGCAATTAATTTTGTGACAAAATTTTGGGGGATCGTAAAAGCATTGGTTTCTCTCTCTACATGTAACACGTCTATTTTCACGAATATATTGAAATTATTTTTTTTTATTTAATAAACAATAAACTTTGTAAGAAGTCATTGTTAAATAAGAATAACAAAAATAAAATCTTTTTATAGTCACCGATTCAATTACCGTGACAATTACAATTGTAGTCACGGTGTATGAAAAAAGATAAGTTTAGAGATTAAGTAAGCTCTATGACTCATCGATGTATGTCAGCTGATTAGCGGCCGGTGTATGTCATTGTAAATAAACTTTCACCGCTGTATTCTCATGTTTAACACTCAATGCGAGCGTTTTTTTTCTTTATCAAGCAAAATATTCAAAAACTCGTGGTATCCTTATCACGCATAAGGGCTATTTTGCGCAGCAACGAAGACCTGCTTTACACAGTGCTATATACTTATCGAAAGTCAATATTCTTCGTGCCGTAACTTTACAAACGAGACAATATATGTATTGAACAGTTATTTGAACTTTAGAATTATCTTTAAATAAATAAGTAATGCTATTGTTATATACATTTTAAAGATAAAAACAGTTGATAACGTAAAGTTTGTTTGCATTGTTCAACGACTAAAATCCAATTTGCGATAATAATCTTGTATTGCAATGAAAATACGCTAGTACATTAAAATTTTAAAACGAAAGTGCTTTAACAAAAATAATCTTTTAGTATACAAAATATATTATTTATTGAAAATAACAATGCACTGTTTCATTTGATAGCTATCAATTACACGCATTTAAAGCCTTGATAAATAGTATTTTTAGCTGTACCTCACTTCAAATTCAAAACAACTAAAACACCAAAACACTAAAAAAATCTCGCATCTAATTAAAAACAAACAATCCAACCTCCCCAAACACCTATCCTGTCACCCTCTACACCCGAAATCTCTCTCACACACACCAAATCCTCACAGCAAACTCCAAAATAAAAAACCTCAAGAACATTCTACTCTTGACAATATATGCGTGTTATGATACATCTATACGGGCGGAGCAGCCGATTCTCCGCCGTCGCAGCGGCCGATGAAATCATCGACGAGCCGACGTACATACGCCCACCTTTTCACTACATCGCGAAACTCGAGTACACAGCCATCATCGATACGGAAAATCAAAAACAGCCACAAAAGGACGATCCGAAGAGCCAAGAGATTCGACGAAGGAACGAGCGAAGACACAGAAAATGTAAAAATTCACGATGTACTCACTTTGACCGACTTGTGCCTTGAGCGCCATTTTGACAGAACTGAGCTGCTGGCTTTACTGCTATGCTCCCGTGCTCTGATGATCGCTCGCTCGTTCTTCCTTCTCTTTCTCGCCGTTCGCTGAGTATATACAGCTTTGCTCGGGGTGGGGGAGAGCAGTGCTGTTGTTCAGGAAAATTCCCAACTGACGCTTGTTGGGTGATGTTGAAACGTTGGTAGGACTGTTTACGACTGCGCAGAACAGAAGGACAGACACCGAGACACCTGCCCTCGCACCTGCCTCTGAGAGATATTGAAAAAGAAAAATTGTTGGGATGTGATTTATGCATATCATTTTTAATTTTTTATGTAGAGAGCTATGTGACGATTTATATGATTATTGATTATTTTAGCTCGTTGTCACGTTCGTAATTTAGAGAGATTTGTGTCTTCGAGAGAAAATATACCATTTTTTCAAAAGTATTATTCTATGCCTATTGTATTATTTTCTTAAAGTTCAAATGTAAACGAACAGGAGAAATTTTACCAGACGTTTCTTTAAACAATTTTAATTTTCGCGCGCATTCTGGTGGTTACAGAACCAGATGGCAGCATCGCTCGGTGGCTCGCACGCGAGATGAAACACCAGATGAAAAGATGACATCGCGAGTTTGGTTATCTGAGCGGACGAACGGCCTGGAAAGTTCATCCTGGAATAAAACGTGAAACCGATCGATATTACTCTATACCGACTGATCGGACGAGAGCTGTTTCTCTCTTTTTTCTATTGATAAGTCATTATGCAGTTGGGAGTATCGACATGTATTTTTTTTTTTCAATTTTCTACCGAGTTTTTTGAACTGAAATATTCTGCCCTGAATATTTTTAATCTTTTAGCAAAAAAAAAAAAAAAATATGATATAAGACCGCTGTAATATGTGCAACTTTTTTTGACATTCTTTTAATATCTGCTCAATATAATAAAGTATTCATTTTATTAAAATTTAATATTTTATAGATAAAATATAATGTTGAAATTTCCTGAATACCTCATTCTCAATCGCGATGTAAAAAATGAGAGGAAATTGTATTACATTAGGAGCTGAATGCTTACATTGTTGTAAACAAGTTTTAGATTATAATAATTCAAGGTGTCATTTTCAAATATGATCGTTTTTAATGTAAAACTGATTATTTACAAAGTCACTCTTGAAATCATAATCACTGCTTTACCTGCAACATTAGAGATACATAAAGCTACAAATCCTGAAGCTTCCAAGAACAATCCTTCCAAAAACCATCAACTGTCCCTAAAACTCAATACACCTTCACACCCATCCCAGCATCCGAATTCCTCATCCTTCTCGCATTCGATTCACATCCCCCTTCTTTACCGACCGCTCATTCCCAGAAACGGCTCGAGCGCGATATAAGTATATACATGCAACTCGCGCCGAAGCCACCGCCGCGCGATATCCACACACCGCGTGGGCTCAGTTTGAATCCGGACGCCGGTTCGCTCGCATCGTCGTCACGGCAGCTCTGTATCCCGCTCGCCGCGGCTCTCAGTGTTTTGATGGGCCGATCGCGTGTGTTTCTCGCGATTCCTCGGTAACGTGCATCCGTTCGATTCTTTCTTTCAAATCTCTCTTTCCGGATTTTTTTCGAAAAAAAAGTGCAAGAGAGAGGGATATGCGTTTCGTCGGGTTTTAGTTCTCGTCGTCGTTGTTGTTCAGTGACAGCCAGTGATCTTATTAGTATATAATCTCGATGGTGTAAAAGAGTTTGTTCGTTGTTTTTTTTTTTTTGGTATTGTATCATACAAGTGCGGGAGATTATACATATAGGTAAATTTCGAGTGCGCGAAGGAAGTTGGAGTTTCGGAGGAAGTTGTTGGTTACATAATAATATACAGGAGGAGATTGCCGCAGAGGCGAATATAACCATCACCAGGACGACGACAACCTCGAGGGAGCCGCTGCTGCTCCTGCTGCTGCATCATGAGCATCGAGTATCCCTGCCGCGTCGAGGGCTGGCTCAATGTTTGTGGTAAGTTTTAACCGTCTTTTAATTGGAACGTTTCGAAATTTTGGCAGTTGAGTGGAACGTTATTTCAAACCGAGTTTATACTGTGTATATCGGTGGAGTTCGAGTGCATCGCTGATGTGCAGTATGAAAGTTTGCGCGATAAGTCGTCGTAAACATAAGGGTATACTTATTGAGAACTGTGATAAACCGCGAGTGTTGTTAGTTTTAACGATTATTCATTTTCGTCGCGATAAGCTGTAATGGAACGTTTCTGTACTATGTATGCTGCATAGTAGTATGTGGGATAAAACTCCGAAATAAAAGTTTGTTCGCGATAAGGATGCAAGCATGCAGTGCTAAGACATAAATCGCCTCTTCGCACAGCAGCTTTTCGGTGAATATATCTCAATTTCGCGAAAATCCCATGACCGGAATTGGTTTTCTCTCCTCTCTGTATGCGCTACGTGGACAGCAGCATAAAATTTCGCGTGTGCCGCCTTCTGGGTGTTAATGCGAAAGTCGGCCCAGAAAATTTCTCCGAAACACTCTTGAGTTAGCTTCGCCCTCTTTCTGCATAAAAAACAGTCTTATCTGATGCACACCTGCTACGCATACAGTCTGTGGGTGACCCGTGTGCTCAAATATAAAAATTCGAAAAATCTATCGTGATTCGGCAAATTCTTTTGAAACGTTTTTCAGGGGTGTCGCGTATACAGTGTTTACCTTCGTGAGTTTTCGCGACTGCATGCACAACTGTTAGGCGCCGGTGTCGCGTTTCGTGGAAGTGAATTTAATGAATGTGCAATCTCGAGTGCGGATGTGCTTACTTATATACCTCGTGCACGAGTTCGAGGATTGCAGGCGCTATTAGAATATGGGTGTGTATAAATACGTTGATTTTGTCTTTACGGAAAAGTGTGGGTTCATTGACCTTTGACTGTATAGCTCTGATGATGCTGTCTTGTAAGGTCGTTGATTGGGGTATTGAGAGGAAATGATATAGTATAGGATGGCGCGGCTGTGTGTTGTTTGTTATTTAATCGTACGGTTTCTTGGAAAACCATATGCTGTTTTTTTATCAGTGGCGCTGTGCTTTTAAATAAAAAAAAAAATAAATAAACCTTGCAATAAACCCCAGTCGCATATCATACACATATATCCCAGCTCAATTCGCCAACGCAAACAACCAGAGCAGACAGAAATCAATCGATCAAAATCCTTCATAACATCTTCTCGTACACACATTACCTTCGATTTAACCTAGTTCTTTAAAAATACCATGGCATTCCTGCCACGTCAACAATAACACTGTATTTTTAGCCCGTCCACACTACATCGCACACGACGACGAAGTACACACAATCGAGAATAGTAGAATATACCCACGTAGTTCTCTCTCCACTGTCTCCCCAGAAAACACACCAAGGAAGATATTATATAGCTGAGGCTGCACACGCGTTAAGGCTTAAAAGCGTAATCTCGGAACAAGTGGAGCATTGAATCGCCGGGAGGTAGTGTGTGCGGCATATAGCTCGAACTTTCCGGAGGATATGCCAGGAAGAGAGAGAGAGAGAGAATAGGAGGAGAGTCACACGGGTCATTTCGGATTATCGGAAAAAGAGCAACGAACTGATGCAGCCGTATGCGCCCGGATGGTCCTTTGTGAAGGGAAATGATCGATGGAGCGACGATTTTCGGTTATGCAAGAGGAGGGTGAAGCTTTCGCGAAAAAGTTTTTTTTTGAACGTGCGCGGGAATAGGGTTGGGGGATCCGTCAGGCTTTGTTTTTTTTTTCAGTCGTGAGGGATTAATTTTCATTCGAGTTTATGCGCAGATGCCTTTGACGAAGTTTTTCAAGCGCTACTACTGTGGCTGGTGGGATTTTTTAATTTTTGTATTGAAGCTATAGACACTATTTTTTCATTAAAAAATACGTGTTTTTTTCAGTTTTAGAAAATATCACAGAAAGAAATTCAAAATATTGTAATAACTCTGAAAAAAAAAACGAGACATAAGCATAAATCCTCTCTGACATTTTTCCAACTGCATTTTTCATTTTCATCGCAACAAAAGTTGCTCACATTTTCCCTCGAAAAATCAGCAATGCATTTCACGTCCTCACCTAAATAATGCAACCCCCCAGCCCTCTTTCTTTCCCTCTTTTCCACACACACACACACACACACACACATACGCACAATCCACCACGAAAAGAACGTTATGTTCTCGTGTCAAAACACTCGTCCAAAAAAGAGAGCCCGCACATACTGCTCCAACTTCCTTCCTGCTCTCTTTTTTTTTCCTCAACCCCACTACCACCACTACTGTAACTATAGCCGCCAAAGTGACCTCTCCTCCACATACATATCTCCGCGCCGAAAGTTCGACATACACCTGCTGCTGCTACTACTACTATGTACGTGTGGCTGTCGAGAAGAAAAGTGGGCTATAGCCGTCGTCGTCGCGCGCACGAGGAGGACGACAGCTGCCGTGTCGTCGTTTTGCGCTGATGGGCTCGTTTACACTCGGGCGCGTTTAGTTTACTGTTGCGTGAGTCGACGTTATCCTCCTCCTCCTCCTCTGCGGGCTGTCTTTTAAACCGCTGCTGCTGCTTTTTATTTGCGACGTGTTCTCGCTGGTTATGGCCAAAGGAGTTTTGGGTCGCGATGCCTCTGTGGGGAATTGAAATAAGGGAGTTGCTGGAAGTTGAATTTAAAAGAAATACAATATTTTTTTGCTCTTGAATTTAAAAAGTTAAACCACCACAAAAGCCTAATAACTCAACTTTCCCCAAGAGAGAAAACGTATAAGTAAACCTCGAGGATGTAGATAATTTACAAAACCAGGCGCGCGCCAGCCACTTTGATCTAAAAATATGAATAATTCTCTGTGCGAATATTCCTTGCGTATAATTTCACTAGAACGTTTCGCGAAATGTCGGTCAAACTTTGGCAAACGAGTTCGCGCATAGCATATATCGAGCTTAATTCGTATTAATTACACCGGAGCTGTACGTATACACGAACTCGGGGCGCCATTCAGAGAGGAGGACAATTTTCTTGAATTGCCGATGCAAACCCCTGCCGTTAACTTGTCAATTGCTGCTAGTTGTGTGACAAAAGCCGACTAATTGATTGCATAAATCTGCATTAACGCCGGGCTCATTATCGTTGTACTCGCGCGCTTGCTCGACTGATGGGACACTCTCGTGTCGTTGTTGATTATTTATACACGGGGATGTAGCGGGATCGTTTACGTGTTGATACAGTTTCGCATTTTTGTGTTCGGTTCACACGATAGTATGATGAACTGATATAATTGACGACGAGAATGAATTTTACGACACACATCTCGATCCCATAAATTCTCACCTACATCGTCTAGGCCATAAAACTACGCTCCCAAATAAAAGCACACAGAGAGAGCACCCTCGCAAGCTCGAGCTTAAACGAGCGCACAAAGCCTCTCGTGTCACTCTCTTTTTTTTCTCCTCGGCGCAATTAAAAAACTATAAATCTGTCAAACCCGTCTCGTGACACAAAGTCGTCGTCTCTTTCTATCTCTTTCCTGCCTAAAGGCTAAACGCCTGAAGCGCTTCTCGACACAAAAGGTCGTAGTTATCTCTTCTGCTCCTGTGTATAACGTACAGCAAGCTCTCATCGAACAGAGACTCACTCGGGCCCACCCACTTGGAATTTGCATCGAAATGAAAACATTCTCTCTCTCTCTCTCTCGTGATCTCAATTGCAAAGACGAGACATTGAAGGCCTTTTCTTGCTTGGCGAATGGACATTTCTTGTTCTCCTGACGAAGACGTATAGCGGACGCGTTGTTTTGTCTTTGTTGTGAAATCGCGTCACGCAAAGTAGCGGGTTAAAGAAACAATTAGATTTGGGAGTTAGACTACTGTACCTTTCCTCTTTTCGCGAAATAAGCCAGGAATTCGATAACCCAATCTCCTGAATGGCTGTATAAATAAGCATCATTATACGAATTGAAGCCAAAACACTGTTGCAAGCTCCTCCCATCGTTAAACATTCCATTAATGAACGCGACATCTTCCATTCCACTTATTCGCCTCTCTCTCTCTTTCTCTCTCATTCTCATATAATACTCTATAGCAGCAGCAGCACCGCGTCGTTCATTCACGATTCCGCAGTTCTCTCTCACTCCGTCTGCAAGCGTGCACTTGGCTGCAATCTTTGTCTGTCTCTCTTCGCTTCCACTTTCTTAGCCACTGTGTCGCCTCCTGCATATATAGCCGTGACGACGACGATGAGCCGAGTCGTCTGAGTAGCTATGCGTCGCATACGTAAGTCGCGAGACTACTGGAGCTTTACCTATAGGTGTATATTTAGCGAAAGGAGTGGTGGATTCGTGACTGTGTGTCTGTGTACGTGCAAGACTCGAGTTGCTTTCGAGATAAGTGATCTTTCATTCATGCATGTTAAAGCGCGAGGAGTTGAGCTGCGTTCGGTGCAATTAGAGGTGTGGTCTTTTTTTACTCTTTTGGGGTTGGAAGCGGTTGTGGAAGGTTATGATGAACATTTCTTTTAAGCATTCCTGACGATTTTTCATGGGTTTGAAATGATTATTTTTAACTTCGAAAGAATTTATAGGGAACGGAAACGTACCGAGACGACTTATTAAAAAAACATAAGCATTTGTGAAACCTAAAAAAGAGCTGATGCAAACACGTAGCCACTCGCTGTACGTGACATTCCGTCTCGCACTGGCAGGTCTTCCCTCTACGTCACGATTCTTTATTCATAATTATGATGAAACGCCACAGTTGTGTATACTTTTATTCAAACCTGAGACAATATTTTTATAAACAATAGCATGCCATTTGTCAAACATAATTAAATGATTCATCAATTAAAGAGGATTAAAAAGACTGGCTGAATTCCTCGCGCAAATTTAATGTTTCCGGGACTCGACAAGCCTTTCGCCAACTTATCATTCACACTCCGAACTGCATGAATCAGAAACCCCTTCTTGAATTTTCTCTCTTCACTAAAAACGATCAACTCGTTCTTTTACCGCCTCGACAACGTCACATACACGCGAGACCGATTCGCGCATTGTTTCTGGACACACGAAGTGCTGACATTGTCCCACGTGTCCGGTCTTTCTTACTTTCATCGCTGATGGTTCCTGTACATAAAACGGCTTGAGGAAAAGTTTGCGTGTCCGTTGAAAAGGGATTTAATCGACGGGGAAGTAGTCACGCTAAATCGAGGTTGGGGGGAAGGTAGGAAAGAAAGGATTTATATACTTTGTAGCGGTTTTTATGTTTGGGTCGTCGCGAAAGTGAAAGTTTTAATTGGAGGAGCTGCCTTTATGAGAGCGAATTTTATGTAGAACAATTGCGATTCTTTTGGCAAAAGAAAAATGTTAAGCAACGAGTTTCTTTAAATGGGAATAAGCCTCCTTTCAAACTTGAGAAATCTGGAAATATTCTTTTTGTTTATTACGTTATAAATTCCTCTTCCTTAATCCTTATATAATACTCCCACAAAAAAAAAAAAAAAAACGACCAGAACATCTAAGCAGATTTTTATTTCGTCTCGGAACCGATAATTTCCCTCGGTGCATCTCTCTACTCTCGGCTCAAAGGAGAACAAGATCGAGAGAAGGTACAGAGACCGACCCGCGGGATTTTTCTGCGATTGGCATCCCGCGACGCTGCAGTCGTTCCTACATCCAGAGAACGAGAGGATATATAACGATCCTGCATGAATAAATCATGGAAGTGTCATCGGCATTCCTTTTCTTCTCCTCTCTCGCGTGCGCGTTTCGTTCTACTTCTATATGTAATGCCATTCCGGACTAGCTTTACAGTGCTTTGTGCATCAAGATGGTCCGAATTATGTGTGCAGTATGTGTGTCCGTCTGGTGTAATTCTGTTTGAATTTGATGTGAACGCGTTGACGTATGGATTTGATTTATACTCAGGCAAGAGTTTTCGAGCGCGTTATCTTATTGGTACAGCGTGTGACTCATTGGAGAACTGTATAGCGTGGTAATATCGTCGATGATTATATAATTGCAGGAGACTATTAAAGTAGTTTATCGAGTGATGATATGCACAGCATTTTCGCTTCACTTGTGTCATCGATATTTGAACGATTTTATGAATCGTCCGCCGAATAAATTATTTTTCTACCATTCGCGAACACAGTCGCATACTCTTCAAAAAGTAAAGTTACTCTGAAAAATCCACGATTGCAATGCCTGCACAATGCACATTCATTATGCTTTACTTCTTCTTTGCTCGCATAGCTGCACCCCAACTTTGAATTCCACCCCATTCTCGTCCCTTTTTTTTCCGAACTGCGTCTCCCGGATCTTTTCTCTCTACCGCGGCTTTCCCGCCACCATCACCTCCCATGCGCACATATATATTTTCGATTCCTTTGTGGCAGCGAGTGGATTGCATCGATTCGCGACATCGTCTTTGCCTCTGAAAGCCTTTGATCTGAATCTTCGTCTTTTTTTCTCTCTTTTCTGTGTGCGAATTCCTGCGTTTGTCGATGATGCTTTGTGCTTAGAAAGTGTGTATGTATGGCTTCCATTTTCGAGAAAGTCAATCTCGCGGTTCTGTTCGTTCTACGGAATTAACCGTTTTTTTATACGGTTTTCAGTGGATTATTGAGTTACGGGCATAATGAGGGATTTTCACGTAAAGTGCGCTGCGATTAATTTTCGTCCTTTATTTTCGCACAGAGTCGAGGGACAGGCATTTTTCCTAATTAGAGGAAATTGTTATTGAAAACTCCGAGTTTGATGTTGAAAGGCTAATATTTCCCCTTCTGCGAGAACGAATTCCTTGAAAAATGTTTGGAATAGTTTGTCAATATTGGACAAAGTTGGCCCACTTCAATCGAGCGCTTTCATATATTGAATATTTTTTCGCGACGCGCGTCAAAGGGAAGGGCATTCCAATGACAGGCGCACCGATAATGAATTTCTCCAGAGGGAATGTAATTTTCCAAGCAATCGATATATCGTTAATTTAAACTATTTCAACTCTGTTTACAGCTCACGACCTCCTATGAAAATAATCAATAATTAACAATATCTTATTAGTCCAGATTAATCTCTCAGAAAATTGTATATATCCACGTGCAGAGCAAAGAGAGATAAAACCACAACCGTCAAAAGACGAAGACGGACAGACAGCAGCAGCACCTCTGCGTGACGCGCATTTCGCTTCCGATTCTCTGTCTCTCTATACGCGCAAGCTGCTACTCTCGGCGTTTTATCGCGGCCGTAACAACGCTTACCGCATCGCATTGTAATTGCCGAGTCTCGTTCTCTCGTCCCGCGGCATTATGATATCGCACAGCAGCGGCGCGCGCGGCTGTAAAGTCCGGATCGTAAAGCGACCTCTGCTCTCTCGGCACATGTGTGTGTGTGTGTGAGATTGTTGATGTGTCTTATGTATAGGTGTTGAGCTCGCTTTTGGTGTGATACGAATGATGAATTTTTGAGGTTTTCTGGTTTGGAGTGTGAATATATTTGTGTATTCTGCGAGTTGACAAAACTTAAAATATTAAATGGTGTAGGTTTCTTTTTTGAAGCAAAAATCTATTAAAAACTGAGAATTCAAAGAATGCATTCAAAGTGTCTTACTCCACACGACTCTTTCTACTAGCGGACTTTCCATCTCCTATTTTATCGACCATAAATGCACTTTTTATTAAAACGTTTCCAAGCTCGCACTCTTCGAAAGCGTATAATCCAAGCATAATTTTTCGGTAAAAACTAGTTCGTACAAACTTTGCATAATTTAACATATTCCAGAAGAAAACCGGCTCTATAACGGTTCTTAGCGTACGCGTATTTCACACGAAATCCAGCGCACAGAAAGTAAACAATCGAAATTCCTCCGATAAACACTCGGCGAGTTCGTTTTGCAACATACACACACACACACACACATTGTAAACACTTTTTACGACGCATCTCTTTTCCGATATCCCGTCAGTCGTTGAACTCAATTACGCCACGAACGCAGCGACCTGGTCTTTTTTACGAGTTTAGTGCAAGCTCTCTCTCTCTCTCTCTCTCTCTCTCTCTCTCTCTCTCTCTCTCTCTCTCTCTCTCTCTCTCTCTCTCTCTCTC
>CM053168.1:7503080-7528132 GCA_012977825.3 Pteromalus puparum | reverse complement strand
TCTTCGAAAGCGTATAATCCAAGCATAATTTTTCGGTAAAAACTAGTTCGTACAAACTTTGCATAATTTAACATATTCCAGAAGAAAACCGGCTCTATAACGGTTCTTAGCGTACGCGTATTTCACACGAAATCCAGCGCACAGAAAGTAAACAATCGAAATTCCTCCGATAAACACTCGGCGAGTTCGTTTTGCAACATACACACACACACACACACATTGTAAACACTTTTTACGACGCATCTCTTTTCCGATATCCCGTCAGTCGTTGAACTCAATTACGCCACGAACGCAGCGACCTGGTCTTTTTTACGAGTTTAGTGCAAGCTCTCTCTCTCTCTCTCTCTCTCTCTCTCTCTCTCTCTCTCTCTCTCTCTCTCTCTCTCTCTGCCTCTCGCAAACATTGACACGTTGAAATCGAAGTTCGACGTCGAGCTTGTTAATAGCTCACCGGTTCCTGATTTAAGACGAGATAGAGTGATTCGCTTCTCTTTTTTCTCTCTCGCCGGGTATACTGCGTCTTTCTTTTAGCCAATAATTTATATCGAAGCAATACTGCTGAGAGGAAGCCGAGCAGTAAATATTGCAGCCTGATACATGCGCATCGGTTTACTTTCTGTACGTAAGCTTTTTTCCGCGATCGCCATTCTTTTTTTCAATAACGCTTGAGACTCCTTTAATGAGCGTATTTTACAAGAGGTACTCGCGATTTTACGACGACGATAACAAAGTTAGTTTGATTAAAAATACGATAGCAGAATGGTCTGCTGGTGTGCTTTTTTGTACCAAGAAAACGTCGATATAGTGAGAAGAAAGTGAACCGAGACGGTTATACTATCATTTTCTAATATCAAGAGACTTTCCTTCTAAAAGTAGCGAAGCCGACAAAGTGTGCACTTTCTTGAAAGCCCCAGCGTCCTTTTACGTGCTGGCAGCAATTCGTGGCCAAAGTATAAAGGACACTTTTTCCGCGGCGCAGCGAAACGATTACGGATGTATTAACGTCGTCGTCGGCGGTGAAACCTTACTTTCTAAGCGTGATCCGCTCGCGAACGCTAATCTCGACGACCGATCGAGCGCCGAGAGAGATAACTGATTATTTCGCGCACGACACAGTACGAGTTTTTCTTTTTATCGAGGAAACACGGCGGCCAAGGTATTAGCATTCTTTTATTGGAGGTAGATGATGATTTATCGGTTGGTTGGAGACATTAGAGTGTAATGTGTTTGTATAATGATTTTTTTTTTATTTTATAGCGGGATGAAGTCGTTAAACCACTTTTCTAAGAATGGAGCTCTGTTTGGTTTTGAGCTTTATTGGGTTGTCGGAGGTGAGAACGATGAAGACTTAATTGTGCGAGATAGCGGCGTTCTTTGGTTATTTTTGAATTTTATCTTTTAGACAAGAGAGTAATAGCGCGTGATTTTTACACGCTATTTATGCACTTTTTTGTCTTTGTCTAAGGCGAAGAATTTTTAGTGAGTCAGAGGGAAAGAATTTGAAAGGAATTGATGGGTGATAAACGAACTAAATTTATTGCGTCTTGCATATACATATAGATAAAAATAATAGGCATTTATCGGGGACAAATATCAATTATTATTGAAATTTATTCAAAAGATGTGAATGATAATTTTTTGTTTACTTTTTTATCAACAAACTCATATACCCATTATTACTCATAGATTATAAAGTCGATACGCATATCAAAATAACAATTATTTCGAACGATGCCAATCGCTAATCTTCTCCAAATCCTCCGCAGACAACCCAAACACCGCATCTCCAATAATAACCCACCAGGTAAAACACTCAACACGGCAGCTCACATTCTCTCTCCCAAACCGTCAAATTACATCTTAAATTAAAATTCACCTCCCGAATCAACAGCTCGCGATATCAAGCGTCTCACAGCTCGTATAATCCCGACAAACAACTCATTCCAGACGAAGTAATTCGCGCACACGCCGCGCGGTGTCGAAAAAAATTTTCATTAAAGGCTGCGCGAGTATTATACGTTACCAACCGCTGCTCCAGGCGAGTAAATCAGCTCGGCCGTAAACTTACAGCCGATGCAGTGTGATACCGGAACGGAATTTGCAGCGCCGCCGCCGTTACATCGATATTAATTTTGTGTCGGAAGACGACGGTGTGTGTGTCTTGGAGATCTGTGTCGGTTCGAATATGGCTCGGGGCTATTGTGTGTGCTGTCGAGTGGATTTTTTCCTGCTCGATGATGGTTCGCGATAAGATTGTTTTTCTAACGTTTGCGCTTTCATGTGAGATGGATTATAGAAGCTTTTTTTATAGGCTGCTGAAGGAACGTTATTTTTAGTTTTTGTGATTTGCATATATGCATCCAATCAAAATGGTTCTTCATTTTTATCTATATTCTTTTTGAAACGAACGGCTCTCAAAAACATCAAACAGAAGCCTCGAAGAATTCGTAAACTTCTTAAAAGCTGAAATTTCCACTAAAATCGCAAGCTCTCTTCCCCGAGATCGTAAATTTTTCGCGCTCATCGAGGATAAATTTAGACACTCCGGCGCTGAGCCGGAAAACCCAAGCTTATAAAACGCCGGAAAACGTTGACGCATGAATATGTACGTGTGTCTTAGAAAAAGAGAGATATTTCTTGTAGTCGTTGCAGAGGAGCTGGATTTATTTCGAATCGACGCTATTTATTTTGCCGCCTGGTGCCAAATGGGTCGAGGATAAGCACTGGACGCGTGGATTTTCGCAGTCTGCATATTTTTCTTCCGTTTATCGCGCGAGGAAATGTCGGGATAAGATCTGCGCGTGTCGCGCGTCATTTGCGCGAAGAAAAGACTGCGTTATAAGGGAGAGCTGAAAGTGCTCTTTCAGCGATGCTGTTGGTATGTGATCAGGTTCGTTAAAGACGAGGACTTTCTTGTTGAATCTCGAATAAATAATTCTTTTGAAAAAATAACGTAAACGCTTTTTTTTGATAACTTAGATACTCACACTTTAAATCGTGATTAATTACCGCTATTTTCAGCCTGTCTCTCGTTTATTATCCCACTGTTGTTACAAGACCTAATTCTCCGGATTATTTTCGTTTTTGACAAAGACGAATGTTTTGCGAGTCTCCTTAACTTTATTTTAACGCCGGCATATAAGCACCGGTTGCAATCACGAGCTTATAATTTATTTCTCAAAGCCGAGGTTAAAAATCAATTTTCACCATTGCGCACACCCACAAGTTAAAACGCAATTCGCACCCGTAGCTATAGCTCTGGGCGCAATAAATAAAGTTGTAAATCTCTCTCGAGGTGCGAAAAGTGTATATGAGCTATCTCCCTTTCTCGAACGTGTAATATCTTGCTAACTACAGCTTCCCATTGTTCGTCGGCTCCGCCTGTACTAAACAACTTTTAATGAGTCGCGCGACGCGTCAAGTTGGCGCGTGCCTATATATATACACACGAGCGTGCAAGCGGTCGGCTCTAATGTATCCGCGTGTCGATAATACGTGGAGCTGTATATATAAGAGTCTTTACTTTGGATATGTCTACAGTGTACGTGGCTAAATGGGATGCTGCTGCTGCTACTGCTTTGGTCCCCTTCTAAAAGTGTGCCTGATGCGAGAAAACTTTTATTCGATTATATCGCTCGAGGTGCGAAACTGCAGCTCGTGCTATCGCGACTTGGAAACTAATTTGCCATTGGCTCGACTCGACCGTCTTGCGAATGGAGTATCGGTTTTTCCTTCTGCCATGAGGGTATTTAATTTAGCTTTCGGAGCTGGCTTGTACCTGTTTTGTATTATTTTCACTTATTTTGGGCTATCTGTCTTAGGATCGCTTGAAAAGTATGTAATTTCAAGGAGACGAAATATTCCTGCTCCGTATGCTGGAATAAACGCCGCACGTTATTGTAACCGTGAAACAAAACAGTTTTGAACTGGCATATGGCTATATCTAATATCTGTCTAGCGTAGATAGGTGGCGCATAGGTATTTTCCTACTCCCCTCATCTCAATCTTCGCGCCGAGTCTATAGATATAGCGGGGTGACACCTATGCCAAAGTTATAACTGCTTTGTTAGGCCTGCTTCGGCTGCTCATGCTATAACTGCACCGGTGTTATTACAGCTTTTAAATGATCTATTTAGCGTTCTTAGTTGACTTTAACTATTTCTCATATTATTTTTGTCTAGCGTAATAGTTACGTCGCCGTCGCTTCCTCCCAAATTAAGAAAATAAGCATACATTTCCCTCGCTATAAAAATCGTGACAACTCGCTATAAAACAATCGTCTAATGAAAAAATTTCACCTTTCCATCCGCATTCCACGGAAGGATTTTCGGATGAAATAGCGCACGGACGAGAAAGCGCCGGTGCAATAACTACAATGTTGCATAGCGCTCGAAAACATCGAGCACTTTAACGAGGTGTGACTGTCATTTATTTTAGGCCTGACTTGATTTTTCTCTCGTGTTCTCGCTTCATCGTTCGCACGTTGAAGTCTTTTTTTTGCACTGTCGAAAAATCGATGAATTTCGAGAGTGACCTAGATAATGGGTGGGATTTTTTGCTCCTATTGTGGTCCGAGTTGGGGAAAAAAATTTGAATAACGAGGACAATGGCTCCTTTTTCGCTGATTTTTCACGGTGAATTTCATTGCGAAATGAATTTCGAATTCTAGGAAGGATGAATTGCGATCGCTCGATTTCAATCGAGTCGATATTGTTGTGGTCGAGTCTGCTTTTCAACGTGAAATAGCACATTCTTTACAAATCAGTTTTCGAATTAAACTAATTTCAAACGCAAACAAACCGTCAGCAACGATTGCGAATGATTTTTCGAAAGAAACAATGTTCTAGGCGTGTACATTGATTTTACAAGTAACCGCAGTTTCCAAAACAAAACTAAATCCATCACTAAAACAAACACACTCTACAAGCCAACGTATATAACAATCGCGAAAAACCAGCCGCACAGTCAGTTCTCGCCTTCCGCGAATCGCTCTCAAAAAGCCGCTTGTGTTCGTGCCTACTCCAACAACGTCCTATACGTACAGGTACAAGCATCAGCGAATAGTTCAGCGCAGTCTACATCGTGGTTGCGTCACTCTCGACTCAAACGGACCGTGACGCGGGCGGACCATCGCACCGTTAAACTATTCATAGTGTATAGCGTCGACTGTGCGGATCTCGAATGCCGAACACAGCAGTGGCTGCGATGCTCTATGAAAACACAAACTTTATTCAAATCAGCAGCTCAGACCGAACGTTCATTCCGTTAATTGATGCTTCAGCCGGTGGAACAGGTTGAGAGTCGAGATTGCAAGTGTATATGTGTGTGGGATGGTGTCTGGGTATTATGAGGGGTTTTATTTGCATTTTGGGATCTTTCGGCAGGTAATCCTCGGATACGGAGAGAAAGTCGGTGCGAGGTGATTAGACTGAAAGTCGCTTTCGTTTTCGATTGAGTGATAATTTGTGGAATATAATTTTGAGATAAAAGAAGCTTTTGTATTTATGTTCGTAATTCTACAGTAAACTATTATTGGACGTGATTATAAATATCTGTAGCTTTTAAACATGACGCGACTCTTCGCGAACGCAAAATGATTCATTCGCAGCGAATGTAATTTTTCATGTTGCATAAGCGATAATTTCCTGCGCATCCAAATGTAGATGTCGATGCAACGCCGTGCAAAATTCATTCGAAAAATCCAATTTCAGCTTGTACCTACATCGCATTTGCTGATAATTCGTAATTTACAACTCGACATGAAAAGGCTTTTACTGCGCGAATCCTTCGTTAAACTCAAATCATCCGATACTTAAAACGCAAAGCATAAACACGCTCGTTACTGCTCCCATACTTTTTCCCTCACAACTCCTTCAAACTTACACATACACGCGCGCGCGAGCGTATATAATACCCGGGATATTTTTCGTTTCGAAAACTTGTCGCCTTCGCGGTTTATTAACTCAGTAACATCTCTCGTGCGGAGGAGTTTGTATCGCACGTAGACAGCCACACGGCCTCGAATCACAAATTCACTACCGTATTTACATCGCCACTTAAATGCATCTGTGTACTTAAGGTCCTGTTTGCCACACACACATACACATGCACACACAAGTTGCCTCAGCAATTTACGTCTAAACGCCCAGCGTTGGCTAGTCGCGCGTTTGTGCATTAAATGTTGATGTTGCGAAGACACATACACGTGCTGGTATGATACTCCGCTGTTGCGAATTTCGAATGCGCTGTGTGTATACGTTCTGTGGCCTTTTTTCCTCTCTCTCTCTCTCTCTCTCTCTCTCTCTCTCTCTCTCTCTCTCTCTCTCTCTCTCTCTCTCTGTCTCTGTCCTGCGGAGTGATGAGAGCTCGATGTGTGTTTGCCGATGGATGTTGCGAATGCAAATCGAGAGATAAACATTTATTCGGTGGAACACATGCAATACGAGTTTCCTATTTTAATTGGGACTGTTTCAACTCGAAAAATCGATGGACTGTATATGTTGTTGGAAAAATATACTCTGAATTATGTGGACACCTTCAAAGTGAGGAATTAATTATAGCTTTCAAATTGTAAAATAGGAGTACGTGACGAGAAAAGATTATTGTTGCCGTTTCGTGGAATCTAATTAAGCACCTGTAGAGGACACACATAGGTCATTAGTCTGACATCATACAGACGCTCGCGCGCACGTTTTATAAGTTCCACAAACCATGCGGGCCAGGTAACAATTATAGACGGAGTCGACGCTCCGCTCTGACCTTCGGGCTCTGTCGCGAATTCGTCAAAACGTTCGTCAAACGAAACCGGAGTCATATGTGTTTTGTCATTTTGGTGCACCATCCTTCTATAATTAAATGGAGATTATATTATTATGCTATATTTCTGAGAAAAGAAAAAAAAGAAATTTAAAGCATGGGCTAGCTTTCAAACTAACGATCGAAAAGAAAAATTCGATCAAGTAATGAAGACTATTATACCAACTCTGAATACAGCCCCAAGCGCACAATGCCTCTGAATCTGTTATTCCTGCATTCATCGCACTGACCCCATAAAAACAAGCTTTCAGCTATATACAATGATGCATTCTGAATCCATTCGATCGTCAACTCATCACACACATTGTCCGTCAACGAGTCGTTTCCTGGTAGATAATACACAGCGGCGTGTCGAGCTGCATTGGTCGATAACGATCGGGTAGGATAATCCGGTGTATTTTACGATAGCAGTGAGACCCTCCACACCTACTTCCTGTATATGGCGGTGCAGTCTCTCGAGCGTAGGAAGTGTTAAGTGATGCGAGCCATTGCTTTTTCCATGGACTTTTTGCATTCACGAGCTTCGAGAGTGAGCTAACGTTTTCAAGGACAGATATGACCGGTTCACCTCCTTTTTTTTGGTCATCATTATTAGGGTTATTTTGAGGATTTCATTCAGTGCTGGTTATTATTTAATACCTCGTATTTATGAGTTTCTCTCTTGGAAATATCCAATTAATTTGATGCATTTCACAAAAAATAAGAAATCTATTTTCGCAGAGTAAGAAATTCATTGGTCGTTCCAATTCCTCGTCTAAGAAACTCAATAATCGATAAGTCGTGACCATTTCTGACGTCGATAAAAAAAAGTTTCAAATTAAACCTCTCCACCTCGTTTCTGCTATACATATACAGCATTTCGCAATCTACCTACACTGCAAAAGTAGGTTTTCACCTGCCCCGAATGAAAAACACCTCTTGCAATCCAGCCAAAAGCGTTGACCCAAAGCCTATCCTCCTTTCCCCCAGAATGTGCAATATTTATACGCTACTCTCTCTCTCTCGTAATACGAGCTGGCTCTCGGCTGCTCGAAAAAGAGAGGATATTCACCCCGCGAGTCGAGAAAAAATTTATTCCGGGCATTAAAAGAAACCTCTCCTAGGGCAACCCATTTATCCCGTGATCCAGTTCTGGCTAGCGTACCGAAAAGCTTCGACGTATAAAATGAAAAAAAAAGTTTACGAACGTATCGGTAATGAGGCACGCGTTCGTGCGGTAATGGCAGTTGGCAGAAAGAGAGTATAATATACAAGCTTGACCCCGTAAATCACGAGTGCACACTTACGTTGCTCATTTTGTGGAACACGACGCGTTCGGGGCTATAATGTCCCCCTGTATATAGTAGAGGAGAGTTATTTCTGAATTCGTCTACGGGGAGCAGAGTGTATACGTTGTGTATTGTAAGAGAGCGACGATCTCGAGCGGCCTAGACCTTGGACGCGCTCTTTCTCTTCTGCATACTCTCGTTCTATGCTAATGAGGCCGCGGACTCTATGTGTTCGAATGGATCGATCCGAGCTTTTCCTTTTGTGTATAAGTATTATCGGAGGATGTGTGTAAAGCGTGTTCAGAGAAAGTTCGGTATATGTATCGCGCCGTCGTTAGTATGTTAATATTATTATCGTCGATTGGAGTATCCAAGCTGCATTAAACGCGAGAGAGATGCGAGCAACGAGAGAAAATTTTTCTTCTCGAGTAACGATCTTGATGTTAATCTTCTCGCGTATAAACGTATAAATAAACGAGAGTTATATTCAGCCCCGATGTGTATATACCTACTTTCGGCGAATCTACAGATCCATCTACGGTATACAAATAAACAATCAGTGCGTGCACTGATTCCTGCAAAAAAGAAAGTCCCAATTATGCAAACGGCTTATTTACACTGCGTAAAATACTCACGCATTTCCACACACACCACGTGAGCTAAAAATAAACTCTTCTCGCGCATAAATATCACGCACAGTCGACGAAAACTGCAAGTATCAGCGCATTATGTCACCTGCGTCGCGCCGAGGTCAGCACAGCAATGATGCAATCGCTCCTGATCTACGCTCGCGTGCATTATGCATGCGTATATACAAAAGGAGGTGCACTGGAAACTCGAGATGCGACTCTTATTTATTTCGGCATCGAGGTTGTTCAAAGAGAGAAATGGTGACTTCAGGAGCTGGAGTTATCCGATAGCGAGTGTATTAGATGCGCTGGGTGGATAAGGGTATGTTTTATGATGCCTATAGGGAGGTTCTTTTTATGAATACTGAATAATGCTACATCTCGATGATTTATAAAATTATGAATGCTTTCGATTGAGATTCTAATGTGAATTATTTTTTTTTCTCTTTTAGGTAAGTTCCTGCCTATTGACATAATTCTCAAATTCGTAAGTCTTATACAATATTCAAAGAATTTCAGCTATTATACTCCTCTCAAAAAACATATTGATCTCCCCCACAAGCTTCAAATCGCGTCACATTAAAACCACTCCGCGTGTAAAAATAACGACAGCACCTCAACGACTCCCTGCACCAATAGCCTCTGAGTATCTTGTCGCTCTTTGAAGCGCGTCAAATTTCTCAGATATAGACATAAAAATTGAAAGTGCGCTGTTTCACACATACAAGCTGGTACTGATGCGAGAGAGCGTGTATATAGGATGAAGGTATATGAAACGACGCGCGATGAAACGTCTTGAGGATATCTTACTCGTTATAACCTCTCGAAGGTTCGCGCGAGCGAGCGTGCATTGCCTGCGGTGCGTCAGAGTAAATAGGTGTGTGCACAGAGTGTTCCATATTTACGAAGATTAATAGTAGGGAATTTTCAACTATTAAATCAAAGAGGGAAGGTACGCTGAGCTTTCTACTATGTTTGCGGAAGTGTTTGAATATTTTGTAATTGACTAACTTTGAAAATTCTTTAG
The DNA here is from genome assembly GCA_012977825.3 of Pteromalus puparum. NCBI lineage: Eukaryota > Metazoa > Arthropoda > Insecta > Hymenoptera > Pteromalidae > Pteromalus > Pteromalus puparum. The sequence continues at coordinate 7,518,392 of CM053168.1, read as the reverse complement.
TTATGTATTTTTTTTGAAAATTAAAAGCTTAGAAGAGATAAAATTGAGTATAGTTTTAAAATAGTCAGAGAAAATAGATGATGTCAAATTCTAAAATTAACTCGACATAGAAGCCTCCATGTACACACAGGTAGACGGCTTTTTTTTCGGTCGACGCCTCGAGGAAGTCTCCCTTTCTATCTCTCTCTCTCTCTTCCACGCTCTTACAGCTCGCGATGGCTTCGCGATTTTCTTTTTAACGCTCGCTGCTCGCGCGCGTCTATCATGCGAGCAGCATCAGCTTTTGCGCCGCTGTTATGTGCTGCAGTCTTCCCTTCGTGCCAGAGCACTACACACTACAGCTCGGAACGGAATGTCTGATCGATTAATGGGAAAATTATTTTCTTTTCTACTCTTTACACGTAATGTGCGCGATACTACAGGGATGCCGGATAAACAGAGGTACTTACATTATACGAGGCGGTGCGTTTTAAAGTTCTTAATTATGATGGCTTGGATTTTATTTGTTCGTAAAAATTCTTGTGGTAGCTTGTAATGAAGTCAAAATGATCAATGCGGGAAAAGTCCTTACTCGCAGTACAGCATAAAGAAGCCTTAGTGATCAAAAGTACTATACTATCCATAGAAAAGAAGAAGAGCCACAAAAGAAGGACAAAGAGCTAAAGCAGAGAATACCAGATCTCTCGAAGGCAAAGAAAGAAACGTTCGAGAGCCTCTCGCGCATCAGCAGATACGATCGCTACTCCGTCCGTCCGTCCGTCCTGCAGTCCGTGCAAAAATCCCTTCTAGCTAAAAGCCTTTGCTGCTGCTGCTGTGCCCTCGGCTCGTTAGGTGGATAGATAAATGTTAATCCGATATCTTCGTTTTCTCTGCGCACAGCTATGTGTATTCAGTTACGATATATATCCGCCGAGAGGATCTTCGGGCATCTCCCTCGAGGTAGTGGAGAACGAGCCGGTGTGCAGGAGCAGCACAATTGACGTGCTGCGAGTTAGAGATGTTGACGCAGCGGACTGTCCGAAGTATATGTGTGTATGTACTCTAGGAGACGGAGGTAGTTTATTTGAGAGCAAAGTTGTGTTCAGGACGATTGATAAAGGTTGTGCGTTGTTTTTCATTTTGCTGATTGGCTTATTCTTTTTTTCATGATCATCAGTATCACGACAAAGATTCATAAAAATAAACTTTGAACTCAAGGCTATAGGACACTTGGTGCATGAAAGGCCAACGGATCGTTGTTTATCCTTCGCATCTGCCAAGCCAAGCATCATCGCTTCGCGCAGTTATGAGCTGCAATCTTCGCAGATGTCATCCCTGACATGATATTCCATGATATTCTTCGCGAACAATCAAACAGGTGATTCATGCTTTCGAATTGGTGTGTCGATAGATGGAGAGAGGGAGAGGGAGAGAGAGAGAGAGAGAGAGAGAGAGAGAGAGAGAGAGAGAGAGAGAGAGAGAGAGAGAGAGGGGCAACTCTCGATTGTCGTTATATGCAATTGGCGCAGCCTATAACTGCATCAGCGGCGCGAGATTGTGAATCGTCGGCGTGATTCACTTTGCTGGAATTGGACTGAACCGTGTAACAACCTGTGCGTACTGTACATATGTGTATCATATTTGCGCTCGATTTAGCCGGGATTCCAGGTAATTTAGAATTTTATTTACTTTACGATACGATTTGAATTACATTTGAAATTGAATTTTTGCAAGTTCTTGGTTGGCAAATGTACGATCAATATATTCGCTTTTGATCATATGCTACACTATAGCAGTAGTGGTGGTATAGTAGTAGTTGCATAACGCGGTTAAAAATTTTCGGCGAGGTGTTCCCTGACAACCGCGTTAATTGATGCTTTTATTCGAATCGGCCAAAACTCTGCTGCTACTTTCTCTCTGTACACCGGAGATTTGAAGAGTTTGAAACCAGGTTCAGTTTGCTTTTTTAATTTTGATCGCGTGCGTTTAAGTAATACAAATCTTAACTTAATGATTTGCCCGCTTATATGGAATGTAACGTGCGAAAATTATTATGCAAGTCCTTATAATATCTACAGCTAATCTAATGCATACCTAACAGCGTAGTACAGCTAGATCTACCCACTATCTTGTAGATCGATTCTAAAAAACCGGAGCCACCCCTTGTCCAGCTTTAAATTAGGGTGGAGTCAGGACTATATATGTGATCGCGCAACTGGCATTATCATCAGTTGACCACTAGTCTTCGCATGGGTTGTATCATAGTCACTAGACAACTTTCAACTTGCTTAGATCAGTTTCATAAATTATATTCGAAACATCGAAATAATGGCCAAGTTTCAGGGTGGAAAATTAGCAGCTGATGAAGTGGAGGAGCAACAAATGATAAATTTACATTTTACCATCGACTCTGGTGATGAGTAAACCTATAACTCAGAATCAGACCTAAGCTATTCTGATTGGGATCCATCATTTGAATGCATTTTTTCGTCAACTTTGATTGACAACTCATATTCAGATACGGATTCATCGTCTAACTTTCTCAGCTGGCTTAGAGATGTCCATTCATCGTCTAACACTGACAGCTCGGATTCAGATACGGATTCATCGTCTGAGTCTGACAGCTCAGATACAGGCACTGATTCACCGAGTGAATCTAAACATCCGAGGAGGAGATTCAGAGTCGCCGTCAGAAGACTTGGTCCTATGAGAAGAGAAAAAACCTCTGACAAGGAGTACGTCTTTCCAAACAGAGAAAGTGATACACTACGACAGTTCGAAATCTCTGAGCAGCAACGTAAGAGGTGCCGTTTAGAGGGAAGCCCATTACGCGTTTTCAAGACCAACCTTTGAGAAACTTACGAAAAGCCTCTTCCCGACGAAGTTATTACTGAACTCGAGGATTTTTTGGTATTGAGCGCTGTATAACTTTATCCGAAAATTGTAAATATATCATGTAATTATTTTTGACTCAAGCTACTTATGAACGCGAATCAACACTTTATTATTATAATCAAACTTATTAACTTAATCAAATATTTAGCTCATCACAACCTAAATTAGAAATTGAGTAGTTTTGGGGTTCAGCGTGTCCCGAGGAAAATGTGCCCGATAGAAGTTTAGGAAAGTATTTTAATCTTAGCGCGAAAGTTTCGCGCGTTGCGCTGATTGAATAATGGAAGTTTTATTGACCTTGAAGTTTTCTCAAATTACTTACGAATTTTTGCTGCGAAAATTCTCGTTTTTTTAAGAATCAAATATTAACACATCTCAAGAAATTAAAACAAAGTCTGTCACTACCTTCGACAAAGAATATTAATTCAGGAAAATTATAACCTGATTTACGTGGCCGCATCTCCTGCGAGATTACGTCACAACTGTGCGCACATAAGCTTCTTAAAATGAAGACTTTCGACGCGCAGCGGGACGTTGGTATAAAGTAGTGGCGCCGACCCAAATCTTCCCCCCTGTCTGTGTATATATATGCAGACGCTTGCATACGAGGAGCGTAAAGTCCATTATATTACGGGAGGCCGAAAGAAAGGGAGATTAATATCTTTATTATGCCGCGCGAACACGCGCTTCTCGCGAAATAATAAACGCGCGCTACTACACGCCGGGCAATTAAAATTTTAAAACAAACAGCCTGTCGTAATGTGTGTTTATGTAATTAATGATTTTGCGATAGATAAATTTTGCAGTGGCCTTGTCGTGTTCTATATCCGTACGCATAGTGTGATCCGCGAGATGGATCGATTAGAAAGTAATAATCCGTGTAAGTATCATTGCCCAACGTATTGGAATACGTGCAACGAGTGATCTCGAACCAAATTATTCAAATGCGTATCTTAAAACCAACTGCTACCTTGCGCGTGTATGTAGATATAATTTCACATGAATCATGCCTCGCCTCTTTTGAAATGCTCTCTTTCTCAACCTTATTATTCGAAATGGATATGATAACTAAAGAGCTTTATGGCTCTTCATCGACAACCAATGAATATTTATGCGACACTTTTTCTCCCAGGTGCTTCTCATTGAAGTCGGATAAAAACATATATGCATATGCTTGTCTAAAGTAGCGATAAACCCATTTTCCAAATAGAATAAGACGAAACAATGCAATCGTCGCAGGACAAAGCGCAGCGTACAACTTTCTCAACTATACTCCTCGATCGCGCAAATCCAACAATTTAACAACAACAATGTATAGCAGCTACACAATCTCCTCCAGAGCATTCGCGCAAAAGCTGCCCTGCGCCACTTTGATTCTTCGAAACTGCTGTCCATTTAACAGACAGAGAGTAGCGAGCTTGCGCCAAAGCACAGCTTCAAATTGAATGCGCGAACAAGACATACTCTCTCTCTGTCTCTCGCGTGCGTATACATGGAGAAGGGGGGTCCAGAGCATCGGGGACAAAGTGGGATGGCAATGGAGATGCATGTCATCTCTGAATGCCAACTAAACCGACATGAATCTGATGGTACACGTGTTGCTCGATCGGAACTAGTCTAGAGGATGAATAGCCTCTGGTGTGTAGCTGATGCAAGCTCTCGTATTGGTCCAGCTATGTATCGCTTTATCGAATTAATCGGGTAATAGTAGGGGCTGAGGTTTGCGGTGTTCTGGGTGGCCCAGGGGTTTGATTAACCCAAGTGCTCTATATGTACGTGTGGTTTGAGTTTTGTCGCGTTGTCATTAGCGATCAGTACCGTGATGGTGATAGGAGAAGCTTCTCTTTTATAGTGCGCTTGCGATGACTAGATCAATTTAATTAAGCGCGGGTATTTCTCGTTTTCTCTCTATGTATACACGTGTGTACAACATCATAGCGAAATGTACGTTTGCATAATGAGCCATCTAATTTTGTTTTCCTTTGATCCTGTATAGCATTGCTCACTTTTCCGCTGGAATCGAGTTTCCCGTTTAGCGGAATATATGTTTATGTAGTTTCATGCGAGAGCGCTGGGAAAGGACGAACGCACTCTCGCAATATAATAAATAGCTTTGCTTTGATTAAATTTCTCTGCAGTTTGATTTTAAAGCTCGTTCCGCTCAACTTTGTTTGTTTATTTTAGAATCGTTATGCGTGCATTTCCTTTTAATACTTCTTTCGAGCAAAAGTACGTAGTAATTGAAATTCAAGAAAAATATGAGAAAGTAGAAAGAGATATGTACACACGGTTTTCAGGTTTTTCGTATATTTATAGAAGCTTCTTATCTAATACAATATTTAAAAAGCTCCAAGTTATACACGAAATAAATCACCAATCCTTATCACACACTGCAAGGATTGATTATAATTTCAAAAAAATTCGTCAATCAAAAGCATGCCTCGTTTGACCTCTCGTCATTCCAACTCGTTTCTCTCTGGCTGCACAGCGTGTAACACACCTACACCACAAGCCTCAACGATCGCTGTAAACGCTTACATATAAAGGATCCCAGTCAGTCAGAGAGACAGAGAGAGAGAGAGAGAGAGAGAGAGATAGATAGATAGTGAGAGAGAGAGAGAAGCCAGGGCGTGTACACGGTCAGCTCTATTGCGCGTTGTGTACATCATCAAAGGGAAGGGCTGCTGCTGCTGCTATACGCTGTGCTGAGAACGTATAATCGAGCTCTCGCGCACACTTTCAATTAAAATCACTCGCGAATATTATGCACTCGAGAGGCCTGAGAAAGGCGATCGCTGACGTAATTGCTGGGAATCTATTACTTGTGTACTAGGCTCTTATGGCTGTCTCTCTCTCTCTCTCTCTCTCTCTCTCTCTCTCTCTCTCTCTCTCTCTCTCTCTCTCTCTCTCTTATATATCTNCTCTCTCTCTCTCTCTCTCTCTCTCTCTCTCTCTCTCTCTCTATAATATCTCCGGTGTTGTTTATTATTGTGATGCGATTTAAATTAGAATTGCTAATCTTCTCGGGATCTAGATTTTCAAGGAGTGTAGCAATGCTTTTCGTATGTGTTTATTATGAAGATTTTTTTTTTCATTCTCATGCAAGGTGGGAGTTATTATTTCTCAGGTATTTTGCTTATTAGATGATTACGATTGCTTATGTAAATCCACACGAATACATGATGTAAAAATTTTCGTTTGCTTATCAATTAATCAAAACCGACTGGAAACAACAATATTCAACCTCAGCCAAAGGAACTCGAGAAAAAGAACACACCGCACACGCAGATCGAATTTATTGCACGGAAGCTCGGGCGAAAACCATCGACAGACGGGAAATCGGTAAACCGCAGTTATTAATACACCGGCAGAGAAAGAGAACTGCGTGGGTCAGCTCGCTCTCACACACGACGCGAGAAAATCGAGAGCACCGAGTGATTTCTCGTTTACTTATACTATATTCCCGTAACAGTCATTACGTCTTTGATTCGCATGGACAGCTTCGCGACACGTTACGTTTCTCTTTGCGATTATCTTTTTTTTTTTTTTTACACGAGATGTGTAGTGGTTGTTCCAGTGGTTGACGCTGTAAGCGAGCTGTTTACTCGTGTATACTGTGTTGTGGGAAACGATATGGCCCAGATTCGATTTAATTGATTGCTCACTTGTTTGTACTCGTTCATTTTCTCCGATGAATCGCGTACACTTGTTCCTAATTTTTATACAACAGTTTCTAATGCCGAGATTTGTAACGCAGTGTGTACAATGCTTCATCAGGAGTTTCAATTGTGTGAGAGTTTATAGGACGCATAAAGCGAATCGCTATGTTATGCGAGTGTATATTAATGCGTTAGTTGCGCATTCACGCAATGCCTCTCGAGCAATGTATTGGAAACTTTCTATTGTTTCTCGTGCTATTCTCGGAGCCGTTCAGTCTATAGTGATAGAAAGCTAAACACGCGAAGAATGTCATTATGCTAAAGCACGCTAAGTAATCGTCAATTAATTAGACTTAATTATTACGAAAGTTTTTTAGGCGTATTCACACGACCGTTTCAGTTTCGTTATTCACAAAAAATATACATTCCGATTGAGAAATTCTTAAACGTTATATTTCCATCCAAGTCTAATAATAGCTGTAAACCAATACCCCATTATTTTCGTCATCGATCTCGAAAACTAGTCTTCCATTTTCACTTCGTTCCTCGTTAAACGAGTCAACCTCATTATATACACTCCGTCGTCCGTCCTGCAACTAGGCCACCTCCTCTCATCAGGACTAAATACTTTACTTACTCGCGGCAGCTTTTCCAGTCCATTAAGCCAAGTGGGGTATCTCCCGGACACAGTCTTCGGTAACAAAAGCGAACGAGTCAGTCAGTCAGTCGGATAGCTCTTCTCTCATCCGAGAGAGACGCGTGTGTGTGTGTCTAAAAACGTTCGGCATCGATGTGGTGGATATCGCCAGGCCGAGTTTAAAGTTGGCTCGGCCTGTTAGATAACGGTATAGTCTCAGGAATAGAACACAGGGAAAACGTCGATCGCGAACTTTCACCCCGAGAGCGACTGCTGCCAGACCGAAAATTCGGTCGAAGGGAGAAGAAGATCGCGAGAAAGCTCGATGTCTAGGGGGGATAGAGAGTTTGGGATAGTTTTCGGGCTTTTTCTTCGGACTGTCGAGTGGAGGCAGTTGTTGCCGGGGATTTTTTGTCGACTTGAAGCTCAAGCTTGACTACTGTTTTATCGCTTACTGAGAGGATGAAAGTTTGCGCCAGTTGTCCAAACATTCTAACGAATGCTTGAATTAACAAAGTTTTCGTATACTTTCTGTTTTTTGCTACGGATGACACATTTATTTTTTTGCTACTGTAATAAGCTTTAGTGATGATAAATTTATGGTAAATATTCGAAGTATGCCAGTAATTTTAATTTAACTATGCAAAGTGTTTTTCTTTGAATAGCGAAAAATATTTATGAAAAGTAGGTTAAACGTTTCCTAGAACTAGAACTGTGTTCTAGATTTTTTGAAATGCCAAGTGTTCGCTCAAACCAATATTTTTGCTTCTCAAAGTTTCTCGAGTTTCCTCGAGTGGAGAAAGGTCTATTTTAAAATCGATTGACAGCGCCTGCCTTTCGACGATTGAATACTCTGGTTGTAATTACAGTAGCGTGAAGATTCCTAATAGCCTCTCTCTCCCGTATTCATCTCGTCGACAAGAGGGAATATAATACACAAACTCGTTAACTTTTTACAAATCGTCAATTACTGTGACTTCTCCGGTTTCAAAATGAAATATTTCCCTTCCCACATAAACTAAATTACGAAAACCAAAATCAATAATTTCAACTATTCCGATGCTTAGTGTACCTACACATCAATAATAATCATTGTGGAGCAATGTCACACCGACTGTTGACGCGGTAACTATACACGCACGTCGACGTCATTGTAATTGAGTGGCAAATTCGCGGTCCTTCAAGAGGCTTCTCGTGGGAATTTCATTCGATTAAGCGCAAATGCAATCCCAATCAGATTATCCTGTGCGCATCAACAAGCTTGATGCTCTAGCTGCTCGTACTATACTAATTGCATCTGCTCGACAATCAAAATTACGATACATAAACGTCACTTAAATACACTATATGTATATTACAAGTAATTTCGAGTTTTATTACGAAATACTCTTTGATGGTTGTCTATGTAGTTATCAAAATTCTAGGACTCAGTTATCGGGCTTTTTCGATGTCCCGTCGGGGTCTAGGGTCAACCTAACCTACATAGGCTTTAAAGAGCACTGAAAAACAAAGAAAATCATGTACTTTTTGTTTCAGCAGGTTGACTCCTAGGACTCGAGATATCGCCTCTCTACCAGACCTCCTTCTCTTCTTCCTAAAAACATAAGAAATGATCGATTCGCAACCATAAATATCTTTGGTACATTCCATACATTACCGCATTTTCTGTATTATGCAACCTAATTTGAGCAAGAATATCGGTATTTCGCAAGTCAGCATCGTTCCAACAAAACCTCCCTTGCGCTACAGAGTAGTATAGAGGGTAGTTCTCGCGCAACGAAAACGACGAGCCGGAAACAGAATAATAGTAACGCGTTACGCGCCTCGCTGTTTTCATACCAATTCTGTCTCTCTCTCGCGCGGATATTCGTTCCGTTCCGCGGCGTCGCCTCTTTCTCGCTTCGCGGAGATTATCTTGGGATCTGTCTGCGGGTCGACGGTCTCCCGGTCACGTCTTTGTTGAAGCTCGTTTTGCTCGCTGAGCGCCTTTGTATGTATGTGTGCTGTGCACGTTAAAATATGACGACGAATTGGTCGGTCGTCGCTGCTTTTCGCTACGTCGAGCGCGTAATTGTTTGATAGAGTTAATGCCGTGGGTGGCAGCCGCGCATTGTGCGATGGTAATGGATGTTATTAAATGTTTTTGTCCGTAAGATTGGTCAATGGCTGTGTTTGTTGCAAAAGCGATATTTCTTTCGGAGTTTTGATGTGGCTTCTTTGATGGATGATAATTATTGGCTGTTTCGGTTATGTCTACGAATGACAGAATTATAATTATATTTTCTGAGTAATTTGATAAAAGAAAAAAAGCATATGATATGATTAATTTTTAAAAACCAGTCTTTCAGAACCCATACCCCCAAAAATAATGCAATCCATCATGCCAAATCTGCGTAGCAAATGCGTACCATGACTCATCCACATTTCAATCGTCCTAAACTACAATCGAATTTCCCCGAGTTTTCCGGAAACTCCCCCAATAATAATCACACCTCGTACAAATGTCACCAAATCTCCGAGGCTACGCACGACCCCCTCGCTAAGAACGATTCGTCACGGTACACATATCTCCAGCTTTCGTTGCAGCCGTGCACGTATACGAAATTCGTCCAGAAAGGGGCGTGTCTCCGTATAGCGTTTAATGCCTTTACTGCTACACTGCATCCACAGAGAAAATTCACAAAATTGCCCGTGACGTTTTTCGGGGCAGCAGTGCTAAAGGGGGAATTAATATCGTCGCGCGGATGGCACTCCCTGCATCAGGATGGCCAATTTAGCCAAGTGTGTGTGTGGCTACCATATATCGCTGCCTCTTTCCAGATGCTCTCTCGTTCTCTCATATTCTCTCTTTCTCGTGGGTGTGTCGTCGCGAGGCGTATGAATTTATATTTAATAAATGCGAGAAAGTTCATCAAACCGCAGACGACGACGACCCTCGCACTGCTGTCTCTTCCTCGCTTTTTATACATACATAAATTCAGGCGAGGATATACCGTTTGCTCCTTTTTCTTATTTGCTCTTCTCCGCGCCCTTCCTCGACTCGCTTCGGGATTAAATATACGATCGCGAATGGATTTAAATTTTTTTTAGAGTAGCTATACGCTCTCTCGCCGCTTATACACTTTTATTAGGGTGTGATACGACGGAAATGCGTTGATGGACTGAAATTTATTCGGAATCGCATTGTCTTATACGCGAAAAAATTTTTTCATTTTTCAATCTTCTGCAACTAATAGCCTAACTATTCGGAAAAATTCATAAAAAATTCTATCACTCGGAAAAGTCCAGCCGTACCATCTGCCGAAGATCGTAAAACTTTACACACACGCTCGCAGGCTCTCGAAAGATCAAGTACGTCAATTTTTCAAGCAGCAGCCCGCCACCCACGAACCGCCTTCGAGTATACTTGCCGCGTGATAAACGAACCGAAACTTCGGCCACGCGCGCGCATTAGTGTCGCTTTCGATTCTTGAGCGTCTACTGCACCGATGAATGACGCTTGGGCTTTTTTTTATTAAAAAAAAGAGACTGATCGGCGAAAGCATATTCAGCAATTTAAAAAGCCAGCCGAGCGCGGAATTAGCGATAAATTGAGAAAGTTTTGTTCTCGGCTTATCTCGTCGTAGGGACGGCTTTTCTTCTGGTCGAGCGTCTAATTAAAGCACGATGCGAAACAAAAGATTCGCGGGGAGAGATTGGGTTCGCGAGAGAGGAGTTTTCATTTTTACGAGATGAGATGCGGGAAGTTCGGGGGAAGAGGGTTAAGGTGAGTGAATTTACCTGAAAGGATTTGAGCGTGTATAGGGTTTCAGAGGAATTCTATGTTTTTTAATAAGTGCTTGGTTCTTTTTGCGAGTGTCGTGATTAAGATAAGATGAATTACTTTGAAATATTTTTTCAGGGCAACGATGAAACTACACACCGTAAAACACTTTCTCTCCACGAAACATCAATTTTACCACCAATACACCTCGAGCATATTTGCATACGCAATCAATAAGGGAAAACAGACACTGACTCACGGCCTCGTTTCCTGTTAGATCGATAAAATTTTAGAGCTCATTATCGTGTCAACACACTATACATATACCGGACGATCAGTAATCCGCATTGAATTAGGCTTTTTAGCATCGGGACTCGTGTTCCTTGTGCCCCAACTCACTCTTCCAGCGTGTTTATGACCACGAGAGTATAGCGCGAAATTATTATCCAACGACTGCACTCGACTGAACAACGACTGAAGTTAAGGTAATATACCTATATTGGTATCGATCTATAGGTAGATTTCGGCCAGCCGATAGCGCGTGGCGGCACGTGCTCATTATCGGATTATTAAATTACCTAATGGTGCGCGGCTTTTCCGTGAAAACTCGATCGCCGTATGCATGCCATCGATAATTGGCCTCTCTCTCTTTCTCTTTCGGAGCTTTAATTAAAGTTCGATCGATGCTTTCTGCTGTTTGTTCGCGCCGTTGCTCGATTTTTCGCGCTGTTGAATGTTCCCTGCATTTCTGGTGCTGTACTGGATATCGAGGGGAATTAATTATTGTGTATCTTTTTGATTGGCTGTGGTTGGGCAATATTTTGAAATCGAGGTTTGTAATATGGATTGAAACGTTACAAATGATTTGGAAGACGTGTAATGTGTCTTCCACTTGTGATTAAGCTAGTCAGAAGTAGTTGTTTATTTTAGCAGGCTCTTGAAAATTAGATACACACTATCTCAATTGCTCAAGGGTCTAGAAATGTTTTTGAGGATTAAAAATCTAAATACTTGACTGCATTAATTATCTTAAAAATCAAAGCAAAAATGAAATTAATCAAAATAAAGCTAATTGAACTGTACCTCGCCCACACTTGAGCAGCAAAATAAACATTACTCGGCCAAATAGAGTGGCAAATTAATTTAAAGGAAGCGAAATTCTCCCTTTTAGCTAGTACACGAGCCACCTCCAAACATCAGCTCGCAGAAAGAGTAAGTTTCAACGAGTGAAACTAGTTTACAAATTATAGTCGTGGTATTTCAATTCGCTGCGGAAGCTTTCGCCCGCCGCGAAATTACTAAAATTCGCGGCACTTTTGGATGAATGCTCACCAACTTTTGATTCTGAGAGTGAGCTGCGCTGCTGCTGCGGACGGCTCTGATTACAAACTAATGAAATTCGTCAGCTCTCATTCGCAGAAATGAATTCCCCACGAGATTCCGTAATTTGGCGTTGAAGGGGTAGCAGATTGAGAGCTCTGCTGGTATGAGTTGCTTGGATTACGCGTGCATCCTTTATTTGAAACGTTTTGTTCTATTTTCTTTGTGGATAAATTCATTGTCTCTGTTTTATTTTAATTTTATAGTTTTTGTTTCGCTACAGTTTTATCTTCGTGTTAATGATAATATCTCGAAAGCAACAACGGCTTTTGTTCTATGTTAATCATTTACATATTTGCGTTGGAGCATAGGTATAAGCCAACTCTAATTGTGCCGAGAGAGACATTACGCAGTTTAAACGTTAGCTTTAATGGAGGACTAAGAAGTTTCAAGTAGAGTTTCTAGACATCATTAAAAAATGAAGATAATAAGACTGGTACTGCAGCAGCAGCACTGACGACGTGGAGTATAAACACACTGCTCGCTCGCGATTATTATCATATCAAGTTAGAAAGTAATTTGTGAAGAATCATCATTTACAATTCTGATAAATAAAAAAAATGTGTTTAATATAACTGAAAATTACCATATAGTAGATAAATTTCAGCAACGATATACTTATTTATCAGCCAGACAACCATCACCAATCATCGAACTAAAAACAAAAAGTCTATGCAGCTATCGCCAATCCACGACCAAACATCATCAGCTAACCTCATGATTTCACTCTTTCCGAATACCCCACTAAATCTCTCTTATCTCTTGCACAGCGTCTGCGCGTACGATGAGTAACACCGTCAGCATTCTCTCGGTTTTCTCTCTTCCCTTTCTCTTTCTCTCTCTCTCTCTCTCTCTCGTTCTCATTACAATCCATCTTTATCTCACGTTTCCCCGGAAAAGCCGCCAAGCTTTCATCGCTCAGTTCGCTACGAGAGAGAGAAGGGTTAACGCTGCATCACACACACACACATGTGTGCGGTGCCTATTCGGAAAGCACACGGGACGGAGCATGATTAGCGGCTAATGAAACTCTGAATATCTTAACGAGTTTATCCGATCGGGCTCGACGGCGCAGCAGCAGCAGCAGCAGCAACGCGTCGTTTTCGACCGAGAGTTACGGGTTAATTATGGAGCTGATAGAGTGCTCGGGATAGAGCCCCTTTCGCTTCTGCGCCTAGGCTCCTTTTTTGCCCGTCTAAGCGCAGTGGATGGAGTCTGTGTATCCTGATTGACTTTCGGTTACAGCGAGGTCTTGATTAATTGGGGACGTTTAGAAAAACACGTTTTGGTCTAGTTCGGTATTTTTTCTGCGGTTGAAACTAATCAGTTTCAATGGGGAAGTATCGATTGGACTTATTCAAATGCGATTAGCGGTTTTCTAAGCGCCAGGATGTTACGTAAAAATGGAATGTTTTTCGATCGGAATGAGCTTACAAAATATTATCTGTCACGTATAATCGATGCATATATGTAAATGATTATGCGAAATGGATATATTTTCTGACCGCAATAACTGCATCGTGCATATGATCGTGTCTATCATTACGCCTATCGTAACGTAACCACTTTCTTCCTTGTACGCGTGCATATGATGCAAATTACATCTGGTTAGAAGATTTATCATAAAATATTCAATACCAGAGAGAAAACCGTAATCCACAACGTTTCTTTTTAAATCCATTACACAAGAGTTTTCTAGTGTGTTCCATTAACTGTGAACTATGATTTCCGAAAAATGAAATCAGTCCGATAAACTCTTTGTTTCCAAGTCATCCGCAGACGTACGCGTTAATGCGTTTTCCTATATATAGCAAACCCTTACACGAACGTGCAGCAAAATTCCATTTCGCCATCAGCAGCGGCAGCGGTGGCGATGCGTCTGAGAAGTTACTAACGAGATTGAACGCAAGTTAATTGTTTTAGTGCTGACCACAGTCGGACTTTCTCGCTTATTTTGTTTCTCTTCTCTCACTCCTCGCTTTTGCCATTGAATCTGCCATTTCATTGTTCTGCCATGACAAACGCTCACTTTCGATCAATAACGAACAGTCGAGCGCGTTCAAACAGAAAAAAAGGAGAAAGCAGAGGAAGGAAGCGCAGAGAAAGTTAAATGGTATAAGAGAACAAGAGGGACGGGTATAAATAGAGGAATTTGAATTCCACGAGTTCAGCATTTTTTATTGAAGTCTATATTCAATTCTCCAAAGTAAAGATTTCCAGCGTTATTATTCGGAAAATGTCTGATTCATCAAATATATATCATGGATTGCATTTAATTGCGTGATTACTGTCACTGATTACTGTCACTTCACGACCGTCATCACTTTCTCTCTCCGATTTTCTTTTTCTCTATTCACTTTGATTCACACGTGTCTTAAATATTTGCCACTTATCTCCTCGCGTATACACGTACTTTTCAATGGGGCTTCAATTGAACGAGCAGAAATTCTCCTTTAATATACTGCCGTATAATGCGTGCGGTATTTCAGAGATGGGATTGTGAATGATTATCCTCAACTATGATTGATTGCGTCGTATTCAAATGATATTCCAATCTCCGGGGTTTGATGGACGTTGACCATCGTTGTTTTGAAGAATATCGTTCCGTTAGAGTTACATACTAGTGATTTTTCTTCTACATCTTGTTATGCAATTTTCGGTAAACAATTGAAGAAACGTTATATCTATTTAAGTTTGCGTAAGCAAAGAATATCCTCTTCTAAAAATTTGAAAGCATTGTGTATAACAGTTCTCGGTATTAAGCTGATTGTTTTAATCACCGTTTGTATTGGTCAAACACGAGAGAGAGAGAGAGAGAGAGAGAGAGAGAGAGAGAGAGAGAGAGAGAGAGAGAGAGAGAGAGAGAGAGAGAGAGATGTGCGAGAATACGAGGCTGATGACGCGACGAAACATAGGGTCGAGAGGCTGCGAGAATCTTGTAGAGCCTGAAAAACAGCAATAAATAATTCATTATCGTATCGAACGACGAGCAACAGCTT
>CM053168.1:7411539-7502343 GCA_012977825.3 Pteromalus puparum | reverse complement strand
GCCGCTTTCGGTATGTGGTCAAAGCCACGAGAGGAGAGACGAGCAGAGAGAGAGAGAGAGAGAGAGAGAGAGAGAGAGAGAGAGAGAGAGAGAGAGTGTGCGAGAATAAGGCTGATGACGCGACGAAATAGGTCGAGAGGCTGCGAGAATCTTGTAGAGCTGAAAACAGCAATAAATAATTCATTATCGTATCGAACGCAAACAGCTTGCACGTTCTTGCAGCTTTCAAGTGAATATTACGTATACATTTGGTTAAGGAGACTCTGTGCCATTATTTGTGCTTATTATCTACTGCAGCTTTTGCGAATGCTAATGGAATAGTTATGTACGTATGATTCTAGTTTGATATACTTTGTCAACTACCTAATGGTATCTTATAACATTTTGAATATTATTTAAAATGCTTTTTAAAGGTAAAACCAATGAAATAATACCTTAAAATAAATCACAAAACAGATTGATTCCAGAACAGTGTAAAAACAAAATTCAAAGAATCCAACTCTGTTTGTACACAAGTGGAATAAAAACGTTCGAACGACAAAGTCTTGCTCGACGTTTTACATCGACCCAAGAGTCGATCGAAGTTGGTACGTCGGGTATACAAATTGTACCTGCACTTTCCTCACGTCAGGGTACGTTTCTACCGGTAACTTACTGCCTGTCCACTCTTTTCTCCGCAGTGCCTCTTTGTCTTCCTGTCGTTCCGGTGGCTTCTGCATACGTGTAATATATATAGGTAGAGCGCTATATACTGTGCTAGAATGTAGGTATCTAAATTTAAAACTGTATGAATTTCGATAAAAATAGAAGATTGTGAAAGTATGTGTTATCACTATAATATTGCATAATATATAATCAATAAGTTATAAATAAAACTGACTCGTTAAAAATAAAAAGCGAGTGTACGCGATGCGGGATAGATGTAGCGTGGATAGGAATTTAATTTTGCTATATTGTTACGCAGATGGTTTGATCTCAAAGAGATACCACCAGCCATACTTTGCATTACGCTCCCGTGATTCACGCTTCAGTATTTATATCCCCTCGAAGCTTTGTACTTTTTGTTGCATCTTCCCTCACTCTGGTATTCTTTACTATTCGTGCAATATCACTTTACGCAAAAAATGCATTAATATTCACGAAAAATATCATTCCTAAACTCAGCTATCTTCCATCTACCATAGATATAATGTTCGACAACTACTTTGCATATTTTTTAATTGCACCTCAATTATTCCAATCCATCGTCATATCTCCCAGTCCAGGTTCGTTCACCTATATTACCGTTGCATATGTTCATCGCCACATTGTCATAGAGAAACACACGCACTTTTATATTCACTCAGCTCTTTTCCCATTCATTCTCTTTCTCTTTTTCTCCCGCAGAAATTAGCAATCGTGACGAGGGACGTTGGAGAAAGAGCGACCTCCCGCACAGCCGTTGGAGCAAAAAAAAATCGTGGCTCGCGGAATTTCCCTAGTGTTTACGCTCGTTTCGCATCGACGGAGCGGTGCTTTCGTTCCTTTGCGTTAGCCGCCGCCTCGGGTGTATGTGCCGTTGTAATTTTCGTAACTGTGAACCGAAAAAAGCGCGCGCGCTAGCAAGCGAGGATCGCGAAGCGGTATAAATTGCGGCCGATACGGAAAAACGCAATTTAGCAAATATTTGCGCTACCGCTTTATTCTCCGGCGATTTGCGCCAAGGGTGGGAATATTGAACCGTGCGCTGGGTTTACTTTTTTTCTGTAATCTAGATAATAATTTTGTGAGAAGAATGTGATATGGTTGAAAATGTTCTGATGTACAGGAATTAATTAGGCTGAAAGAATATCAAAGAAAATCAGCATGAGCGGCTGAAGCAGCAAGCCAAACAAGGTAGTTTTAGCATTGTCAGCATACCACTATATCTAGACTCGGCGTGTCTATTGTTATGAGGGAAATGAATATGCCTATGCGCCATCTATTTTCACCTGTCACAGTTACGGAGAGGGTCAGTCCAAAACTGCTTTGATTTGGTAATTGATATCGCTCTATAGCGGTCCACACGTAAGCGTGTACATTAAAATTAAGTTTAATTTAGGTATAGATTCGTAACAGTGTTTTTAAAATTCTTGATTTAAGAATGATTACTGTGTCTTTTAGAGTAGGATATCATACTAAATTTACCTAAAAGAATTTAAAAGCATGAAAGTTCAAACTGAAATGATGTTTGCAATGCAAGTAGAAAATCGGAAAGCATCCTGAGAGCGCATAAAACTTTTACGCTCTAAAAACATTTCCTTTGGGTCTTTTTACGGAAAAACGAAATTTGCATAAAGGACTCGCACGTGGGAGATATATGCACTCAGACGTAATGTTACTTTCTACATATTCATAAATGAAACGCGAAGAAGCACGTAAAATCATACATTTCAGTATTTTCATCAAATTCCTCAATCCATCAGAACACACGAAATAATGACTTTTCCAAAAAGAATCGCAAATAAAAAGTCCGATCTCTCACACATCAGCAAACCCAATCGACACTTCCCATCACCAACATCTCGTTCTCTCTCTCGTGTGTGTATGGCACGCGCTAGGCTCGCAATTCGTTTTCCGCCCATCAAGCTCCCGCGTAACAACTATCGCGCTCGACTCTATACAGTGCAAAGTTCGCATGACGATGCGTGTCACGCACGTTCGCACGTTTCCGGCCTCCGTCCGGCGTAGCTCCTTTGACGACGACGACGCGTTACGGTTACACTCAACGTCCGTTATATCTTTCTCGTGTGTATGTATATAGTTTATATACGTGTACACCTACGGAATTACGAGTTATGTATACTGCTCTCAAGGAAACACACGACTGAGGGTGTACAAGCGTAAGGGATTTTTTTAACGCGTTCGCGAGATTTTTAATTAGCGCCGCGCGTTATTAGCGCTGAGCGATGCGAAGAGTTGGTGTAGGATATGCAGGTAATTAGAGATTATTTATGATTGGGAGATTTATTCGGTCTCGCGTTCGTTGCCGCCGCCGTTGCTGCGGATGATGATGATGATGCGCGAGTGGAGTTGTGGGAAAGAGGATTATTGTTCTGAGGTGCGAGAGGAAATAAAATTATGGGATATTATTGTACGTTTTTTAGATGTTCTTGGGATATAAATGTTGTAAATCGAAACTGATTCAAGGATGTCGAGGAAATAATTAACGCTTTAGCTGTAGCCTTGAAATGAATAAAATAATAAGAAATAGGAATTCTTGATTTTTGCGAGTGATTGATCGAAAAGAGGCCGAACAATAAGCAGCTTCATGTATAAACCTTCATTTATAATAATTAACATCTTAATGGCACTGCGAGATTTAATTATTGCGAACTCGATCCCATGCGAATAGATATGGTTATACGCTGCCATGAGAGGCTGCTCCTTTAATCTTAGATCATATATAATTTCCTCGCGCCGCCTGCATCGGCTTTGACGGACACGAGATAGGAAGGCTCCGCGAAGATGTAATAACCTTGTGAACTCGTTATACGGAAATGTGCGCGGGTTGACATTCCATTAGTCACGGCCTCCAGCGCACTTTTAGAATCGGTCGAGGATGTTGATGGAATTTCATTGATGCTATAAGGTTGATTATGCTGATGACGGTAATTAATTTCGTAACGTGATTTTCAGTTCCTTCGTATACGTATTATCATTGTTAGGAGTGATGAATCGCCTTTACCTTGCTTGAGCTAAAGTAGGTTTTTTTTTTTTCATTTCTAAAGAAAGTGCGACAAATAGAGTAACTGTAAAAGATCCTCGACTTTTATGTTTTACTTCTTACTGCGCGTTGGTCTTTTAATACAGAACGAGTTTTTTTTATCTGTGCAGTTATAATCAAGTCCTTATTTGACCAAAGAGAAAAAGCACAAATCGAATCAAAGTAAACACGAAGTATGTCGTATATGCTTTTATTTCGAATTATGTGTTACTTCAATGATGGTTGAGTAATACACCACTGATAATTTTTTATCACCTCTGAAAACGCAACTTGCAACCGCGATTGCAGCATTCGTTGTGTTACACTGCCTTATCTAGTAATAGTGACACAAGAACAATGTATAGGATACTCTGCAAGAACTTTCTTGAGTTGTAAATACCTGCGCTTTAAAGTTACGTCACGTTTACAATTATTAGTCCAACAGAAAGCGAGAGAAGATAAAACTTTTTTTTTACAGCACGCGATATAATATATCAAAGTATTTTTAAATTTAAACTCGTGTATACGAGACGCGTGACTCGCAGCAGTTTCAACGAGTGCATTACGATGCGCGGAAAGTATTTTGCATATACAAAATTCAATCTTAAAAATATCTCTTTCAATTTTCGTGCGCATCGCGTCAGAGCTCGACGTATGCTAAAATTACCTTTATAGCCCGGAAGTTTCGCATGAATGCACGCCAGCAGCATCAGGCAGACAATGAGAATCTTTTCAAAAGCTCGATCATGCGATATACAGTCTGAAGATCCATAAGCGGTGCATCGGCTTGGCTCACGCAAACGTCAAAGTCTCGTTGAACTCGTATACAAGCTTCGAAATGAAATTCCACTATACTTTTATCTTTTTAAAAATCTCTGCAAACTTCTTTTTGCTAAAAATTTCTTATCAAAAAATATAACTTAAATAATTAAGAATATTGATCGATCAATAAAAAAATTAATTCCCAATAAATTCCCGTCAAACGGCCGGTTATCCAATTTTTTTTTCAAACCTGTTCCCCTTCCGCGAAATCTATCTACCGGCAACTTCCCATCTCTCTTCATGCTACTCCTATCCGAAGGGTCGAGAGGTGAAAAACCCAAGAGACTGATTTATCACAGACGAAGAAACGAGCACTGCTAGCTGCTGCTGCTGCTACGTTTGATCTCCCAACTCTCGCGCGCACGGCTGCTTAATAAGAGAACGCCGCTGATATCCTCTTCCCTCCTGGACTGCTCTTTCTCGTTTCTTCTTCACGCGCGCGATCGTTATAAAACTCGAGGCCTATACACGTGCGCTTTGGGGTTTGCTCGCTCGCGGTATGTATAAAAAGATTTATCGCCAAGGCTACTGTGTGTATGTGCTGTCGGGATGTAACATCGTGGGTTACTACTACCCCTTGGTTACCGATGAGAGAAGAGTATGCTTGCTTGATTCTCCGTGAGGTGGAATTAGTGATTTTCTTTCTTTCTGGCTCGCTTTGAAGTTTTTTATTTTTTTCCACTGACGTGGATGTACACGTTTGATGATGGAAATTTATGGGCTGCTTCGTAGGTGGCTTGCTAGATTGCTAGGCTTGTGTAGATCTATTTATAGTTTGAGTATACCATGAGATTGGCTGGATCTTATATATAAAGTAAAATGAGTTATATTTTAAACAAAATGTAGAAGATTTGAATCTTCTATCTGATGCCGTATGCGTTATCGAACTTCGAAACAATTTCCATCTGTCATCATAAAAGCCAGAAGTATTCACCTCCGAATCCACTGCATCACTATCAGCCATACAAAACCCATTCGATTTTCGCGCCACTTCCATTCAAACATCCCGATACCCCTTTCAACTTTTCCCATCAATCAAAACTCTCACCTGGCAAATCGGTCAATGCGCCTAACTTTTCACTCGACACCATACACTTGCACATTACCATTAGATAATTCATCGCCGATGAAAATCATCAACATTCCACTCATACACAAACTCGTCAAAACCGTGAAAGTTCTCTGACCCCTTGTCACTCGGCAGTTCATAGCAACGTTTTCTCTCACATAGCGTCGCAGAACGAAATCGAGTCGTATATATAAGAGATATACAGCAGAACCTCGTCGATAAATTGACCGCCACGCCTACCCAATTTACCCGCAAAGATCTCTTGCCTGCTCTCTTCCGTATTATATATACTTACTTTCGATCTCAAGCTTGATCGCGGCTTCGTCTCGATGTTCTCTTCCTTTTGGCGCGAAGCTCTACTGTGTTATCTTTGTCGGTTTCGCACCGGAGCTTGTTCGCTTTCGCGTTATCCTTGGCGCTGTGCTGTCTGAAGAGAAGAGAGAGAGAGTGGAAAGGGAGAATCGCTGCTGTGGTGCTCAAGATCTCGAGATGCATTTAGCGCTGGAATGCTCTACATGCTGAATCTCTGCCCGAGTGGAATTCCGATCTCGAGATGGATTCGGAGCACTCTATTATGCTGCGGTGAGGAGGTTCTCGCGCGGAGCGAGTGGATGAAGTTATTCGTTTGTAGGTTGTTTTTTTTTATTTGTTTTTTAAAGAGAAAAATATTGCTAATCGTCGTGTTAGATTTTACGGGCGCAGAATCACGATAATAAAACTGTTGTACATTACACAATCGTAAAATCGAAGCATAATTTCCAATACCTCAGCTCGACAGCGATGGTATTGAAAGCGCGGACAATTACTCAATTGTTATAGTTGGAGATTACAGCGGTCGAAGCATAGACGGCGTAAAATTTCACTAATTCAGAGCCAAGAGCGAGTTACTTTGCATAGGAAAACCAATCGATGCTGCTTGTATTTCTTCTTAAGCTGACTTCGTATGAATATTCATCGGTGATTTAATTTTCGGTTGTCTCTTGAAACGAGTCTCTCTTTCTCTCTTGCCCAAGGATTATAGAAGGACAAAAGCAATGTCAGAAGATTAAATACCCCCTTTTTGCTGTCTCTCGCGTATAATTATTTTCCCCAAAGTCTCAACGAATACAATCATCTCGTTTGTCGTTCTCGTAATTATCGAACGTGTGTAAATTCACTGAAAATATTTTGTATAGTATAGCAACAAGTGTAGCAAACAAAGTACAACCTCCTCAAACAATTAACATCGCGCGGAAAAAATAAATACCCGAGTTTCGCGTCCATAAAACAATAATCACCCAAAGCACCCCTCATCAAACCAATTACACAGTCGTTCAGAGAGCTCGACTCTCTCATTTTTACCCGCGAGCTCCCGCAATAAAGAGCTCGCGCTTGCACCTCTCCTCTTCCCTCTCAGCAATTACAAGCGTTAACGCAAATTATTCAAATGACGTAATGGTCGTAATCGTCGGTAGGCGCCTGAAGGAAGAACAAAAAAATAAAGTCGATGCACCGCTTATACTTGCGTAAGCTCGCGAATTACCGCAGGAGGAGGAGGAGTAGTACAATGTGTGTATAGTGTATGCATAGTGGGAGGGCATTACTCTTGCCGATGATGCAGCGAACGTAAGGCCTAACTCGATTTCCGCGAAGCGCGAGACAGGCTTGACATTATTATGATGTAGCGCCCTTTTATACGATCTGCATGTAAATAAGGAGGACGACGAGCGAGTTGCGCCAATCGAGACGAAGAGGAGACGTTGGCCTTGGTCACAGGAGTTCCGGGTAATTATGGGAGAGAGAGTGTGTGTGCGGGTTATACTGGGGTATGGAGTAAAGGAGTTGTGAGATTTATGTTTGATATGTGCGGATGATTAGTAGGAATTTGATGGGGATGCGAGGAAGTCAAAGGATGAGTTATGACTAGTTACGTACTTTATTTAGAGAGCGACTATTTTTACTTTTAATTTACGCTTTTATAATTTTCGGTAAATACACGCGCGAATAATTTCAACGCTTAATCACACTCTTAATCATCATAATAATTCATTTATTTTCAGCTCTACATATTCAAACGAATGAAATCCCAAATTTTGCGGTTTCATTTTACAAGCCCACATCAAACGTACCACCCGCGCGCAAACATGCAAAATTCCATACGCGCCTTCACAAATACCTCCAGCAAAGCTCCCTCGCATAAAACCTTCCGCACAGTTAAAACGAAGCCGATCTCCCTCTCCCTTGCTAAATAATATTCAATCAGGCCGCGAAACGCTGACACCGCGCCTTTGATCGAGATTTCCCATTCATCTGCAATCTCGCACGCTTATGGTCCCCCTGCATTAATTTCCAATGAAAGTGCTCGGCCTTTACGCGTTGATTTCGCTCCCGCACCCGCGTACACCTTTCGGCGCAAAGCGCCACTAACGCCCTGACACAAAGCTCCTGTATATAGCTTACGCGCCTACCGTGAACAATGAGTCGAGGGGGTAGCTGCTGCGTGACGATGACCACAGCCGATTTGTAATTTCGCGCGGCGAATTGCTGGCGATTCGTTAGCTTCGGGGACAAATCGACGGAGCTTGCAAGCTGTTGTTGTAGTGCAGCTAACAATTCAAGAATGAACGATCAAGAAGTCGTTTGCACATACCTCGGTACGAACGAGCTGCGATGGAGCATTGTGCCGTTCAAATCGTCGACTATCACGTGTGGTCAATGCGCTGCACGGCATTTGCTGTAATGTCAGCTCGAGATAGCCGGTATTACGACGCATTGGAAAGCCGGCAATTAGGATCCGATTTCCCAGGTGCTTACGCCGATACCTGCAGTTTAGGCGAAAAATTGAATAGGGAGAAAGTGTGTGTGGCTGATGTTTCTTTTATTATTTTTGATTCGCGGCTCGTTGCGTTGTTAGAGAGATGAGGAGCGGCGGATGAACTCTATGGTGTGATGCGTTTCTCGTATAGATTAGAAGATGAGATTTGATCGTTTGGAAGTGTGTGGAAACTCGCGTCGAAACGTTGCGTATGTCTCTTCTATAACGACTCTTACAGTAAAAATGCAAGTTTTTTTTTTTAATAATTAAATTTTCATCTCGTATAAACGTCTTGAATCTTCTTCAAATTGCACAACGGAAACGTCTCAGACCTCATCAAGAGACTTCTCTCTCGCTCGAGAATTCCTCGTCAACCACACACTTGTAAAGGAAGAAAAAATTACACAGCGGTTATACTTCCCTCCTCGCCGCTGCAGAATATAAGATACAAAATAAAATCCACATCCAGAACGTCTCGTCTCGCCCCATGGGAAATTCCCCCCGACGTCCTCATCCTCGTCGCTGTCCAAATCTGCCGGGTATTAAAATTGCATATTTATCAGCGTAAAAGCGCGCTCGGCGTTGTCCGCTCGTTGAAACATTGCGTACACGCGGTGGAGGCGGCTGTTTGGGCTGGGTAAATCCACGCGTTTATGCCGAATAATGAGAGGAAAAGCGAGGACCGATGAATCCGAATATTTGATTAGGGCGCGCGCGCGCGAGAGAGAGAGAGAACGGTGCATTTATATGGTAACGAACGAGCCCGAGTTAACGATGACTCGTGGAATGCATTGATTGGGTAATGCTAGAGCTGCTACTGCTGCGCCTATTGAACGTCTGCTACCGTTGCGTGCGCGATTCTGCACTGTAGGATTTTTCGCGAAATTGAAGATTGCGCGAAGCTGTATATATGAATTTCGTTATTCAAATTTCATTGCTATCGCTGTGGTTGTGAGTGTGAAAGGGAATTTTTAAGGGATATTATGGGGTTTGAGGTGACAATTTTTTTTTGTGTGGATGAAATGAGAATAAATTATAAAAAAGTTTGCGAGTAGCAGAAAGCATTTTACGTGCGCACACCTTGATGAGATTGCGCGACAAGTAAAGTGTCAGCTAGCCGTCTTCGTTATTTCTTGATTTCTTGGTGTAATAATGATACAGCCAAGAAACATAAATCACTTGAAATGCAACGTGCGTTTTTCACACCGCAAGGACATGTGGATGAGCCCAATCGCGATAATGATTAGAATCTTCTGTGAATCGCCGTAACAGCTGAGTAGTAGTGTACGTGATTTTCTCTTGCATTCTTGTTTCTGAATATTTATCGTTGTATAAAAAAAAAAAAAAAAAAAAAAAAAATCTACGGTTGATTCTTGTAAAATCTATATGCGCATTTATAAAAGGTCCACTCCAAAAATATATCCAAACATATATATTCCGCTATCACAAGATCCACGAAACGTATCCTCAAAAAAAGAAAAAAAGCGCGCCCTACAAAAGTCAAGGAGCCGCATATCGCTCCACTCTATCCGAAGCATCGTACGTTTTCCTTCCAAGCCCTCGATCCCCCAACAGCCCCGAAACATCAGAAGAATTCGACAACTTAAAACTCCCCTGCCGATCTCGCGCAAGTCGCCCAAATTCACTCTCGCATAATTCCATCTCATCAAGTGCTCTCTCCCCCTACACACACGCATATATATACGTCTCATCTCTTCAACTTCCACATGCGCATCCGCTAGTTAGCTGCAGATAACCGAGCGTATATATGTACCGCTGCTGCATTTTGCTGTAGAAGCTAGGGGGGAGGGATGACGCCGGTGGATTATGCTGCGGAGCGTCGCAGGGGACAGGACGACGAACTCCCCCGTGTGACGGTGTGGTGGTGGCCGTGGCGCGCGCGCGCGCCGGATCATGGGTGCATAAATAGTTGCCCGAGCGCTTTATAGGAAGTCGCTCTCGTAGCGATGATGATGATGGGGATTTTCCTTTATGGAGAGAATGTTGACGAGAGGGTAGAGAGAAAGAGAGTTTTAATTTTCTGTGCGGCGCAGAAGCTTGCTTGGCGCTCGGGGAAATAGACTGATTAGAGGCAAGTTTTATGATGATGATGGGGCTTTTTGTTGCTGCGAGGAATGTGTAAATATAGAAGTTGAGCGAAGTTACTTAAACGCTGGTAGGTACTTATACTCTCTTTGTTTTAGCTCTGCTTTTCAAGAAAGTAGTAAATTCTAGTCATTCTTCTCATTTTTTCTTTGAAACTATAATGGTATAATTTTTAACAAATATTTTTCAAAAAATTACAATTTATGATTCTTATATTTCGACAATAAACACCACCTCCTATTCCCTAAACTTGTCTTGATAGTCACCTAACAATTGACTCAACCCTCTACCGGTTCGTTCGGGTGTCGTTGCCCCCTGAAGCTTCTGCACTCCACCTCGAATGACACGACGCATCATCGGAAACACGCGGCAGCGACGTATACGCGTACCTACAGAACTGACGCTTGTCTCGGCTCTCGCACTGAGTGCCTTTAGATTGGGACGTCCATACAGAGAATGCGCGGAGATAAGACCTTGAAGAGGGGAGAAAGAGCGATGGAACTCATCGGCAATAAAGATTCGAATCGAACGTATGCATTAGAAAGGCCGCGGGGATCGATTATGGGAGTTGGTGCTTCCGAAAGTCCTTTAAATGGATGATAGCGAATGATGGCTGATGCTTAGAATCGTAGATTTTAGGAAACTTGGATTCGAATAGCTATTGCGTACGTTATTTGTAATGTCATTTGACTAAATTGTAACCAAAATCGTGTCGAGTATTTTTATTTTTTATTTTATTTCTCTCACGTACACGTTGATTGCACAGGCTAATTACCTTGCAAGTGTGGACAGATGCTTCCGCAATAATGTTTGACAAAAACGGACCGCAAACTATTACCGCAGACAGGGTCGAAGCTTTTTTTAATTGACACTGATGAAGCCACCCCCACATGCCAGCCTTGTTAACTCGCGCGTACGCGCAGAGTAGAAGCAGCAGCAGCCGTTTCACGCGCAAAATGGCATTATCACCGCGTGAAATTGAGAAATCGATGTATATATGTATGCGCCTGTGCCTATGCAATCGCAAAGCGAAATTCGAGCCGTGAAATTGTTCATTGGGACGTTCATTAAAATAGGAAAGGACCTACCGTTAACGAGTTTTGCTTGAAAGAAATTTCCAAAATTCGAAGAATTACCAATTAACTAATAATATATACACTAACTGCAGTTAGATATAGATTATATTATTTTTAGATTAGAGTAGAGAAATATTATTTAATTTTCATAGGTGAGGTAGATCGCTACACTGAGCCGCCCGAAAAAGTAGATCAGGCAGCCGCAGGACGACCTGTACCTCTTCAAAAATAGGTTCGCTTATTTTTCTAGCATTGCTAAGCGTCACCAAAGCCTCATATTTTCCTTACTCATTAGTTTAAGGCACGAGTTCTCGTTGCGCCGGTTTGCCTTATGTACCCCCAGCTTGACAACTTTTACTACGTGTTGCTGAAAAGTCCCTATTCGCCATCTGTTGGATGAAGCAAGAAATAAATCGCGCGGCAAATTCGAAAATTCATAAAGTGTGAATTTAAAAAAATTGAATTAGGTACCGTAGCTTTCTATAATTTAGACAATAAATGACTATATGTATCAACACTATAAATCAAATCTCGATTAATTAGTGCAACATTCAATTCATTTCAATAAATAATGAGACCACATGTCCAGATTCTATCGCTCCAAATTCCACATTCACACTCCATCAAGAAAACCTGTTACACCCCAATAGTAGAAAAGAATCTTCCGTCCCCATGAAAAAGTCATCGAGTCTCGGACTCGGAAAACTCCAGACGACTCCAAAAGGAAAACGCACAGCAGCGGCGTCGATGGCGGCAGCAGCCGGGTGTAATTGCATAAGCGTCCCCGTGGAGTAATGCAGTCGCATTAACTGCGCTACGAATCCGATGAGGGTGGAGGGGAAGAACAGAGAGAAAGAGAGAAGTCGAGCAATCCGTCGTACGTGCAAAATTAAAAGCTTCCCCCCATCCCCGGGGGTAGCTTCTCTTCTCGCCTTTCTTCTATCGCAACGCGCTCCATGCGTCGTCTCGCTCTTGTCTGCCATAGCGCGCGCTTTCGCTTTCCCGTGCCTTTGTACGCTGTTGCTTTTTTTCTATCTGTTTCCTATTTGCATTTTTTTTCTTTTTGTCGCGTGCACTGCGCTGTTAGCAAAAATTTTAATAACGCGCGGTGCATATTTTTTCTGAAATGAAATGTACGCTATGCTCATTAATATATTTATGTGTAATTAGACAGAGTAACGTTTTATTTATTATCACGTACATGATTCTTATTGATAAAAAATAATTCTTTTGATTCAACGTGGTCAAGAGCTTCCACTTGACGCTATCATCGATAAATTCTTCGATTCCGGAAATAGAACAATCACTCTTCATCGCGCAGTCGGGACGATAGAAAAGCGAGATGCAAAAACTCGAACCCAAATTTCCGCGCCCCTTGTCGTCGTCGACGTCATCCCCCTCGCACTTGTTATTTACAGCTTTTTTTTTGTCCGCCTTTCCACAGTGGACTTGTACCTCCCAGCAGCTTTGTCTCGCCACTGTTTCGTGCCATTCGTTTCCAGCACGCAGTGTGGACGAAACTGACGTCGAGAAGGAAGTTCAAGGAGAAAATCAATAACTTCGAGAAGTCTGCGCGAGAGGGATGCCCGTCGATATTGAAGTTTGATTTGTTTTTTATGGGTTTCATCGAAGTTTCCTAATTATCTTACCAATTCGTGAGCAAAGATATCTTACGTAGAAACTTGATGAAAATTTCAAGTTCAGAAAGCAATTTCATTTCGTACGGGCAGTCGTCATTAAACAACGCATTTACATACAAATATTATACTTCGATAAGATATTGACTTCCCTGCTTTCGTTCCGACTCTATTCTACGCGGTCAAAGGATTATAAAATTGTTTGCTGTCAAAATACCATCGCAGGGTACACACTCCGTCCAGTGTAAGCTCAACGCAAACCCATGATCCAGCTTCTCTCGTCGACCGCGGAATCTTCTCGAAACACCATCCTAATCCCTCACAGTGGCATACAACTTTCCAACTAGAATTCTCCTCCACAGTAAACAAAAAAAAGAAAAAAAAATCGTCGGTCACTCTCCCTAAAAATTCGAAAGCACACAGCCCCGTAAGCTCGCGCACATATCCCCACACCCCCTTCACCCCCGTCGAATCCACCCTACAAATCTACACATGTGCAATGGGTGTGGGGAGGGGGAGAGCATAGCGAGGGCGAAACATCGAGAGAGAAAGAGAGAGAGAGAGAGAGAGAGAGAGATGCGAGGTGATACGGCTGAAAAGGCCGGAGGGTGTCTCTCGTCGGGTCCAGGGGTTGCTGCTAGCGCGAGATATCGATTGCCGGCGCGCGGGTGCCCTAAACGTAGTTGCAGCAGCGCCTCCCCGGGATGCCATGCCGTAGGAACGGAGAGAGACGGATGGACCGGGGAAGGAGGCTTTGTGTCGCTGCTACACTACTATACTGCGCTGCTACTGTTTCTCCCGCTTGCGCTTGTTCTCTTCGGCTCTGTAGTATATGTATGTGTGTATACGTGTGTCTGCTGCTGCGACGGACGAGGCTTCCTTACTACGCGCGCGATCGATAGGCGCAGTTCGTCATATTTCGTTTGCAGCTTTGTTTATGTAGTTTTAGGAAGACTTCTCGAGTAGAAGTTGTGGGTTTCAAGACGACGGGGTTGTTCCGGAGTTGCATAATGCGGAGGGAATATCTGGGTTGATCGTTATTTTAGAGATTGAATCAACGTGTTTTGAGGGAGAATGGATATGAAATTTATGCTCCTTACAATGTGCAGAAATTCGGTACATATAAAGTTACAAGAACAGCGAAATTGCGTTGACAGTTTTATCAAATTCAGTTGGACAAGTTTGTACGCTGGCCTTATGATTTATGATATTTTCTCCTGGTTAATTATTAGCTCGCTAATTACAAAATTAATCTTTTCAATTTATTGAATACTGACATCATTATAGAACGTTTACAACAGAGATTGAATTATACCCATGACGTAGCAAGTTAACTGCGATTCAAAAGGCATGATCAGCAGTTTTGTGAAACGACAGTATAAGTAAAGGTTAATGAAGACGCGAAATAAGCTTGCCTTGTTCCTACAGTTTGTTACATTTCACTTATTATTTCTATTTACTTGTTCATAAAGTCCGTAAAATCCATTTTCAACACGACAAATTATATCGCAAGCTCACCACCACATCAACTAACATCTCAAGATCACGCAAAGAAAGCTCGCGATTAGAGAGCCCCCGCGATGCGCAGCAGCAGCCACTACACACAGAGAGATGTAATATCACCATCAGTCCCTCCCAAGGGCGCACATAACGAGATCCAGCTAATTAGCTCTCTCGTGGATCCTCTGACTCTTACCTCGTCGACGCGGACGAGCATTACAGCTAAGACGCTACTCTCCCCCGCAATTACGTTAACGCGACACTCGAACGTCGTCTCCTGGTATAGTACGCGCGATCGGCGTCTTCGGTTTCCTTTCGATTTGCATGCAAGCAAGGGAGTGTCCTGTCGTTGTGTGGGACATTTTCAGCTGTAAATGGAGTGACGGCTTTGAAGACTGGCGTGCGGTTTTAGGGTGCTCGACGTGTTATTACGTTGCTTTGGGTGAGAAACAATGCTGTGATTAGTATATTATGAATTAATACATTTTTTATAAATATTACAAATACTCATAGCGCTGACGTGAAAAAGTTGACGAAAACAGCGATTAATATTCAAAGTGCGCGCCGCGCGCGCCATTCTCTAAAGTAACCGAGTCACGAATAAATTAGCAGCTCGTGCATCGGCTCTCGATCGATTTAACATCCAACGCGCCATTTATCGTGGCGTAGCGTAATAGTCGTTAGAAAAAATGAAGACAGCGGCTTTCACCAGCGCAAATAGGTAAATTTTATCGGCCGGAGTGCATTATAATTTAGAGCGCGGCACTCAAGAGAATCGCCGTCGTCGTCGCCGTCGTCGTTATCGACGGTAAAAAGTTATTACGCCTGACGCGCTAGAGAGAGAGGAAGGTAAATTATTTCGCGTAGCTCCTTGTGCCTCTTAATTTTGTTTTCTCCGTAAAGCTACTGCTGTTCGGCTGCACGTAGCTTTTCTGGAGGACGTAAATCTATTTTTCTGGCGGAATGCGAGGATTTTGCCAATTTATATGCAGTGACTGTAGTGCAAAGCTTTTTGGAATTGGCGACGACGTGGCGACGTTTTGCATTGTTGAGTGTGAATCACAGTTTGGTTATGTTACTGTATCTAAGCTTGAATCGATTTTTAAATTCAATATTGTGAAGGTTTTAGCTGTAAGGGAGGACTAACTTTAGCTTATCCGTTTCGCGGCTTTCTATCCGGATATCCAGATTATTGACGGATTAAGACTTTGCGAAACTTGAAATAAAGATGTGGCTTTCAGGCTACTATGGGCAACTTTTCCCATTTGCATAATTTAATAGCCATTTCGTACAACCTTAAAAAAGTAAAAGTAAATTTTCTCTCTTAGAGGTCATCATTTCATAGGTTAGTCTACCGAATAGCCCTTTTTTGTCTCCCGATACTTCTCGTCCTCTTAGTCTTTCTTCATGGCTACTTGACGCTTGATTCGGTATTCCTCGAGGGAATATCGACTATTCCGAAAGTTGCCTGTCGCGTCTCTCTCATCGGCCGACAAAGGAATCAACAGACCGTGATTCAGGTATAGACGTCGACTCTGGTTACACTTCGCTTCAAATGAATTGCTAATTAGCATTGTCCTGACGTCAAGAATTGTTTATTACTTCGTCCCCTGAATCCCTATACAAACTAAGTACACCTTTTATTTGTTTCTGTAACGAATACTCAGCTTCAACGAAACGTCGTTTCCAAAAATAAGGTACAATACATCTGCGGTTACAGCAACAGCGAAGCAGGTCTTTAAAACTTTAACAACTCCATATACTCAGCAGCTCAAACACGCTTCGCGTCCAGATGAATTTTTCAACAAACAATGCAAACTTAATTATCCTCCTACGCGCTACGAAAACTCCCGCTCAAAGTTCGCGAAGGTGCACACACAAGGAATATTTCGTCAAAAGCAACGCAACAGCCTCTCATAAAGGCGCGCGTCTTTTGCAAAGTGAAATCTTCCTTGCGGGAGGTAGAAAAAGGCGCTCGCGCGCAAATAGATCGTCCCGATTAAGGAATCTACTCAGCCTAATCCAGAAACATTACGCGCCTGACTCGCCTCGTAAACAACTCGAGCAGCGGCGAGTCTGCTGCTTCATAATTAGCAATTACCCAGGGCTTCTTCTCCTTCTTCTTCTTCTCTTCTACTACTTGCGAGTGAGAAAACGAGCTTCTCACGGAATAGTCAAATTGAGTGAGCATTTTTCTTGCGCGAGAGGCAGTTACAATGTGCTGACACATTTTTTACGCAGTAATGGGCGTTAAGGTAAATTGAGTTTTCTCGAGACGTTGTTGTCGGACAATACTCCAGAGTTTATACAAGATGATTACTTTTTATGAAGTTCTAAAGGTCGTTACAGGATTATGAAAGACTTTTGAAGTGATTTTACGTAACTGCTCGTCTTGCGCTATATTAAAAAATTTCATTTAAATTCCCTATCTCACAAGCCAGCCTCAAAAGCAAAGCAATAACGACCGATAGAGATTGACTTAGAAGGTGTGCGCACACAAGATAAAGCTCGCTGCGGGCAAAGGTGCGAAAGCGAATAGTAGCGGCAACGCCGAGAAAATGGAAAGGATAATCTGATCGGAGGGATGCTGTGCGAAATAAAAAGATGCAGGAGAGGGAAACTATTATTATACGCAAACGTTAGATATATATAACATGCGCAAGTATTGTGCCGGGCATGGAGAGTGATGGAAAAAAGCGAAGCCGACGCCTTAATCCGAGTTTAGGGTGCGTTCGCGAAAGATATAAAGCTGTAATAATGTATTCGCGAGAGAGAAGAGGGATCTGTGATAGCCAACGCGGCGTATTAAGGGAGGAAATCCGTTTATTAAAATGAAGAGGCTAATTGTAGCGCTGTCAATGCCTCGTCTTTTGACTGGGTAATGAAAGCTTTTGCACGCGCGAGCGCTGATGAAAATTTAAATTAATCTTCGTGAAAGCCCGGACTGATCGGCTCTGCGCTATAATGTACACTCTTCGCTATCGCTTGCTCGCTCGCTCGCGAATCTTGATTTAATAATCGGCTTTTGTGTCTTAATTATGCTGCCAGATTCGATTTTAATATTTATTCCCTGCTAACTCTATCGTCAAAAGCCAGGATCAGATTTTGCTGTAATGCATGCACACAACTTACGGCTTAATTCAAAACTTGTGACAATGCCAAACCTGAAAAAGAAAACAAACTTGTACTCTCGAGCCTACGTTAATACCACTGCCGGCGGCAAAGTTTCATTGCAAAATCGTCGTTTTCGGGCCTAAAGTTATTTCTCAACGCATCTCCTCTCGCGCCGACTCAATTAAAGCCGCTGGCACAGCAACTGAAGTTTCGAACAAGGGAATCGCGGGCTTCTATTTGCCCGGGCCAATATTTATAATATAATTATCTTCCAGAGCGAGAGACCCTCTCTATCTCTTGCGCAGGTGGTAAGAAAATACGAAGAGCCGAGTGGAGGTAATACGCGGTATAGTAGGCAATTTCCGAGTGTTACGCGCGCGAGTTCCTCCGAGTTTGCTATCCGACTGTGTAAGCGAGCTTGACGTTTCGTTTCTTTTTCTTATTATTTCGTGCGGTTTTGTACGGATTAGTCGGAGATTAAACTCGAGAGTTCGTATATTTTTTTTCATCGTTAATTTTAACTGCTAGATGTGTACGTGTATATATGCCAATTAGCGTAAATCTCTTTGTGTATCGTAATATCTTTGTTACGAGAGAGGGAAATATTACCTGAGAAGAGAATATGTGGAGCGCTTTAATATCTTCAAAGGAATCTAAAAAAGTCCCCTTCGTATAAAACACGCGTGGCTCGTAACCGTACTTACATTAAATCCTCCAGAATCGCCTTTTCCTTGAGGCTCGAGAGAGTGCTGCACTTTATCTCTCATGTCCGCGTTACTTAGACCTGATGTGTGGATATGAGCCGCTCATGCAAGAAGTTTTACGCCCGTCTTCATAAAACACAAAATTATGTCCGCGTTATTCTCATTCGCGCAGCTCTCGTGCTCGAGATTGTAATACGAGCGTTTCTGCTTCAACAAAAGAGCTTGCGTGCTTTAATAAGTATTTAATCAATTCTTGCGTTATACAGTGTTGTATGGGGGTAATTTAATTCAGAATGCTATCTTTGATTGTTGATATACGAGTGCAAAGAAATGATAACACTTTTACAAGAGTCTTATTAATCAAGTTGCTTTTAAATACATGTATGATTAAGGTGCTCGTGCGAGAAAAGCCACGAGAGAGTGTCCCGACGCAGTGCAGCGGCTTAGCTTTGCATACAAAACAGGCCGTGTTACTCATCTTGATGAATTATTAAGGCTTATTTGCATACGTGCAAGTGGTAACTAACTAGTCTTCCCCAAGCCCTTTCTCTTCACGTATGATTCTTACTCTTTGTATAATAAACACGGCATTAATCCGCAAAATCTATACAAATCCTACTGATCAATTGCACACTTTCTAAAACAACTTTCTAATTATTTATCATCATCTTTCTGTAGAAGATACGACTCTGCGGATTTTATTTATATCAATTTCCGTCAAAAAATTTTAATAGAGTGGCTTGAAATACGCACAACAATTTCTCATATTAAAATTAAGAATCTACCCGATATTTATAAATAGTCCTGAAAAATATTAAAAATTTTTTTTTTTAATTAAATAACAAGGCCACTCAGAAAGCCCGTCCTTCCATGCCTTCCGGCCAAAGACCAGAAGGTGAACGATCATCGATGACTGGTATTCCGACCAAAGCCGGAATTCCAAGTCGTCCTCACGCTCAGGAAGGAGAGCTACGTCTCATCCTCGTGGTTGCATCGACTCCTACTTTGGGTAGAGAGTCTGTGAAGATATACTACAGAAATGATCCTGTGAAGTATGATCTTAATTTTATTCGGCGTCGGGACTTCTATATGTGCCTGACCGAACGCTGTTTCGCTTTTGGATACGCTCGGTACGACAGCCACCTGGCGGCGGAGCGCGCGAAGCTCCAAGTATGCCGAGAGTGTGCTGTGTGGGAAAGGCGATTAGATCGTGCGAGACGTTTACGGCGTCGATGGCACATCGATGTTTTTTTTTTTTTTTTTTATGCGTAACTATTAAGAAAATCGTTTGCATAAATATTATATAAAAATGCATATCCCTGGTCGAACTTTCTTCGTACACGTGCGTAGTTTCGCTAAAGAAATCAAGTTCAGAAAGCCGGTATCTTGACTTTGCTTAAGGGAAGATAGCGAGAGGGGAGAGAAAAATTCACTCAGCCTTTGTCAAACGTCCAACTTTGACAGGACGAGGCTAGGCGTCATTCGATTTCGCGCGAGATTCCTGCAGCGCGAAAGCAGGAAATAGCTGACTGAAATTTTTATGGCGAGTCGATAGCACGTCCTGAGTTTGCCGGATGTGTTTCTTTCATGGATTTTTTAAAGTTTCGAGTAATCAAGTTGAAGAAGATATTTTAATGAGATACTAGTTTATATATATATATATATATATATATATATATATATATATATATAAATAAACTGCTGTTTTGCATCGTAAACGCATCAAGTTCACGCGTGCCCATACAAGGCGCTGATTAACGAGCCGTGTGTAAGTTTGTTTTGCTTTATTTGGTTTTAGAAAAAAGTCATTATAAAATACTGATCATGCTGACTCGCTAGAGAGATCCACGAGCCGACAGAGGTAAACGATGATGCTCATATACCATTGTAGGAGATCAGCCCAGTTCGATGACCGAGCACGGACTGAACAGTAAAACTGATCCGTTGGTCTATTTATAGTCACAGCTGACCTCACTGCTTTATTTTGATACCTCTGATACTTCAGATAAGAGAACGTTTATCATTTTTATATTCGCGTTCTTAAGAGATGCTTTAAATCTTTCTTTTTTTTTTTATTTATAGAGGAAAGAGTGCAACTGAAATTTTCATTCGAATATACTGCACAAAAACAAACGAAAAAAAAATTGTTACCAAATAACACAATCACCCAGCCAGACCTCCTGAAGCACTCTAGTCCTCCTCTTCTCCGAAAACAAAGTAGCAAGAAGCAGTAGTAGTAGTCGCGCTCGAGCATATAGGTACGAGTGCCAACTGCAAAGAGGCTCTTCGAGATGTAGGCCATAAATCGCTTCTCCGTACACTCCGGTGCTGCTGCTACTGCTGCAGGCTCTACTATACTCTCTCTGGCACACAGACGCATCGTTAGCGCGTGTAATCACGCTCTTGAAGACGCAGCTCGTCGTATAATCAGTAGCGAGTTGCCGGAGGCGTGTCCAGTGCTCTGCTGACGATTTAGAGCTCGATGCCTGTCACGGACTTTATGCGGAGTGTCACTCGCCGGAGAAGAGGAGATTGAGCTGCGGGGGTGAGGTTGAGGAGGATCTTAGCTTGTTGTCAAGTTCGTTGTTTTGCGGGATGTACAAAAGGGGGTGGAATAGGTTTTGTTCCGAGATTTAGTAGTGTATTCGAGACAGCAGCTTGTGGTATTTTGAACAGTGAGTTTTAGAGTGTTTGTGATTTGCGAATGCGGATTTATGATCGTGAGTGTAATAGGAAACGTAATTCAGTGCGTTTGATGATTCGATTAGATTGCATCTTTGCCTAGGCGTACAAACACTATAATTCAAATTGATTGTATACAAGTACGAACGTTAATACGGTCTTTATTTTAATTTATAGCACGCTAACCTCAAAATGCCAACTTTATTGTCGATTTTGAGGTTGGTATGCTATAAAATATCGTATGAGACTGTTGTGGGAGGTGTTTTTCCACCTTGCTTGATTTTAAAAACCTCGAGTAAGGTAGAAAATTAAAAAAACTATTACTATATTGTTATATCTTTTTATTTATCCTTTTAAAAAATCTTAGTTTTTTACTTTTTGGATTTTTAACATGATTTTGTAATTTTTGTTTCAGGTGAGTTTCTGATTTCTATTTCCTGAATTTGACATCGACAATAGGCTCGACAATAGGTTTCTTTTATGAGGTAATATAATATGCTTTTAAATATTTTAACTAAGAAATTTTTTTAAAAGATATATCTCGGAAAAAATCAATTACGATACGTTATATATCTCTCAATTTTGCTCTACTTTTATCAATTCACTCTACCATTTTTTGCTTGTCTTCAAAATCTCCATCAGCAGCATCTCGATACATCTCTCTAGTGCTCGGCAACTTCCTGGCTCGTTTGTCTTGGATGTATCTCACTCGTGCATCTGTATACACACAAGAGAATGAGAGAGAGAGAGAGAGAGAGAGAGAGAGAGACCGTCCACATCAGTTAACTTTTATCTCCCGGACACTCGCGACTCTACTTTTGTTTTTCTCTCGTTCTCGCCTATTTTATTAAAGTCAGCTATACGCGCGAATAACGAATACCTCGAATATTTCTCGTAGCTGCAGATAAGCCTCTTCGACTGATCTGCTACGTGAGCGCAACAAAAGTTTCCTGCCGGATTATATCGGATGGGAACGGAGTCGGGGATATATTTGTATGATTAAGAGGAACGAGGGTGTGTGCACCGCGTCGTTTCTCGATCTATGTACGTGAGACCAGTAAGATTTATGGTTATTAATGGTGATTGTATCGGCGCCACTCGTGGATGGCACGATCGAGGATTTGATATTGATATAGCAGTGTGTTGGCGAAATGAACACATGCTTTGATCGAGTGCCGTTATAATAAAATTTACCCCATAACGTTTATTGAAATTCCTTTTTTCGGTACACGAAAAATATTTTAGTAAAATCGATACAAAGTCAAATTGCGTGTGATGGATTTTTTAAATTCTCGTGTATATACATCGCAATTCAAAACCAAAATACAACCTTCCGTTTCCCAGTTTTCCGAAGCGACAAAAATCCACATGCGCGTACATACCCGTGCACGGAAAAAAAATGGCTTTTACGCTTCCGCCGCAGCACTTACAAACGCACTCGCGGCAGATCGGAAATTGATGACCGACATTCGTCAAACCCGTTCGCCGACGTTTATTTTCGGCTCGGGCGCAGCCATCCGGCTCTCGTTTCTTTATTTTTCGCGCTCAACAGGCGCGTGATCATTTTTCTCGCTGCGAAATCGAGAGCCGCACGCGAGCTCGTTTTTTTTTCACTGGCGCCAAAATTGAAAATTCTCCAACGTGGCTGCTGCCGCCAGAAAAAAACTCAATTTGCGCATCGAGCAGAGCAGTAGCAGTAGCTTTTTTTTGCCTATACTATATTGGGCTAGATATATGATGTGTATATATGTGTGGGTTTTTTTTCCGCCCTTTTGGACTGCAGTCCAGTTTCGCGGGTCAGAGGATCGACGGCTGTCGCGTGGCTATATAGCGCGTTGACGGCCAATGAAAAATTTTCGAATATCAAAACGATCAAGTGACCCGAAATAACTCGATGAAAGTCACGACGAGACGCGGCCTATAGTTGGCCTCTGCTGCAGTGCGATGTGCAGGCATTTTTTTTTTAGTTTTATCTCTCATCGATATTAGGATGGTTTGAAAAGTTGATTTCGGAGTCGAACGAGTGTTTTTATGTTTTTTTAAGATTATGTTTAGCAATTTAATACGTTATTATTATATAACTGGCTGAACAATAGAAAGACAAGTTTTAAACTTATATGACGCCGTTAAAAACTCCTGTGAGTATAATCCAAACTTAATTGTTTGCGCGTATGTGAAGCCCACGATTTCAAAACAACTAATCAGCAGTTTTGGACTGGCATCTCCACTAATGCTTGAACTTTTCAGTTCTAGTTTCTGGCCAATTAAGATAGGTGGCGCAGGAGTGATTTTCTATTTTCCTCATCTTAATCTGTGTGCCGAGTGCATAATATACAGAAGTTTTCTATGCCCAAACCGTCTTCTTGGGCTTGTTTGAGCCGATCATCCTATAACTGCCTGAGCTATTTACTTTTAGTCGTCGTTTTTTGAAGGGAAACGACTTCGAACAGCCGAGAGAGACACACTGTTATTCTCCGACGCTTCCCCCCCGCCGCCTCTGCGATATCTCTATAATTCTTCCTGATGAGGGCAGCATTGACTGCCGAAACGTCGGAATGAAAAGAAAAATGGAAAAAATTTTTCTTCATCCAAAATTGCCTCGGGTACACCGATACAGCCAACAATACCATTTTGAGAAATACCGAGGGATAGAGCCAAGGGGAACTCTCCGTTTGACTTCTGCATTATGGATTTGTTAAGCACATTCGCTCTTCATCAAATTCACGTGACACGTATCCAATCGCCTTCGGATACCTATACACAATATGAGGGTCAGTCGCCTGAATTATCGAACCGCGAGCAGCCACAGCAGCGGAAACCCATCGTCGTGTCGTGCGGCGAAAGGAAATGGCAGCTTTTACTTAGGAAAAACGTGATTGGCCGTTTATCTATCGCGCGTGGCATTCGTTATATTGCTCAATGCAAGCATCGTTGTCGTCGGCCGCATAGACGCGCATCGACGCTTATTGACACTAATGAGATAAAGGCCTTCTTTATGCGGCTCTCTGATGTGGTGCTGCGCACGCGCTTGAATTGAAGGCATATCAATGATGGCAGAGGCCTTTTTTTAGCGGACGCTGTTCTTTCTCTCTACGCTGATAGGGATTATATTATGAGCGATGATAATG
Organism: Pteromalus puparum; assembly: GCA_012977825.3. NCBI lineage: Eukaryota > Metazoa > Arthropoda > Insecta > Hymenoptera > Pteromalidae > Pteromalus > Pteromalus puparum. The sequence goes on along the minus strand of CM053168.1, from coordinate 7,477,987 downwards.
AAATTATGCCGAAGTGTTGATGCTGATGAATATTCATGGTGATGAATTCGATTCTGCATATGGGTTGTAACCTTTGTTTTGATCGCAGTTGTCGATAGCCGTACCGATGCGAGAATATTTTTATTTTTACAAGACTCTTGTATGCTATTGGCATTACGTTTTATTACCCAATAAGACCGACTGTTTACGGCGTTTACAACATGCCCGCATCGTTTATTTCTTCCTTCGAATGAAAGTTACACGTGTCGTTCGGCTACTTATCTCGAATTATCGTATATTGAAATTTCATTTGATTGCCGCACGTAAAGTTGCGCAAGATTCAATACATCGATTTTTCTCCGTACAAATAATCGATAAACGAACACACACCAAACACCGTCTCGCAATACACAATTTTATAGCCTCTTCAAATCGTCGATTCACGTCCTATTATGGCGATATTCTCTCGTTTGTGCAACGTTTCAAAATTACCATCGCCGAATCAAACAACCGCGCAATTAATTTTAATTACGCGTTTCATCTATTCCCCGCGACGACTTTTTTTTTGCTACTGCAATTACCGCGGCGACGAAGAAAAAGGTAAATAAATTTCTAATCGCGCGCTCTCCACCGCTTTAAAACTTAATGAATCATCCGTGCAATTAGTAGTTCGCACGCGCAAGCGCGAGGTCCTTTCGACTCGAAAATGTGCGTCCCACTGGTTGTTCTCGTGCGTTATACTTTTCCCCGGGAGAGAGAGGAAGCTTCTCTGCCCCCGATGTAATTATCACCTGCACCAATTACGCCGTGCACTGTTATTGCGTCATTTGATTCGACGATTTCGTTTCTTATTCGTTGGTTATTCATTCCGGATGTACGCGGATTTGTGCTTGCAAGCTGTGGTGAAGTTTTTAATTATTTATATTGGAGCCGGATTGTTTTTTTTCTCAGTTCATTGAAATCACGGCATTTAACCGTTAAAATCGATTGCAACAATAACGCCAGCAAAACCGTTATCAATCCACTCCATCCAGTTTCACAAAAGCTTCTTCCTTGTCCAGCAAAAAACCCGATCTAAAACTCGTCTCCCGTAGCATCATCACATCATCGCACACCGAGACGAAGAAGAAGAAACGCTTCTTCTCTTCCTTCATTGCGTCCGCGAGCAAGTCGATGCAATTAATCCGCTGCAGCGGCGACGGCGGAACTGAAGGGTGACGAAGCTGTTGCGCAATGTCATCCTTGCACATTCCACTGGTTTTTCATTTCATTGTCGGGCGTCTGGACTTACGGTTCCCACGAGATGGTGTTGTTCTGTCGTGTAGGTCAGTTTATTATAGATGCCTGTAACAGAGTATGAAGATAAGAAGGCGTCAATGAGTATCATATAAGTAGATGCGGTGGGTGGTGTCGTGCAGCCTTGGACGAGTTTTATTAGACACCTTATCGTGAAGCGTTGCAGTTATTGAGATTATTGACTTATTAAAGTTATTTTCAAATTTAGATTATGTGGTCCTAGCTCAGAATTATCCACGAACGGTTTTGTTGATTTTTGTGTTTTATTTAAAGACCGACTTCCTCTGTTTTGTTACAAACAGTATATTCGAGTCGTTTTACACGCGTTGGTATAGCGCAGTTTAGTGATTTGTCGAGCGTAACGGTCACGGAATTTTGGAACCATTTCCTGTACCCAGACGTATTTTTCCTGTTTGTTCGTTATCACTCAAAAACAAATCTACAATAGGCTGTCAATCGATACATCCCTTAAAAAAAAAAAAAAAATAAATAAATAACATTTATAAAATAAGTTGTAATATTTATTAAGGAAATAATATCATAGTTATAGTATATTCCGACCAAACAATACACATTCAAGACTATGAAATAATAAACAGTATATCAGAATCTAAGAATCTAAGATTTCCCAAGAGAAATACAGTAAGCAAAAACATTTCCTCAGACAACACACAAGAAGCTAGTACACCTTGGCGTCGTTCTCTATATTATATCTCCAGGAAGCCCACGACGGCGTAACTCCCTGGATATTATGATTTCCGTGCGCCGATGTCTCAGAGATCTCAAATGACTGCCATATACCCCTCTTATATCGTCACTCGCCGCTGCTGTTGTGACATGTGCCGCCTATCTCCATATACCCACGCAACAGCACAGCATCTCACCGCCGCGGATCAAAAGACACAAAGCACCTTTGATACAGATCGAATTTATGCTATAGCTGCTCGGTTGCAAAAACATCACTGTTGAGAAATCCTTCGCTAGCGTTGTTTGGACCTGATGCTTATCTATAATAAGGAGCTTTTTGTTTTTTTTATCCTCTTTTAGCTGATTTAGAGAGGGTAACGAGCTGAGGAGTTTTGCTTGTTGCGAATATGCGGTTGGTCGTTAATTAAGAGGATAATGCTATGAGAGATGAAGTTTGTTCGCATAATGGCTGTCGTATAAGTGCGAATTTTTAGGTTTGCTCGTAGGGTAATTGTCGAGTGATATTATTAGACTGGGCTTCGTCATCAGCGGAGCGTGAAATGGACTCACTCAAGGCCCGGATTTATGATATTCCAGTGGATGTTATATGTCACTGTGATTCATCGTGTGCTTATTCGCGCCGCGAGCTTTATTAGCAGATAAGAGCTGTTGGCTTATAATAAAACTTGGGATTTTTTCACAGCTCTATGAGCTATTGATATTTCTTTTTAAAAATGCCCGTATACAGGCGCATTAATAATTAATAAGGTGGACATTTATAGTCGTTTCTAGTAATAAACGATATAGTGCCTACGTGAATAATTTTGCATGCATCATAATATTCTCAGTCATGTCGTAACAGACAACGAAAATTTTAAGGAAGCAAAGAAACTACACACAAAATATTCCAAACAACCTAGTATAATAGGTACTGTACTCTCAAGCCATTAATCCACTGCATACACATCTCCACTTCGCAAGAAGCTCATAAGCCATTAAAATCAGCTTACTTCTCCTCGGCCAACTCTCTGCACTCTCTGCGTCGTGTTTATAAAACACGCGCATCATCTCTCTCTATACAGCTTCAAAAGTGCAGCGATTGACCGCATGTCCTAAAAATATACATAACGCTCTTGCTTGTGTCAGCTGTCATTTCTCTTTCTCTGAGGGAGAGAGAGATATTGTGCACCGCTCTATGATGTATATAAATATCCAAGGCTGGAGGAGTTGCGTCAGAGACTCTCGTGCTGCACTTTCGTCGCGACGTCGATGATTCAACCTCGAGAAGACAGACTGAGTGGCGCGAGATCGCGAATCCGATTGCTCCGGATTCTTTATACACTGGCTTCTCTGACGCGTGACGTGCGGACTATTGGATTGTTGTTGTCTGGCAGATGTGCTTAGATTTTTGATTTATAATGGAATTGTCGAAGAAAATTTAAAAAAGAAATGTATGGTTCCATCACAGTTATGGTACCTCCATAGTTATGTAAATTTCACTTTTATCCACATCACAATCTAAGATAAAATTACACACGATGACTCACATGACGACAAACGACAGAGACGTCGAGTTTGAAATTGTTCCCTGGAAAAAGCTTTTCTCTTCGTTCAATTTACCTGGAATCGACTGGTATGCTAAAATTCACTTCGTAGCCAGACACGCTGGACGTATACTGCACGTCTTATGCACTTTCTAACACGGCACAAGCGCGGAGTTCTTGGCCGGGGCTGTCGTGACTCATTTTGCATTGTTTCGCGTCTCATGAATCACATAACGAGGTCTGCGACAAAATGTTGTGCCGCACGGAGGAACATGCAGAGGATAATTTTGTATGTTGGAATAATGGCTTTGCCGGGAGACCTGATGAATTGTCACGGAAAATAAATTATGATTGTCTAGCGTGACTCTAACAACTCGGTCGGTTGTTATTTATTCAGCAAATAGTGATTCTTTTTAAAATTATTACATTTTTAAAACGTACGAACTGACACTAAGTTTCAAATTTTCTATTCGGTTCTTTATAGTCCAGGAGCGACAACTCGTTCAAAATAACCTAAAATTACTCCAAGTTTACGACCTTTAAACTTTACAGCAGCGAGAGTATATAGCCGATCAATCAAAATCGAATACGGCCAGCAGTTTCGTAACTGAGCTCCAAAGCCACTAATCAAATTTGCCTTCAGCAGGTTGCATTTGACTTGGAAAGCGTGAGCCCGGTTTTCCAAGGTATAACATTATCCGGTAGTCTAGAAGCTAAATTCATGCTCTCCTCTAATCGTTCAATACAGTCTATAGTAGGTACTACCGCAATCGAATTGCACTGTCAACGAGACGCAAAAAGTTCCAGTGTCGAAATTCTCTCACGTAACGCAGTGCCGGACTCCAATTGTTACGTTGCTCTCTCACTCTTACTCTTTTTGCGGAGAGAAAGTTTTACTTTTATTTTCTATCGAGGAATTCGTTTCGTCGACGCCGCCGACTTCCCAGAAATCTCGCTTTTTACGACGACGACCGAACCATTTTCTTTACGAGCCCATCAAGCATCTCTCTAAATTATTATTTTCATTGCAAGTTTTCTTCCTGCACTAGTCTTACGCAAGGCTATAGTAAACAATTTTGCTTGTCAACAAAAGGCCAGACAATAGCACAAAACTGCTCGCTTTCTCTCTCTCTCTCTCTCTCTCGCCGCAGAAAGAGCATAGAAATATACGCTCCATATACAGGTGTGTATATATACAGACGTCTGCACTCGAGACCGCGTCGGCTACTCGGAAACGGCCGGCGCAAGAAGGATATAATTTCAAACTTCGCGCGAAACTCGAAAAGCTCCGCGCCTTTTTATTATCCACGGTTGTACGCTCGCAAAAAGCGCGGCTGCGTCGAGATTACAAATAAAGGTAAGACCTGCTCGTCTGTTTTTTGCTCCCTCAAAGATGGGGAGAATGACGAAGTGTGTTGCGGGTTTCACTTTTGCTGCTGTGAGATCGTTTCCGAATGACTTGCCGGTAGCCACGCGTTTTACGGAGGAAGAAGAAGAGAAAATCGAGGGGCAACGATGATGATGATGATACCCGAGGCCCAGTGAACCAGTGGAGAAGAAAGAAGATACTCGATTGGAATTTCTCGCTGGAATTTTGTATTATAGCGGAGACGTTATAGAGCCGCTGCTGTTATTGTTGAGAGGAAGTCAAGAGGATTCATGCTTATTAAAGGAGAGTTATAAATAGAGCCGAAGGCTTTTCTGTGAAATCGTGATTATATGCGAGCATTCTTGAGACATTAGATAATTTAATGTTCTTGATTGTTATCTCAAAGATTACAGTGAGTGCAAAGAGGTATGCCATAAACGATTATAAATTCGTAAAACTAAATCAAGAATCCAAAATTTTATCTCATTAATTACTCTCTGTCTATACAAACCACGTAAAATTCACCAGGCTTCATTCGACGGAAGCCAAAATCCGTTTTCCCCGCAATCATTCCCTTTGAAAGCAACTCCCTTTTATCTCCACGGGCACACACAAAGTGTAGACGGCCGAACAGAGAGAAGCTTCCTCGCGGTAGTAATTCTGCTCATAAACATCGCCGCTGCGGCGCAGGGGGGAATCTCCGCGCGCTTGTCGCCACTGCGGGCGAAAGGTAGCCCAGAGAAGAGAAAAGTGTAATCCAAGTTCGGGGAACTTAATAAAGCATTCTCAAAAGCTGGACGCCTCGCGCGCGCTCCAGCTGCCGCTTTTTGCCGCGGATTTCACCGAGAGGAAAAGGGGATTTGCGCGCGGAAGAGCTTCCTTTTTTTTTTTTAAACGAATTTTTTCTTCTTCGCAGAAAAGGAGATTGTTAACAGCCGCCGAGTTTTATTGGATCTCGAGAGATAGTGTTTAGCGGAAAGGAATTTTGCTGCATTGTGTATTTTAGGTTCTGGGGGGGTGTACAAACGTTAAAACTTTGCAAATAGGTTTGTTTTAGTATAAAATAGTCTGACAAACAGTTACAGACAATGTAGAGCTCGAGGTTTTTGTCTATAGGGCTCGGAGAAGTCGAGTCTCGGGCCAACCCTCATTTCACTCCTGGTACATGATGTCGATTGTCGGGCATGCGAATGTGGTTATTGTACTTTTTGTTCTCGAGCTTCGACGACGGCAAACCTAGAGCTGTTAAAAGATTCAACAAATCATCTTCGAATCTCATTAGCCTGTTCAAATTAAATTAGCCGAGAGCAAACACATTCCTAATTAAACGCGTCACTTTAATTCAGCTCATAAAGCTCCCATACAGCTTTTAATTGCGTCTATTACATCCGAGAAGATTCTCATAGAAAGATAGGAGACTACGTATACCGCGAGTCGTTAAACCACATGCGTATACACGTAGCGAATAAAAGTCGCCGCTTGACATTCGAAGAGAAAGAGAGAGAGAGAGAGAGATATAGAGGGAGAACGGACTGTTCTGTGTCCCGTTTGGGTTTACGTCGATGCGTGCGAAGCCTACGTAATAAGCCGGTCTTTGTCGATCTGCGCAACGGTGCATCGAGTCCAGGCTTGCGCTGTTTGTGGGTCACGCCTTCGTTATATTGTTGTTCTGCAATAGCGGGTGTATCGGATTCGAGAATTTGAGACGTACACTAAAATACAATACATGATTTACGTCAACTTCTAGCTAATCTCAAATGGCACTTAAAATCCGCCCACCATCTATAACAGCCTTATTTCATATTCTTCGAACACACAACGCCACATACACCCGCATAAAAGCGAGGTCAAAGTTCGCCGCCCACGAGATATCCGTCAAAGCGGCTTGCCGGGCGATATTGTTTTCGCGCGAGCGCACGCGATGCAAATCGTAAACTTCCCATTCATTAGTCTGTCCATTGGAAAGGCGGTGTTGTGTCCCTTCTCTCTTTCGCGCGCGAGCTGCAATTACAGCTGCCTCTCGCGTGTCGTTCTCTCTTTTTCGTCTTTTTCCGCTGGTGACCTTATATGTATATCCTATACCACACGAAGGACAAGGACGTGTACGAGTCTGGATTATCTACCTATGAGCTTAGTCCGGGATAATGTGCGATAAATAAATGTAGGGATTATTGAGCACAGCTGATTGTTGCGCGTGGGTGGAGTGTATACGAGTCCTTTATTTTTTACGGTGAGCGACGGTGTTGGAGAGGAGTGACTATTTCCCATATGGTATATGCATAGGTTGCGTATAGACGAGATCGATTTGAACAGAGTTGGATGTGCATACGGGATGGTAATTGAAGCCCCTCGGGGTGAGAGATAGTCGAATGATTTTTCAGTTGCTGGGATAAATGGCGCGCGGCTATTCCAGGGAACGTTGATGAAAAACTGTGAACTCTCGCGTTGCTATGCCTCGAGCTATTTCAATCAAAAGCTGTGTGTAGTCGTGTCTGTTCGGATTTGTACAGGGAAATATCGAAGAGATGTTTATTTGTACAAATACATTTTTCGTTGCGTTAAATGTCGCTTGCAAGCTCGACAGGCGTGATAACGCGTAAGAAAATACAACGAAAATCCGTGAAGTAATCCCCAACAATCTCATCGTCTAAAATACCTCCTTTACCGCTAAATCTCTCTCGTCACGCTAACACAGCGTCCTAAACGCATCTTCGATCCTCTCTTCGTGTCTCCTCGTCGTCCACTGCTCCGCAAGCAGCTCTAACTCATGACCATTTGTCCAGTAGTAATCTGCTTTCTCTCTCACTCCTGCACATACACTCGTGATCCTCGTCGCCAAATCCGCCAACGTGCCACAGACCTTTTCTCTCTCTATCTCTCTACACTGCGGTAGTTCCTCCTTAGCTTTTTTTGTTTCATCCTCGTGCTTGCACGTTTGAGCGACGACGGTGGCGGCTACGTCTCGTATTTCCGTCGACCATTGCATTTGCTCGGTTCTCTTGTTCTTTATTGCTCTTTTTTGCCGATGCTTGAGAGAAGACTTCTTTTCTATAGGGAATTTTTTGAAGATCGGTGAATGGAAGTGAGATATAAGGGCCTGAAATGCGGAGTTGAATATATTTTGTAAAAAAATACTTATTTTCTACTGGACAGTAATACCATTTTACGAGGAATTAATCTTCCAAGATTGCATTTTCCGTTGAAAAGCAGCAGCATTAAATCCTATAGTTACACTATCCCGGAAAATCATAATTTTATCCTCGTCTTAATCCGCGTGAAATTTTTCCGGTAAAGATGATCAATTAGGGCCGGGCTCGGGCACTCTAGAGTGTAAAAGTGGTAGTCTGGTCTTCTCGGGAACCTGCAGAAGGTCGTAAATTCTGGCCGTTTTCGACCTCCTCTCGCTTACATATAGTCACTTATATACACGGCCTCCTCTCCTCTTTCATCCCTTTCTACCTCCCCTGCACTCGACTCGGCATCTCGCGATAAATAAGCCAGCGAATCCCTAACAATGTTTTTGGCAAGGAAACTGCGTCTGTGTTACGTTCGTTTTAGCAGGCTTATACATTTCTATTGAATTTTTTCTTCCATTTTCTGCGAGCATTTTATCCGTTCCATGAAATATGATAATTTTTGGGATTTGTTATTTTCGCGCGTTGCACGCTCTGATGCGTTTGAATTATTCGTCCTTTATTTCATCAGTCCCTCCCACAGACGTGCTTTGATTACGGCTATTAAATATCAATCTCGCATAATTGAGTTTGTGCGTGTAGCTGAAATTGGAAATTGTAGTATGGGTTTACAACTAACGTTAATTATTCAATCGATGGGCTAAACGTACGATTATCGTACGTTCCGCTGATTGAACGACATACAGGCAATACACGCGTAACGAAATTATTCAAGACATTGTTATTGGTACTGTACGGCCTGCCAATCAACGGTATATTGATTTAGCGAAAATATAGCAATTTGAAATTAATAATCAACGTGTTGTACGGATATAATTTTACGTCGTCAATCGAAATAAAAATTGAATTAAGTTTAGACAACCCCTGCAAAACATCTTCCCAATTCCAGCATTGTCTCCAGAAAACAGAGATACCATAAAAACGAGTGCGACGCCTTATTCCAATTCCCGAACTTCCCGGCAACCATATCCCTATGCACAATATTTTCAGTTTCATACGTTCTCCAGCTACGGCACATCCCGCTGTTTATGAAGTCTCACGAGCACCTGAACCTCGCAAAATACACGTTCAGTCTATGTACACTCCGAGACAAATAGAAAATCAATTCGCCTTTTCGGGGCAACAAAACAGAAGGCTTCGGGAGCACAGCCAGCCTCCGATGAAGTTATTACAAACTCCGCACTGCTGCTGGCTGTCTGCGAGATTGGAAAAGCCGAGAGAGGGAAATGACCGAGACCAGAAGCGGAACGGATTTTAGATGGGGAGAAAAAAAGAATTGGTTATTGAAATCGTTGGTGAGGCATTATTGGAAATCGGCGCGACAAACTAATGCGATGCCTTGATAACTTTTGTCTTTTCACGGCTGGTTGGTAACGAGTTTTTAGTGAGGACTGCTGTGGAAGGGAGAAGGATTAATTTATAGGGTTTATTGACAGATTTTAATATGGAATTGTGCAAGTTGATTGCGCGTGGGGCTCTGGTTGTGACGGGAAACGAATGAAGATGAATGAAAAGTGTAGTAGGTGAAGTTTTGTTATTAACTGAAATGATTTGTTGTAGCTTCGAATTATATCATATTCTAAAAAAACATGGTAATCATTCTATTCGTCTTCTGATTGGCTGTTCATTTTACAGTCGTGCAACAAAGGGTGTGTTTAGTTGTATTATCGAGAGAATCTCGACCTTTTTAAATTTAAATTTGAAGCTTTCTTAATTTCAATGTATGTACAAATGTACATAGGCACTTTTCCATTTCCCTCTTTAAAATATGTGTGCCAATTCCAGATATAGAAGTGAGCTACCAAAGCTTAAACTACCTTGTTTTGCCTGCTGCGTCGGCCGCTCATGCTAGTTCTAAGAGACGAGGTGTTACTTCTATTTATCAACTCATATTCTATCAGCACACAAAGCTCAATTACATCATTCGCAAGCTCGCGAGCCGATATCCATCGGCATACTCTCACACATGGAGCATATATACACATGCTGTGGTAGCGCGAGAATCCGCGTAACGGAGACCGATCGGCTTTCATCTAATTAATCCAATTAGCGCGTCCATCCATTTATCCGTGATAATTAGAGACTGATTACCGCAACGCAGTGCTAGCCGACTTTTTCTTTTTCATCTCTTTTGTATCTGGCCCTTTCTTGGTTGTCGCTCTTTGTAAACTCGGTTTTTATACGCGCCAGTCGAACTTGCGAGCTTATAACTAATTTAACGGACGTTGACGTTCACAGGGATATAGGATTACAGATTTTGTGGTGAGATGCTCGATGGCGAATGTTATTCGAACTCTCGTTACGCTTCTTTAATTCCATTAATAATTCTGGCCATTTTACAATATTTAAATGATGATTTGTTCGTGAAAATGAAATTTTATTGATTAATTTATTTTTTATTTTTTCTGCTTTCAGGTAAGTCATTATCACGTCATTGCACCCACTGCATCTGCAAATCTCACATTGTACTCAACTTAAGGTTTGCTTAGATTTCAAATCGCTCGATTGCTCATTCACGTGCGACCTTAGAAGCGAGTCGTCGTCTGTACTTCATTCGTTATCGCACGAGACGCAGAAGCTCGCCGAGCGCATTAAACGTTTAATTTGCTAATGAAGGCCAGACGATTCAGCGACATGCTCTCGAGCTGACTCGTGCGCGCGCGACTGTATTCCGAAGCCCCTTGTACAAGGGGGAAAGCAGCGTATCGCGAATCGCGAGAGACATTGTTTACGCTTATGAGGCGACTACAGCCTCGCGCTGAGGGGGAGAAGTAAATTTGCAAAAATTAGTCTTGTTCGCTATTAGACCTTCATTCTTGAAAATAAAGATATGCATCTTGAAATAATGATTTTTTTTTTAATTATGATTTGGTCGTAAAAAGTAAAAATTTAGAAAATATATGATAAGAAGTATAGTGTGTGTTATATCGGGAATATCGCAACCTTTTTAAATCAAAATTTGAAGATTACTTACGTATACCGAACATTTTTATTTTAAAAACACTGTTGCCGAGTCTAAATTAAACTTAATTTTAATGTGGACTGCTAGAGCGATGTCAATTACCAAAACAAAGCAGTTTTGGACTGGCCCGTTTGCGAGTTCTTACCATATTCTAAGCTTACTGTGTCTCTGGAAGGTGAACATAGGTGGCGCATAGGACACTTTTCCATTTCCCTCATAACAATATGCACAGCGAGTCTAGATATAATGATTTTCCACCAATGCTAGAATTGCCTAGTTTGAGCTGCTGCTTTGGCTGCTTATGCTATAACTTTGCGCGCGAATCGCGTCTAAAGTTCATGAATCCAATCAAAAATTGTATTTCCAGGCTTACATCACATTTTTCGTTCCGCTATCCAACAGCTCTATGAATCACTCTCTATTATAGCCGTTGCCCGTACACACGACTCTGACGTCATGCGAAATAAAATTTTCGTAATTTCTCACCGATAACGGCCCTCCTTTAATGATTCCGTACAAGCAGCCTCTTTTCTCCCATAAAACCGATTCCAAGCAACAATCGCCACACAGACACGCCAACCATATACATATTTCCATACAGTCCAGCACTTCAGACTCTTCAGATCCTAGACAAAGACCGACACTTTTACGATCCGCCGACACGGCCCATTCGAGATTATTATTGCGCGATTCTCACGCTTTGGAGCTCGCCGTGGGTTCGACGGCGTTTATTACTTGCGCAATTTTTCTCTCGCTCATACGCCCTTATGCGATATTTCACTTGCGATAATTCGTAAACAGCCAAGCTGCGGGATATCTCTGTGTATAAGAGTGTGTTATGAGCGAAGGTATATATACAAGCGTGGAGCGATACGGGCCGAGTTTACGCTTTTATTCGGTGTGCTTCTAATCAGCGATTCAGCACGGCGCTCTTGGGCTCTCACTCTCGCTCGATTCAACGAATGAGCGATATAATTTATGGTAATGAAGGGGATAAAAGTCTTGTCGGAGATAGTGATGTGCTTGTAGCGTTTAGAACGTTTCAATGCTTTTGGAAGATTTCTATTCGAAGGAGAGGAAATGTTTTTAAAGTCGTAAATTAATTACGGATGAGTGTATTAAATATCACATCTCAATTTTTATCTTACTAAAACAAACTACTTTGCATATCTCAGCACTATTACATCCCTCGAGCTTACAAGGCAAACTTTTCGCAAACACCCTACCGCGTCTCATATATCCGATATACCTTGCGCACAGCGACACACCTGTAATACGCTCTCTCTCTCTCTTTCTCCCCTCAAGAATCTCCCGTCTCAAAAGCAGCAATCCCCCGCGGTGTGCGGCATCAGACGGCCAGCAGCAGAAGCGCGTGATCCACCTGCATAATTCGCTTCGCGCCTGCTCGTAAACCTCCGACACCGTCTCCGTCCGTTATTACACGCTTCCCTCTCTTCCTCTCTCTTCTATACGCGCTTTGATAATTCAAAGCACGCGCTCGTGGAGTCGGACGCTGCAGTGGTATCGTTATCTCAGATCTGCTGCGGCTTGGTATTTTCAGAAGAGAGCGAGGAGGTTTGCGAATATAGCTTGTGTTTGTCGAGAGATGCGCTTTGGGAGCTTTCTTTATTACGAGCGTGCAGAGGAATGTCCAACGGTTGAGTCCTTTCGTTGTTCTCTTTAGATTGCAAGATTTTTTACTTTCAAGGTTCAGGAGTCACGAGTTAAAAGCCAACGAGTGACAGTCACAGCTATAGAGTGCCTATAGTAAAGCTTAACAATCCCGTGGTATTCGCGCAATCAAAGCACGCGTCGCACCTAAATGAGAAAAGAAGGACAAAAAGATCCACAATCCCGCAGCAGTCTTCTCTTCCACTCCATAAAACAGACACCTTATCCCGTCGGATAGCCGCAGCAGTAGCAGCGGAAGTCCTTTCCCGCAGCTTAAATTAATCGATATCTCGACTCCCGTACTAGTCCTTTATCCGCAATCGTTTCGCGCTCGAGATATCACGCGACCGCAGCGCCGCCGGAAGCCGGTGAATCCTCTCTCTCTCTCTCTCTCTCTCTCTCTCCCTTTGCTATCTTCCCTCAGTTCCTATCTCCGGACCTATATATATAGCTATATGTACACATTGTACACCTATAACGTACAGAGTCGGAAAGCCGGTAGCGCACAGCCTCTTATCCGATGCGGGGAATCCGTCGGGAGAGACGGACTCTATTATTCCGTTGACCATGAATAATTATACGCGAGGAGAGTATGCGCTGCTTCAGTCGTGTGTAAACACGGGCAGGTATAGCCGATTATGCGCTGAAATGTTTTCAGCGCCGATCGAACTCTCTATAGCTGATGTATTGTATGGTGTATGGGTATCTTACGTTCGTGCGTTGTTTACTCGTTGGAATATACATGAGTGCGGTGTCTCGGTTCATCGACGTTTCGGTTTCATTCATGCGTGAGTTTTTGCTTGTGTTCATCGTTTTGTTTTGCGTTATGCTCTGCGCTTTTTTTTTCATTTTTCTTTGTAGGAGTAATGTCATTGAGTCTGCGTTCTGTTTTGACAGAATTGTCAGATAAATTATTTAAAATTTGGTGTATAAAAGTAACGCCTACTACATTACAGCTTTATTAAACCTTTAAACGGTCCAGGCGGCAGATCCTTTGCATGCAAATTCTTTATGAAACAAAGCCGGCGTATAGAAAAAATATGAAAATAAGAGAACGTCGCAAGCTCGCGCTCGCGCACTCTGGAGAGAAAGATCGAGGAATAAAAATGCTAAAACAGCAGCTTTTATGCGCAATTTAATTTTAAGAGTCAGTCCAAGCAGTACCAAAACACAAAAGATGCCTCTTTCCCGACTCTTAACTCTCATCATCGCAGAGGATAGCGAAGAAGACTTTCATCCAGCCAGCTTCTTCTTCTTCTTCTTCTTCTTCCTCCAGCATAAAGGAAAAGCGAAAAAGAAAAACAACGTAAAATAAACGAACTTTTAAATGCAATTACTACCGAGAGAGAAATAAACTCCGCGGCTACCTGCAACAAAGCCTACTAATGAAAATCCGCGCAGCTGCGCGTCGCGAAGACGAAGAAGAAGAAGAAGAAGACGGCGAAGGGCGACTGCGCGCAGTCCGGTGTGTTTTCCGCTGCGCGCAGAGAGAGGCTTCGACGGCCTGTAATTAAATAGAATCTAACCGAGCGAGCGGGGGAAAAATATTAATTGTGCGAATGCGAGATAGAGAGAGAGAGAGAGAGAGAGAGATTTTCGTCTTTAATGGCGAGGAGCGAGAGAGACGCGATAGGACTGTCTTTACGGCTGGACGAGATTGCGGCGATCGTCGCTGTGTAATTGCAAAGCTGGAAATGCGTGTAATTTGGTGACGAGGTTGTAACTTGGTTTTTTCCTGATTGGATTCTTGTCGCGTTAACTATAGATGAGATGTACTGACGATATAAAATACTTGTATATTACAAGGAGTAAATAATTGATTTTGCGGAAAAATCAGATTAGGCGGAGCTTTCTGCTCCTCATTGGGAACAATACACACGAGTCGATGAATAATTGGCTACTTTCCCATACTAATGCCGGACTAATCCCCAATCGCTCGGGCACAGCTTCGCTCTCGTGTTGTCTCGAAGAGCAGGAGAAGCTCACTCTCTCTCTCCCTTAGAGCTTGATGTGTACCAGGCACAGCAGCATATCGAATCGTTCACTCTCGGATCGCATGTTCGCCTCGGTAAATCCTACTGTACGCCTATACGAGCTTTAGCCTCTAAGGCGACTGTACTCTAGTGCAGGTGAACTGAGTGTGAGATCTTTGGGTCGGGATTTGTTCGTGCATTTTAGGACTTTTAGGATTATGTCAGTGTGTGTAAATTTCTAAATTTTTGAAAAAGAATGAAATTTACCTTTATATACACGTACAATATCGCAAACACCAACCCGACTCTTTCTCCGCATCGACGCACGTCTGACTCGTCCCCGGCTGTAACTACTGCAACAGCAGCATCAGCCACGCGCTCCTATTTACTTAGGTATGTATCTTCGGGATACAGGCATGCGACCGAGCGACCGCATACATATGTGCATATATACGTGGGTATGTACGTAGCGAGATATGTACATGCATATCGTGTGTGTATTCCGGATGCTGGCCTCGTGATTTAAACGACGACTCCTGCTTTTATGGCTCTCGCGACATGTTCGCCCATATTGCTCCTTCTCTCTCGCCTTTGTGAGAGGCTGCGTTTGTTGCATGAGCCGAATGGGCGTGTATACTTACTCGGAGTTTTTTAAATTTCGCCAGACGTGCACGCACGAGCTATGTGCAGCAGCTGTAATTGTTTGTAATTGGGTGAGGGAGAGAAAGAGACAGGAATCGGGGTTTTTAAAGTTTCTCAAGTACATGTTTGCTGTATGGAAACGAGAAAAACGCGCAGTTTGATGTGCGTAACAGAATAAGATTGGATGATTGGTCGGTTGGTAATTTCGTTCGATTTGTTAAGTACCTGCTTCAATGTAGCGCGTCATTATTTTGTATCATGAATATTTCATTTTTCTGAAATGAATATGAAACAATAAAGAAAAACATATTTTTAAAAATGGTTCACCAAATTCCACGATTTTTCAAAAAACCCGAGATATATACCGCATAGGACTGTGTAATCATTCCTCACGCGCCGCCACGTCCATTCGTTCATCCGACGCAGCCAAAAGCTCCGAGAGCGCGAATAGTCCAGTTTACCCGGAGATGAATGTTAGCGCACACAAGGCTTCGCTATTTTCCACGGTGTCCATTGCGTATTCATTTGTTCTTTCGCCAGCGTGTAGTCCTTTCTCAAACTTGCATGACTCGAATTCCTGCGGGCATTGTAAATTCAAAGCCTGGAACTGGGGCTCGCGAGCGGAAGCTTTCGTCGAAAATTTGATTCTCGCATTCGGCGGATGTATGGAGCTTTTGAAACGGTGGGTTATCCCTTGATTAAACATTTTTGGTTGAGCTTACTGAAAAATAACATTTATTTTATTGTAGTTTCAATCAGGGTTTGAATAATATCGTACTATCCGTTAATTAATCTCAACCAAAATTATATACCTAAAAGCTACGTGAACTGTCACTCACGTCTATCCCAATCCAATAACGACTTCCGTTACACTCCACCTATAATTTATGCAAATCAGCTCATTCAAACCATACGTCTAATAAAGGATCCAAAAAGATTCGCTGATTTCACCTCACGCGAAGTACAACAATACGTTCGCGAGACAGCTGCTGTCGGCCGAATCAATCGGATCGAGAATAGCTCGCGGCGCGTTGCAATCCCGATCGGA
This sequence comes from Pteromalus puparum, assembly GCA_012977825.3. NCBI lineage: Eukaryota > Metazoa > Arthropoda > Insecta > Hymenoptera > Pteromalidae > Pteromalus > Pteromalus puparum. The sequence goes on along the minus strand of CM053168.1, from coordinate 7,461,622 downwards.
TTCCGATACATTCACAGTCGATGACATCCGATATACGTGCGAGGCCAGCAGCAGCAGCAGCCTCGCGATGACGGTCGCACTTTCCCACAGTGTGTACGGACGAACGGAAGGTTCTGCGTGATTCGATTTCGCGTTTGATTCCATATCGCGCGCTTTGGAGATGGATGATTAGTCGGTGGTGCGCAAGATGAGATTTTGGACGTGTATGAATTCTGAAAAAAAAAATTGCTTGGATAATGTTAGTTTAATGTATATTCGCCTTTATTCTTGTATCAGGTATTTCACTCTACTGAATTTTATTATTAATACAAAGTGCATTCGCAGTACGTGTCTTGCAAACTTAATAATGCACCAGCGCGCGAAGTGTTTTTATTGATCGAAGGAACTCTAATAATGGATTTTCCGAGGAAAGTAATTCAGCTATATACCTCTCTTCTCGTTTTGCTCTTCTTTCCTTCTTACAGCATCTTTTTCTTAGATGTTAAATGAACGACAGCTGCAGCAGTCAGCTCGAGAATTATGGAGCTTTGTTTTAAAATAGAGTTGAATTATTCAGCTTTTCATGATATTAAAAGAGATTTATGAAATCAAATTATTAAAGACATCTGCATTCAATTTGCGCTTTTTATTCAGTGAGCGCTGCGCAGATTTTATTGTTTGTTTCGGTATTCAGTGAAATGCGCTTAAAAATGAACGTGAAAGAGCATAATAACGTTGTAGGGGTTTCAATGGAATTAAATTTCAAAAGATCAATTTATTTAATTAAAAACCACATGTAATTCGCAGCTTTGTATCCACGCTACCGCTCTAACCATAGTATACTTGCAAAATGATATAACAAATTTTTGAATTATATACTATAGTCTCTGACTAGCGAAGATAGGTGGCGCATGAGTATTTTCCCATTTCCTTAATCTCAATTTTCGTGCCAAGTATACATATAGCGGTATGTCATCTTTGCCGAAACTGTCTTGTTAAGCCTGGATGGGCTGCTCATGCTATATCTGTACATTTATTCAAGTATCTTATTAATTTAAAAAAAAATTCTTTGGTTTTGCTGCGTCCGCGTCAGCACAAGATCGCTGAAGATAACACCCATTAACATCGCCAAAAAAACACACGCCCACATTCAATCTGTCACCCTCAACTCGCTCTATTTTCATCCTCGACGCAAGCTCTCACGTGGTTCACTAAACCAGATCTTAAAAAAAGACCAGACGTATTTCGCAAAATTCACGAACCATAACATTCTTGGCCGAGATTCCCGGCGCTAGACGAAGTGGGCCGGTCGCGTGCTCGCGATAATCCAAGCTAGTACAGCCGTCTGATTTATAAGTGGCTCGCGCCAGCGAAACAATATGAAAATGCCCGGTACGCTTGATTCATGAGCCAGTGGAGCACAAAGGAAGGGCCCACATGGCATAAACTTCATGGAGCTGCTGCTGTGTGTAGATGTATATATAGGATTGTAGGTAGGAATAGTAGGAAGGGATAGAGACGACTATAGGGAACGGAGCGATTTTCGAGTTAGTAATTTTCGGTTATCTAAAGGTACACCGCGTTGGGGGGTATTTTGCGTTAGACTTTATCGGTTGCATGTGCTGTGAGGTTTATGTGGGGTGGATGCGCTGATTAGGGTAGTTTCGATTCGGGTCGGTTTGATATAAGCTCTAAAACATTAGTACCCATACCTTGATCAACTGATAAACTTTAGTTATTGAATTTGTTTAAGCACACAAAATGTTTAAATGTCTTTGTTACGTTAATTATACCGTAGCGCACTAAATACACCGTTAATTTTCCATACTTCTTTATACGCCCCATTACTTGCTCGCGCAGGGCTCGCGCATAATACACTCGTATATTATGCGCCATATTCAGGCCCAGCTGAACTTTACAATATAATATACAGCCGTAACGCAACGTGCGCTTAACGGCAGCTTCTCCTTTATATTCGTGTCCTGGCTTAATAACGTTATTTTTTAATTGTCCAGAGCAGTGCTGCCGATCGTTAGCTTTGTAGTTTGGGAGGCACGGTCGTTTCTCTGCAACATATAGGTAAACGAGAAGTCGGTATATGGTTCGAGCTACTAGTAGTTCGAGCGATGATGACGAGATGAGGAGCAATTTGAGCAAAATTTAGTTAATTATTCTCCGCTTCGAGCGAGTTCTGACTGCAGTTTAAATTGCGCTAGGCGGATTTAATGATGGAGGTCGGTGTGAGTGGGTTTTTTTTTTAATAACTATTTTTATAAACTCCGCAAAAAATCTGTGCATCGACAGACAAAAAAAAGCCGTTATGATTCTTATTTTAAATGCAAAACAGATTCTTTTATCCGAATAGTCGTTATGGATTGGCATTTCCCACGGCTTGAACTTTCGAAAGCTCTAGATATAGGGGTGTCCTACCTATGTCGAAATTGCCTTGTTAAGCCTGCTTGGACCACTCATGCTATAACTGGCCTGCATAAAGATATAGAAACTTCTGAAATGCTTTTCTCATACCGCACAAAAATTCATGTACTTCATCCTGCAAAAAAAAACGGTCATAAATTTAACGCACAGAGCTCCATTAACTCTCTCCAAACTCCCATACGCACACTTTAAATAAACCATTACCCAACTGTGCGCGAGTATAGAGTTCCAAAGTCCTACAGTTCGCAAGTCGCCCCTCTCTTTGTCTCGCTCTCACGACGACGACAGTCCCGCTTAATTCACAAATCTCGTATCCCGGCAAAGAGGCGTGAAAAGCGCGGCGTCGTCTCCCGCGAAAAATCTCTTAGACCCTCGCGCGCTTTTCACTTTTTTTTCCTGCTCCGGCTTTTATGCGCTAGCGGGAATCTTCCGCGGGTGCATTGCCCGCAAGAGTCATGAGGAGGAACGTCTGGAGTATATGTGTATACGTGTGCGACGATGACGGTATTATAGAGGTATGGCTGTGCGAGTGAATGGGGTGGAGCTTTTGGAAAATTTCCTCGAGCTTCGCTGCTGATGCTTTTAGGCGGCCTGGTTTGATATCAGCGTGTGCGGCTTTTTGAGGGGTGCGAGGAGAGCAGGAGGGTATCGCGAGGATGGCTTTAATGTTGATGTGCTTTTGTGTTTTTTCGATTGTATAAAGGACGGATGTCGTTGAAAAATTGCGTAAGCGATGTGGGAGAGTGAACATGCTTTTTAGATTGAAATGTTCTGGATGCTATTATGATTTAGAATATTTAGAAATTCAACCTACTTTTTAGAGATTACAAATGAAAAAATCGTAGAATCCAGCTCTGCATTAAGTATTGTTCATTAAAATTAAACAAAAAAGTGAAAAATCTTACCAGAATCTGTGTCGCAAGTACTCAAGAAAATAATTAAGACGCCAGGAATCTCGAGAACTGCGTTGCCTCCACTCGCGCTTCGCATTAAACTCCAAAGCACAGTCGTACATACGCGCACCGACTCGTTCGCACAAGGAATCTCGTTGAAAATTTCACATGTATAGTGTACCGTATCCGGCGAGCATAAAAGCTGGCCCTTTATTCGGATATACCGTATACGTACGTAAGCGCGTTCTTCGACCGCCGTTGTATCATCGTCGACGTATGTGCTGGCACTCTTTTTTTTACGATACGATCGTGCGGTTTTTATGGCGGCTCTGATGGCTTCATTAAATTTATGAGAACGCGATTTACTGCTGGCTTTCGTCGTGCTTTGCGAATGTTTACGGCAAAAATTAATCCCACGTGTTAATTTTAGCTTTTATTATCACACTATATGCTCCTGACCTTTTTAACGTTAAAAAATTGTTGTTAAATCGTTGTAAAAATAAAATTTTACGATGGAAACTTCTTTTTATCGTGCAAAAGTATTTATAAATCAATAACTTCTTCGAGCCGCATCGCAGAGAACGTTCCAAGGAAGAACTTCGAAATTTTCGGTCGTTCCCTCGTGGCGCACACAAGCTCATCAAAAGTTACTTCATAAATTTCAAGCGCTCTGACCTATACTCGGCCGTAAAGTCGACGTGGTTATAAGGCCTCTACGTTCTCTCGCTCGACACCAACCAGCCAACCTCATCCTCCTTCGCATGTCCGTAAAGGCGACGTATATGTATAGGCACCTACGTTACACCTCAACTTCTAGACGAGCGCAAAAAAAAAAAAAAAATTCCGCTCTCAACGTTCGCACGCGATCATTGCTATTGAATGGAGTGTCTCGGTAGATTTATTATCGCCTCTATTTTCTCCATGTGTTTCCAACTTACAGTTTTGATATGGCTTCTATGCGATTTTTCGCAAAACGTCGGAAGCTCTAATCCCAATCAATGATCTGCAAACAGGAATAAATAATTGTCATAATACACACGTTATAAATCAAATCACACACGTGTTTACTATTCCGCGGCATAAAGCTGCACTTTCGCGTCCATTTGTGCCTCCGAATATCCGGACGCAAATACCCGCGGCCGCGACACCACGGAAACAGATATAAATCTTGGCTTGGCTTGCTCTCTCTCTCTCTCTCTCTCTCTCTCGCTCTATTTACATCTGCGGTGGCACTCTTGCGTCTACCTATTTACCGAATAACCGATGTGCGATAGGATCATCGTCTCCTCCCCTTTTCTCTCTCATATCCCCGCTCGTGAGCCGCGATAAAGTCCAGCCGAGACGACGATAAATTCTGACCCTTTTGCGCGCGCGCCACGTGTGCATGTGCTGTATGTGCGGAGGTATACAGAGCTAGTCGATAAGGACTGGCTGCAATTTTCGGCTGTGGTATATGGCGGCTCGAAAAACTTGCTAGTTTACGACTGCGAATTAGATTTGAATTTCGCGGGGCGATAAATTTTAAAATTAGTGCGGTTGTAAGGCTGCCTAGTAAAAAAGAAATAATATATATGTTTTGTAGTTATTAAAAATTTGGATTTTCAGGTTGAATCAATGTCGTATTTATTATAGCAAGAGATTCGTTCCCTCATCGTCAATAATTTAGCCCCTCATCATTGTGCAATTACACGAGTTCTCGGTCCCTCTTGTAGTTCGTCGGCAACCTTGAAATCTCCTTATAATTTCTGCACCCTTCCTTCCTCGATCTCACGTACACTTCTACTACTTCCCTCTTCAATTTTTTACCCCTTGTTCAGCGTCAACGACGTTCTTATCCCCTAAACACTCATCGTTCTGAGTTTCTTAAATTCCGAAGTAATATAAATTGCGTACATAAATTCGAAGCTCATTTAAAAGAGCAGTAAAAGTTTCTGAAAATGAAATGTCGTCTCTGCTCCAAATACCAACGCTATATCCATTACATCAGAATTCAAGCATCCAACGGGACTGAAAACAGCGTAGCATCTTTATCCCATCATTCGGAATACCACATCGCTTCCAAGTATCGCAGTAGTTCTTGTTGCGCGGCTCGTTAGGTAGCATCGTCCGGCCATTTGCAAGCGCGAAACATTTGTCGCCAAATTTACGGCTGGACCGAGTCCGGTTATCCTCGCAACACGCTAACGCGCTCCTAACGACCTTTTCATTATTCTCTCCGACTTGCGCTCTTGGTGCTTATCGCACAGCTAACGGATATGCGCGCAGGTGGTTTCAAGGTCTAGGTCTAGCGATAAGATAAAGCTGTGAATCTATTCGATATTTAAATATTTCCTCGAATCTGGAAAGCTTTTTGCAAAGCCACAGGTCATTATACCGCGCATACGTAAAAATCGTAGCTGAAAAGGAAGGGAAAAAAATTTCTCTTTCTGTCTTGTTCCGGGTTAAACGTGTACCTTATACCCGCAGCATCGGTACAGGGGACAGCTTGAAAGGCATGTATAGTCTGCGCCAACGTCGCCGAGCGACTTTATCAGCAGCAGTGAAAGGGAAGAGAGAGAGAGAGAGAGAGAGAGAGAGAGAGAGAGAGAGACGACAGGGACAGTACGCGCGCTGCAGACCGAGGGGATGAGAAATTTTCATGCCCGGTCGACCGAGTTCTCTCTCTTTCGCTTCCTTTCCATATTACCGGCTTAACGGACTATCTATAGTCGAGGCTGCGGGGACTGCCAGGTCGAGAGAGTAGTATAACCCGCGGAGACACTGTGCGGGTCGACTCGCTGCTTTTAATCGTGGAGATTCGCTTGGTTCTTGCGCTCTCGCTTTTGGGTTGGCTGCTTGCTCCGAACGGATTGTTCTTGTTGGATTTTGGTATTTCAGGCTGGTGTATAGTGTAGCTTTGGAAGATTCGGAATAATTAGAAACGTCTAACAAGCTTTTTTCACATAGTAATATATCCTAACAATGGGCGCGCCGATTCTAGATATAGTGGTGTGTTGCCAATGCTAAAATATAACTGTATGCGAATCGCGTCTAAAGTCGCTAAATTTAACAGGACTTCTTTTTTTATAATATATTTTATACATTATGCTTGCATAAACGAGAAATAGAACCAAAAACATTTATTTTAAAATATAACAGAGAGTATCAGGAAATATAGTGCTCGCAATCAAAACAATCCAAAATACGATTATTAAACAAAAAAAAAAAAAACTTCCACAGCTCTCGCCAAGAGAAACGAGGCAGTTTCACGGCGTATCCAATTATTATGGAAATCACGTTAGGCTTCTGACGGAAGGGGAGTCGCCGCCGCCGCTGCGTGCAATAACGCATAAAATAACAATGAAACGAGCCAGCGATAAATAACAGTTGCATCGAGGCGCCAATTAATCAATCGGTAAAAACGTCACTGCATGCGACGCCGGAAGGGACTCGACGTCGATCCTTCGCTCGAGCTATTTCAGAGAGGCTAGAGGTATCGTTACAACATACCGGACGACGGAGTAAAAAAAAAGGGCTGAGTGTATAAATGTTTACAGTGGCTGCGTTTGCTTGCGAATTATGGCAAGTGATATTGAAAATGTTTAATTAATTTTTTACGTCGCTGCATATGTGATTTTAACGTTTGATATGATGGAGATTTCGTGTTGTGATTTATTGTAGATTAATTAATAAAAAAAAACGAGCAGAATGTGGTGAGAAAAACGACCATAATTTTATGGTATCAGTATTTTTAGCGGCAAAAGATGGCGAACGATAGCGATAACAGCTACGTTTACGACTCATTTTTCATACCGATCTAATAATTTCATATGTACGATGACGAAATCACCGATAATCGCATCTTCTTCGCATACAATCGCACCATAGACAGTCGTAAAAAGCAAAGGTTCATCGTTACAAAACACTGAACAAACTCGGCGCAATCGTTTATAAACTCGTAAAATCATTCCAACTTTCGCCCGGACGAAGAAGATCGTTATCCAATTTGTAATCTCCTTTTCCCTTTTCTACCATCGGTTTCCTTCTTCTTCTTTTACTTCTTCTTCTTTCTCGCCCCTAAGCAAACCTATTAAATTTTACAGTACTTGCTCGCGCGTGGAAAAACTTTTCTCTACAATTCTCTCGATTTACGATTTATATATACAGTAGAAACGCGCCTATATGGGAACAGGCGTTCATTTTTTCGCGCTCTATTTTCGCACGCCTGCATTAACGATCCTGCGAGAGACAGAGCGAGATATTTCGGCGTTAGTCTCTAATGGACGTTTTGTGACAAGTAAAGTAGGCATATTTAAAAAAACAATATAATTAATTTATGATAAAGCTTTTGAGAATTTATTTTTTGGCAAAGAACTAGCAGAGAACACTCAAGCTCAAGAATACCCCAAAATATTTTCTAAAAGGAAAAATATCCTCTTGAAAATCCTGCCAAAAGCATCTGTAAGCGCCTCTCGAAAATCCGCCTAGGGCAAATGCGCTTATAAACGCCTGCGGCTCTCTCTCTCTCTCTCTCTCTCTCTCTCTCTCTCTCTCTCTCTTACTCTCGCGAATAAGCGTCGCGTCAATATTGCTGTGCAGCGAGAAAGATCGACTGCGCGAATCTTAAGGGTTGGGAAAAAGCAACTTAAACGTCGAGAGCGACGAAGATGGAAATTCGCGATCCCTTTGCGGTGCAAAAAATAGGCGCAGACGACTTTTTGACGGAAGCCTGGCTGCTGGAAAATTACGATTACTTACTTTGGTAGATAAATTGTGTGTGCGAGTCTGGGCGGGTATATACATGTATGTGTGTATATTTGAAGGGAGACGAGCTGGAAGGCTTTTTCGCGAGATGCTTGAAAGTTGGGAATTTATGATTCGCGAGCAAGCGAAACGTCCTTAGATCTAAATGTCGTGTACACTTTGTTTGTATAAAAGTTTCAGGAGGGTGCAGGATATTGCTTCTCCGGTATACAAGTAAAAAGTTTTTAGCTTTCATGTTTTTTTCGAGAGTTGTGTGTGTTACGCTTTAATTAAAATATTTATTCTCATTTTGTGCGTGCACTTTTTTTAATAAAAATTCCAAACACGATATTTCATTTAATAAAGGAAATCCGCAGATTAAAGCGAAGTTGAATAAACGTATGCAAATGTAATATTAAACATCGCGCATAATTTAGATTCACCGGATTAATCCTCTTACGCATACACAGCGCAACAAAAATTCAATAAAAATACCCTCCCACACACACGCACAATTCGTGTGCATAATTAAAATATCAAGCTTTTAATTCAAACTGCACACACGAATACTCCACAATGTATAATGCGGCTTCATCGAGTCTCCACGCGCTTGTACGAAAGGACTCGCAAACAATAGACACAAATTCATCCGCAACAAAATTCCTCACGCGTGCGATGCATCCCGTACATTATACACACTCAGTTTTCCCCAATTTCCCTCTCACTAATGTCGGTGTGATCACAATAGAAAATGCCCCTTTATATAGTATATAGGGGGAATATAATGAATCGAACCGGAGAGACAAGTGCTTTATGCAGAAGCATAGAGGGTAGGCGGATATAAAAGGTGAGAAATAGTGCCAGGGAGATAAGTGACGAAGAAGATGTGCTGTGAGAGAGGGAGAGAAGGGATCTCATTAAAAGGTCGCCTTTCGGCGTGTGCCAGACGTGAGGTTTTAATACCCCCGCGGCCACCGTGACGCACTCGAAAAGAGAGACCGGGTTAGAGGTTTCTCACACGCGTATACTTTCGAAAGTTTTTATCTGCACGCGACGTACTGCTGTACACGACGACTATTTAAATGAGATGTTGTATGTATACAAGTAAATTCTTACGTAAAAAGCATATTCCACTTGAAAAAATGTACAGATAGATCGATGCTCTTACATAAATAAACACGCGTAAAAAAACCTTGACTTCATGGCCAATATTTAGCAGCATCTGTGCAGCTCTGTAAAAAATAAAAAAGTGCGACTCGCATCGAAATCGATGCACCAACTGCAGTCATAAAAGAAGTAGAAAATATAGTCGCACAGCAGCCAAGCGAACAAAGGGTGTAAAAAAGGCGATGCTGCTGCTGTCGCTGCTCCGATAATCTCAATGACCGTCGAAGCGTATGCTATCCCAGGTATGCTATCCCAGTCCAGACGATGCGCGACGCGTCTCGCCAATGCATACTCTTTTTTTTTCATGTGTTATTACATTTTTTGTCGTTGTTGTGCTTCAAGTTTACACGAGACTTTTTCTGTCTGTGAAGCGTTTTTTTAGCTTGATTGTTGTCTCTTTGATATTACAGTCACTCAATTCGATAAAATCAGCAAACATATTTAAATAAACAAAATCTCCCCCTAATCCCACACTCGCCATATGACACTTCACAAAGTATACCCTATATACTGAACCACACTGTACCACTGAGAAAAATGATCCCTCGCTGCAGCAGCACGACTGTTTGCTTGTCACTCACGTTGCCGGGGTTTGCGATCGTTCAATCTTACTTTCGTCCGGCGCCCCTGAGTGCGACAAAGCCCGCGGCTTTGTAGCCTGCATTGTTCCCGAGGCGTTCGCTTTATTTGCCTGCAAGCGACAAGTGACTCCTAAGTGGGGTACAACGAGAGAGTGAGACTGAGCAAATCATTTACTGGCATCATTAAGGTGTAGTTATTTTATTTTTTTAAGAGTAAGTCTTGAGAGGGATGAGTACTGTTAGGTTGCGAAATTAGGAAGCTACTCGGTGGAAGATTTAGCGGATTGTCGTGACAGGGTTGCGTGTATACGAGCGTTGTGTCAAGTCAGTGTTTTATTAGGGTTGTTATATTCTCACAAAGAAATCAGATGACACTATTATTATTATTATTATTATTATTATTATTAAAATGTACAAAGATAATACTTTGCTGGTAGTCGAATGTCAAAAGTATATGTATATATAATTTTACAGAAATAGCATTTGAAATCACCGCAACGATATACCCAAAGCCAATCAAGTTTTCCTTTCATCAAAAGCTCTTGATTATAACGAAGTTCTGAAAACTTGATGTATAAAAAAATCAATTTGGCCAAGCACATATTTCATCGTACGTGATTCCCGACAATAAAGAATTGATTGCCTAAAAAAATTATAACGCTCAAGCGATCCGATAAAATAATCCGCGCGGCATGGGGTCTATTTCGGTCCGAGGGGAATTGATAAAGCAAAAAAATTGCCAGTCTCTACTCTCTGGTTTCTATCTCTCTCTTTTCAACGCTAATACACACTGTACCTGTATTGTTATATTGATGTGCGATTTTGTCTTTTCGTGTCTCTTTTATACTGTTGCCGTTATTTTTTGTTTGTTTGCATTTTTTAGGTCGTTTTTCCATTGGTAAAAAAGCGATAACGAGAAACGAATGATGACTATTTCGCAGCGAAATAGAGGCAGCAGAATACTCTTTTTTTATTTGTCTGAGATAGCCTTTGTACCATATTTTTTGTTGCATCGAAGTTTTTTACTTTACAACATTGGGGATGACAAAATTGCAAAAAAAATGTTTTCCATAAATCAAAAGAGGCTGAATGCGTTCATTTTTCATTTATTTTATTATGCATTCCGTTCGCATGCGCGAACAGTTTTGATTAAAAGAAGGCTTTTACTGCTCAAAGCGCAGCTATGTACGTACAAAATTACACAACGTCGGACACAGCTGCGGTTCGCAGTTCATTTTGCAATTCCCTTATTTCCTTTGTACGGGAGCCGGATATTTCGTTGTCATGGAAGTTGGAAAATCGTTCCTTAACTTCTTACCGACTCATACTCGTTGTCTATAATGAAAAAGGAAATGACTTGGCTTGACTTTCGGGCTACTGGTTTCTCGTATGATAGCTTTAAATTTCATCTCGAGAAGATTTATTTCAAATCTGGTACAACCATAAAAGTTTTTCTTTTGAAAACTAGATTTCTCATAATTACATGTGATTTAATGATGGATTTCACAACTTGTAATTATATGAATGAACAGCGTTGGTTCAATTGAAGTCTTGCGTGTGATTGAGAAACTCAGGAAGTATAAATATCATTTTACTATTTAAAAATACGCGCCCATCATACAAGTCAATTTTCCTGTCAATTATACGTACAAACCAATAAATAAAAGTATAATTCATAAAATCTGACCCAACAAACACGCAAAAACCCTCCGTCAAAGCTAAACAGCGTAACAAGTACCGCATAATTCGCATAGCCCGTCGATCACCACGACTATCACCGTCATCTCCATAACACAACAAACAACACGAAGGCGCAAATTAAATTCGAGCTCTTGGCACTGGGTTACATCGGGTCACGGCGGGACGTCAACGCTCTTATGTAGCGGCGCACATGCACGTATTATATTCATGATACCGCGCGGCAATGCACTCGCGTGCATTGCCGTCTATAATACTTGCGCGCACGTGACTCCATGTATATACAGCTGCGGGGGAGAGAGAGAGAGAGAAAAGCTGCCGCCGGCAGCTCCCGGCATCTGGTAGAAAACCGACGAATCTCGCGCTACACCGCCACCTGCCGCTCGATGAACCGAGTCGATAAGGCAGGTCACTTTATTCTGAGGTTGGTGCAGGGAGCTTTTTTTCGATTGTGGGTGGTTCGGGTGGATCCGACTGATGGTGGTTTTGAAGTATTTTTTAAGTACAATTGTGAGTTAAAATTTTGATTAACACTGGAATATGTGTTTTTATTTTATAAAAAAAATATCACTTTCTAAAGATATTTAAGGTAATTTCTCATCTTGGCTTGGATATGCAGTTGTTGAGAATCAAATTAGGCAGAAATCGTTTTTGCAGCGATGCAATTAAAAATAAAACTCCAGCAATTACACTCAATTACGCTATCACAAACACTTGCTCGTTAAAGTAAATTTCAGAACGATTAAACAGAAAAACTGGAAGCACACAGCCGGCGTACTCGACGTAAATTAAACGCGAGTTTATAATCGATCCAATGCGCTCGCCTACGCAGATTTCACTGGAGCCGATAATTTTTGCAAATCACCGATGTTAAAAACCAGGAAAAAACGCAGCTTCAAAGAAGAGAAAAAAAAACATCAGCGCAATCCACTTTTCATAATTGAACTTTCCACAGTAAAAACCACAAACACACACACACACACACATCTCTCTTTCGCTCGTAAAGATCGACGCGGACTGAAACCGTTTCAGTTCACTTAAAACATTCCTCGCACAACAATCCTCGGAAAACCATCTGCACTATCTTCTCTCGCGACTTTCGCAGTATAATCGTCATCGCACACACATCAAAATGCAAAGTACGAGCGGCTCGCACTCGGAAAAACTGCTTTCGCTCGTCGCTGCGTAACTTCGCTTGAAAAAGGAGACGACGTTTTCTTGCCGCTGGGCTTTTTAACCGCAAAACTCGTCGCTCTCGCTCTTTCTCTACTCGACGTCTTCTCTCCCTCTCTGATGTGGCAGTATAACTGTATCAGCGCTTAGCGCGTCTTGAGAGGGATCGCCAATTAAGAAGTTCGCTCTAGCCCGAGATTTTCCCGTTTGACTCGCAGCGGAGCTTCTCGTTTTACGCCTCCGTTCGATTCTTCTTGCTCGTTACTTCGGGCGAGCGGCTTTTATTACACCGTTGCGTGGACTTTGTAATGTTATTGGTATACGGGTTACAGGGATTTGTATATATACGAAGAGAAGGAGGTTACGTTCGATGGATTTTAAGAGCTGAAAGTGCAGTGGTTTTATGAGGGATTTGAGTTCGATGTTATGGATGGGGAGATATCTTTTAGTTTTCAAGTTTTTATAGGGTGAATTGCGAATGGGGTATTTTTATGTCTGATCACTGGAGTTTCATGCCGCGGATGCGCGCAGCAGTCCTATAATTTCGTGTCTTACCATACGCCCAATCTTTTCTACTTATACTCTGTTCCAATCCGACCGTTCGTTAATTAATCCACTTATTCGTCTCGCCAAGTTTAACACCGCCGAGTCCTAATAATTAATAGATCACATAAAAAGTCTCGCATTTATTCCCTCCTGTAATTTAACAAACTTCTATCCTATATCGATCGTCGTCGACTCGCTTATAAGCATATATACAAAATTAACCGACTCGCACGCGAGTTATGGGGAAAAAAAGTTCCGGCCCGAAGTTTCGTCGGCATTATTTAACGGCGCGTTGAACTTTGCATTGTTCGGTGCCTTCGGGCCAAAGAAATCTTGTTTCTGAGCGCGCACGCCGACTCCGACAAATTACTTTGCGGTGGAATATAATTTCTTTTATCGCGACGGCAGGTAAATAGAAAGTCGTTTTGGCGCTCGATTGTTGATTGCAAAATGAATTTTCTTGTTGCGTTAGATTTTAAGAATGGCGATTAATTCATTGCGAGATATAAACTTGTGTCGTAAAATTCTCTATTATTTTTATTGTTACTATCAGGTATTATTTTGAATTTAGGTATTATTCAGTGCAACTACAGTAATTAAAATCTAACGTATGTGCATTTAAATTTCTGTTTCAGGTAAGTTTTGTCAACCTACATTTCGGGGAGCATACGCTTCAAAGCGAGAGTATCGTCGTCAATGCAAATAAGGACTAATGCGAAGTGGATGCAATTTGGCGCAGCGCTGCAATTACGACGATAAAGTATTTATAGAGTTTCGACTGGGTAAGCGAACTTTATTTCCGGGTACGCGGCTGTCACGAGTAATCGTGTCAAGAGACTTTTCAACGCTGATGTAATTTTCAAGGTATAATTTTATTCCACAAAAAGTCAACCCCACAATCTACATCATCTCCTGCACACACTGCATTAAGATCAATTATACGGCCGAAGGTAAGTCATTAAATCCCGATCAGAACTGTGTGTACCTACTCCCCAAAAAACAAAACGCAAATAGCACCACGCCCAGACCGAAAAATGAGCATCGGTATGTCTATAATACTTATGCGTGCAGCAGCGTAAATCGCGTGCGCGCCCATTTACTGCGTTGCCATTAACCGCGTTTACACGCGCGGCGAAGCGCGTCGTCGTTGCTCTCTTCCGCTTTTGATTCACACTTTTCGCGGCCCGGCGATATATTTTATGCATGACCTAGATTTTTATTTAATCTTCGTTTGATTACGAGACTGCTGCTGCTGGTGATTTATGACTTTATGGCTAGATGAGCCTTAGAGAGAAATTTGTTTGAATGATGGGAGTTGAATTGAAGATGCGGGTTTGTTGATGTGTAGAAAGTTGTGATTTTTCAGGGTTTGATCCAACGATCGTTTAATTTGCGGATATTGTTGACTGTCTTGCTGCAAGCAAAAATTTCTCAGTTAACACCAAAAAACGTTGTATCAATAATTCATTTACGAGATGATAATTACGTATTTTTATATAAGCTTTCAATTGTAGTAGTAGAAGAGAAACAGCAGACAATTTAATTAAAGACGTTGAGTAATTTGGAAGAAAATCCATCCCAATCAATATATAGCGCACAATGCACAATGCCTCTCTTTCTCTCTCATCAATAACCTACAGAGCCGACCTCAAAACCTTATAATCCCCACCGCGAAAGAGATCTCATTTCCCTCCTATATATACATCTATACACCGCACACACATACACAATACCAAAGAGAGACAAAACGCGAATTCGAAATAAAACCCGACGTATAGCTTATGCTCCATTGAGCTTCAGCACAGTCTCGGCCCATTCTAGCTTCCTCCTTAACTCTCGTCGGCCGCATTATCCGCAGCCGTAGCCCACATTCTCGCATACATACATATGCAAACCAGCATCGGAGCTACGCTCTCGCGCTAAATTCGCTTCGTAAGGAGGATGCGCCGGATTAGCCGCGCGGAATGCAGGAGACGCGTTGCATATCTCGTCGTGCTCGCGATTGAAAAGACGGCGACGACGCTCCGTTATACCACGCGAGAAAAGAGTGTGTGCTTATATGGAGCTGTATACGTTATTGGGTTTATATATATAAAGAGGGAAGAGATGGGTTATGCGGAGGCACGCGCGACTGGATGCTTGAGAGGGACTTTGAATGCTGACCGTGTGCGCGTCGGTTTTTCGGAAGTATATCTGGGAGTATAGTGAGCGGAAGCGGGTGTTTGCTCTTAACGACGCTGATTTGTTTGGAAAAAAAGTGATTTTATTGTTTCCGATCGTGCATCGTAGATTTTTATGTAAATTTTGTCACGACCTTCGCAAAGAGTATTTTTAGACTCGAATAATGTAAATAACGAAGCACACATCACACGATAATACAAAAAGCTCTTGAAAATACAGCGCTTCCAATTTATCCTTCAAAATTTATACATTCCCTCGCACGCGCACTTAAACCTCTCTCGCCAGCGCTGAAAAAAATAAAACCGGCAAGCGACGAAAGAATCGCCGTCTCGTCATTACGCACTCGCGGAATTGGCGATTTTACGATCGACGACAGGCTCATAAAGAAGCTGTGGCTTACGCTGGAACGTAAGGAAAAAGTTAATTGCGCCGCCGCAACAATTTTGCTTTCTACCGCCATGGCTTTTTACAACTCGATCGATATTTTAGGGAAATTGTCACTTTCATCCCTTCCCCTCCCTCCCCGTCGACGTCAAGAGTTTACGTCGTGACGCTACGGAGACTTTGAGGAATCCGTATGCTCAAGAGAGGGAAGATTGTATTGCGTTAACCCAGTTTTCAATTTTTTTTTCCTTCGCTTCGGAGATAGGATGACGCGGGATTACGCGGCTGCGTCGACGCTTTTGCGGTGATTGACGTGTGGTGTTGATGGGGTGGGTGGGTTTGGCTTCTTTCTTTTTTAGGTGCGTCGTGCTTTTATCGATCTTTTTCATTGTTTCAGAAGGGCTTTTGGAAATCGGTGAGTGATAGGTATGTTGGGAATTTTCGGTTGAATTTTCATCCAAAAACATCGTATACGAGAGAGAGATTGAACTTTGTCTGACTCTACAGTTTTTATCCTTTACGTGTGCGACTATGTCGTCTTTATAGATAGCAGTTCAAATTTAACGTCGATAAAAAAACTAATAAAAAAGAGTTCTTTTATTACACACAAGCGGCAGTTTTACTGCTCGTCAATATACCGGTGTGCTTATATCTTTCATATTACCCAAACTTTGGTACATGAAAAGATCAATGATCCTTTATCAGTTGAATATTCTCACTTCAAACAGTGAAAAAATAAATTGGAATTCAAACGTTTGCTCGAAAAATTCTACCTTGGAAAATCCACTCGTCTCCTTCGATAGAGAAGACCCTCGAATATATCTTCCGCCACCACGTTCGGGAAGAAGAACAGCGCGTAAATTTCTCGGCAATATAGGAAGAATTCAAAGGCAAAATCTCCCTTGCGATTCAGAATGCCACAGGAGCGCGCCCAATTGTCTGCCGCCCTTCAGCCGATTGATATATAGTTTCGTACGCATTAGAGTGCGTAAGAAAAAATTCTACGCTGTATAAACTTTAGTTTTGCATATTCTAACAAATTTTAAGTGTTGCAAAAAGTTTACAATCACGTTAAATTATTCCACGCACGAAATTTCATCAGCCGCCTAATCCATAACAATGCATCACTCGAAACGTCGCTAGATTTCAGTAGTCGCGCACGCATACATCATATCCATCCCGTGTGGGTTCGCATTACGAGCACTACCTATAGATACATCATATAAAGGGGGTTCGAGAGCATATATAGCGGCATTGGCCCTCTGTTCTTCCGGCCGCGTATATTTTTCCATTGGCATCCGGCCGCCGCGCCGATGGGAAATTCAGATCCGCCGCTCGGGATTAAATCGTCGTCTAGTCTCGACGCGGCGAATAAGCTCCGTTCTCTCTCTCTCTGTCGCTATGTATATATGACGATCGATGCGCTTTGCTGCAGAGCTATTGGCGATTGATTTTTTTAGCTCGCTTTTTTTTGGCAATGCACACTGCTCGAAATCGCTATTGTCTACAGGCATAGTATAGGAATTTTTGGGTAGGTATTTGTATTCGAAGTTGCGCTCGTGGGTGAAAATGACGATTAGGATGGTTGACAGCAACGTTTTGCTACATCCTTTGAGACGAGACTATTTAGTTCATTGCCGCCGTCTGGCGATTTTTTTTGCGCGGGTGCAGTCTGCGCTTCCAGGAGGAAGAATTTTTTCGGCTATTTTTGACTTCAAAGTCAACCCATACCCTATCCATTCACTTTCCTTCGTCAGCTCACACACGTGTCTGACGGGAGGATATTGCTGCTGCTGTGTACAAGTCGCTTTATTTTTGCGCACAGCAGTTGCCGACGTTGAATCAATCTTTATCCGTTTAAGGGACTTTTCCCAACTCTGATAAATTGAAATGTTTACTTCCTAATAATGTCCAAAAGCGAATCATTTGATATTGTACACACGTCTCCAATAAACGGTTGCACTTATACCTTCTGCCACATCCTCTAGCACGAGCTTTAATTACATACGCGGTGTTTCACTTGAAAAATACAAAGGGTTAGATGTTCCGCGGAAGACACACTTCAGTGCAGTCTGGCTGCATATGCACTAGACGTCACGCACATGTCGCGCGCGTTTGCCCAGCTGACTCGCTCGTCTCGCTTTCTTCTGGCACTTATCGGTCTACGCACGGGAGTAAAGTGTCAGCTTAAAGACGCTACTCTTTCATCGCTAATAGGATTCTCAAAGTGGAGATCGTTATAACTGAATCGATAATTTTTAGCAGTTAACATATTTTTAATGTTATACATTGATAACGGTGATTCGGTAAAATAAACAGAAGCAGGTATACACGAATGAAACGATAATCGTTTATAGATTTTCTATTATGCAGCTATTTTCAGCTATTATAGACGATTGCATTAACCGCGTCGAAACCACCGACACGCGAGCAGGAAAAATTCTCACGAAGCAAGAATTATTATCCCGCAATATCAAAAGCATAGCAATTTGCACGTTATACTCACACGTGTTACTTTCCCGTTTGCGAGTTTTACAAACCGCGTATGATTCATGCTCACAACCATCGCTAATAACTCCACATCGATCGCAAAGCTCTCCCAGAGAAATCATCATCGCACAGGCCGCGCGAAACAAAAAAATCATCTAGGCAATAATGCACTCGACGCTCTATACCGCACACACACCAGGCATACATCACTCCTCGCACAACCCACACGTGGTGTTTACTAGCAGCAACTTTTCTCTCGCGCTACTTCCTCCCTAGTCGATATTTAAAATTAGCCCGCAATCATAATTCCCGAACCTCCGTTCTTTCGTTTCTTTGCCCCGTCTCAAGAGAGAGAGAGAGAGAGATGTAAATTACAGCTTACGGACGCACGGCTTCTTCCTAAAGCAGATATACCGACATACACATATACACATACAAGTATGAGTAGTGATGCTGCTTCTGCTGCTCCGTCGACTCTCTTTTTTTTTCTCGCGCGCGAGAGAACGCGGCTTAGAACCGTTAGGCGGCTATAGCTTTTATTACTTATAAATAGCTCATGAATTTTCCTCGACTGTACGACGAATTTATCGCCAACAACAGTGTGCGAGCGAAACTTGTTCTTGAATGCTGCTGCTGCTGCTGCTGCTGTGGCTACTACTTCTCTGTTGTGGTCTGCGGAGGTGGCGGTATGCTGGGACGGATTACACTTTTCGATGGGAATCATTCCAACTATAAAAGTTTTAATGAAGTAGTTTCCGATTAAAAGTGCGAAACTGGTTTACTTCTGAATTAACTCATGCTAGAGCAGATCTAATATACTGATGAACCTCTTTTCGTTTTGTCGAAGTTAAACCAATTAAGCTCAAGCGTGAACAATTTTGATGGAAAATTGATAACCACGTACTAACGTCCGTCACTTTGAAGAATCTTCCGCGCCACTTATTCAGAACTTGAAGTAAAACTACACTCACCCATATACGAGAAAATTCAAACTTCAATCGTTCGTGAAACTCGACGTGTATTTAACTTTTGAGCTGGATTGTAGCGAGCGACAGCCACCTCCGGAGCCTCTTTTGCAGTCATAAAAGAAAACGGCATCGTATATATACAGGCTCTCGAGCAGAAGCTTCCGTCGTCGTCGCTGAGCGCCTGGTGCTATTTGTCATGCGGCAGCGGCATTCGCGCGATAAACCGATGATGGATCGCCTCAGCGATGATCTTGACGTTCTTCTTCGCGTCTCTTGCTAAGGTAAATCGCGAGAAAAGGATTGTGCTGCTGCTGCTTGTGGCTACCTGGTGTGGGAGTGGATATAGGATTCTTTATCGAGGGATGTGAGACGATGCTTAATGGGATGTTCCCTATAGGATTTGATGAGGGTGCGGTGTTGTTGGTTACACTTGTTATAAGGAAGTGATGACATGGATGACAGATTTTAAGTGATGTTAAGTGAAAAGTAATTTCTATAGTGTGGATCGAATTCAATTAATCCTATATCGATTCATTCAATTCCCCTGCCTCCGACCCAAACAAAGAAGTAAAAGAAAGGATCCAAATGAAGCAATGTCATTGAAGAAAATCCTTACGCAGAGAGCGCGGGCGATTTAAAATCGAGCGTAATCTCGGGTGAAATTACTCGTGAAATTTGATCAAGTGCCTGCAAGCAATTTACAAGGCCGTAAGGCTCGCTCGCGTTCTGTTGAGCCGGCTACCTTTCTGCTCCAGTGATACAAAAACAAGAAACGTGTTGCAATTTTTCGTTCTCGATACCGATTCCGGTAACTCAGCACCTGACTCGGTATACTGCGCTTAATGTATATACGCAAGCCACTCGATCTTTCATTCAGATTATTTTTGCGCCTACTATACACCGACACAATTCCTCCCCTCGTGGAAATTGAATTCTATCATGGTTCTTACGCATAATGTTTTAGTGGATCTGCTCTGAATAATAGAAGCCTCTTGTTTTTATTGCGCAGTTGATCTGAATAATCCATTGTTTTCTGCTTGATTTTCAAACACGTTACCATTTTACGATTTAAATGCTTCGACGATGTTGTGGAAATTCCGTATAAATAGAATCTATCACCCACTACATAGTCGAAAGTCGAAAGTTGGCCAATAGACAGTCGTACGCGCCTAATAGACATTGTCTGTCAATTCCAGGTAACGAGTTTAGCATCTCGCGCTCGACCAACTGATCGAATTTGTCCGTTACAGTTGAAATTCACGCGTCAGTTGCGTATAATGAAACGATAAACCAGTTTCCTGATATTGACAGATTTTGTTGTTTTCTCTTTCACACTGCTGCATTTCCCCAGTATATTTTGAAGCTTCTCTGAAGCAAACGCGCTACACTTACACGAAAGCTTGAACATCGCGCAATACGACGAAAGCAAACAGCAGCGGCAAACGTGAGAACATTAATTTCTTGCAATGTGGAGCACACCTTTTTGCTATTTTTATCGTTACCAACACGTCTATCCGATAAGTCAGATAATATTCTAATGAATGCGATTTTTAATGCGCGCGATGTCGGCAAGTGTGCGTAAAAACGCTGCGCTTATATACCGGAAATTTCTGCAAACCAGTTTGCTCAGTGCAAACACTGGAAGCTATTTCCTATAGGAAAAATCTACAGTATAGCTATTTATTAATTTTAAGGAATGTCGCAAGACTCTCGGCATTAAAAAGCCGATTACTCAATGCACCTTACAATCCACCAGTTTACAGAAACGAGTCCGGTTTCTTGTACAAACACACCGATATTTAATCGAGCTGTACCGCATTCTTCTCGCACTTTTCCAACAATTCACTCCTGAAATCACTCCTCTCCCAAAAAGCATAATTGAAAATCAATATCTCCTCATATTTCACCTCACGAACGAAAAAATAAAGAAGAAAACAAAGTCTAGCCGAAGGAACTCCAATAAGAGGAAGAAGTCTGGACACCAGCTCCTCTTTAATGCAAGACCGGATTTTTCGGATAGCGCGCGCTATGTGTATAATACGGGTCTTCCACCTTGCGCGCGATCGCTCGGCCGTTTCCGTCGAGACTCGGCCGCGCCCGCAGCCGGCGCGCAGCAACGGAGAGAGATTCAAGCGGCTCGTTGGTTAGTACGCGACGAACCTCCACCTCGTGAGCTTCGTCGGGCACAAGGATTATACCGTTCGATCGTGCGCTTGTACGTGTAATAACAACAGAGTCGGTACTTTCGCGAGTTTGTTTTGGATTGTGATTAGTGATTTTTTTATTTGTTGGGGATTAAAGATTGATCACAAAGTGAGGGGATTTTTAGTGCCGAGTGTGGAGGATCGTTGGAAAGGTGAATTTTCAAATTTGATGTTATTGATAGTGTTGTTGCGGTACTCTATTGATTGAGGTATATGGTGGTTGGTAATGTTGTTGTCAACGAGAGATTCAAGTTGGCGATCAAGTGTCCGTGAGAATTGATTGAGGCGAAAAAAATTGAAGTGCTAGTAATCACGGTGATGATAATTGAACAGGTGGCCTTGTGCGTTTATTGCAAAATTATGCGTTTGTCACATAACGCGCGTTTATAACCAAGTGAGATTTATAAGATAATTTATTGTTCGCCGATTGTACGATCGCAACTTTGAATGCAGAATAAATTTAAAAAATTGCGGGACAATTACAAAAGAAATCGAAGGCGACAAAAAATCGAAATATACCTCCAATTAAGTAGCATAATCGAGAAATCGTTATATGCTTGGAAATGTTCTCGGTGCTAAAATAGCCGACGATCGATATGTGCGATATCATATAGTCGTACCACCGTGCTCGTTTCCACGTACCAGAAATTCATTGAACTGCAGTCGATTAAAATTTACTATATCTTCAATTATCGATCTATCCGAACCGGCGAGAGAGTGAGGCCGTCGTACTCCGACGAATTTTCACTTTAATATAGATGAGATCGATGTCCGTGTACTTATATATATGTCTAGCTTTCCGCGCAGCCGAAAGGAAATTAAATAGCAAGTATATAGGTAGGAAAGACAATTTCACCGGAATCGTGCTCTATTTTAATACTATCCGCGTCGCGTATGACGTTTGCCATTCGTTCTCGTTCTTCGGAAATTACTTCCAAACTTGACGACATTCCAGGAGAGAGTCGAGACGAGATGAAAAAGTGATCGTGCCAAAAGCTGGAAGTAAAAAAAAAGAGAGTAAATCGTCGAGTACTTGAATGGAGGTTTGCTCGAAAAATCCGGACTTTCACTTCGATTTATCAATTGTCGAAAGCGATCCCTTGTAAATTAAATTAAATGAAAGGTTGCGCCGGGCCGCACTGTTTGATAATGATGTAACGTACCTTGAGTTGTGTTCTTTTTTTTTCTTTTCAATGGGATCGTTTCGGACAGCTGCTGTGTATTAAACGATCGACGCGTTTTTAAACTGCTTTAATTTAGTACACATTAATTTCGCGTTGATACCGCGCGAGGGAATTTAAAGAACATAAAAATTTTGATTTACAAACTGGTGTACCACGCCGATGATTTATAAAAAGATCAACAATTATTAATGCAGTAACGACGGCCATTAATTGGAATTAAATCATTTCGAAAGTGCAGTTATCGGTCTTACCACACACGACTGGTTCCACTGCGCGTACACACACAACTCTTTTCAATTTAAAACTTCGCTCAAGATATACAAGGATTACAACACACACGTCACAGCTCATAATGCTACATCAATTATACCCTCTTCTTAATGTCAAAGGTCACGCCTACATCCTTCTGCACACTGAACGTTCAAATCCCCATGAATTCAATGAGCGATTTTTCTTCTCGGTGCGAATTTCGACAAAGTCCAAGGTCATGAGATACATCATTGCGAATCGAGCCTCCACTGTCGTGTAGATATATATATAGTGTCTCACGCAATGCGAGAGAAGAAGTTCGCCGACCGTTGAGATTTAGAGGTCGTTCGCGCTCACGCCGACTCACCGGTTTGTTGTTTATACTGAAAACGAGTGGCTGTATGAGGAAGAATGAAAAAGTAAGCCTTTATCGGTCAAGTCGCTGATTTGTGGAAGTTTGGTACGATTTAGTATTGAACGATAAAAGTCATTAGCATTATTTGTGCGTTTCGCAATTAGTCAATAACCGCAAAGATTAAAAACGGTACATACCGATGACAGCACGTAGGAATACGAATCCTATAATTAACGATATAAAGCAAAATAAACTCCGCAAGACTGGATTCCACTCTCAAATGTCGTGATGCTTCTTTGCTCACTTCTCGCGAATACATAATCGCTAAGTCGCAGTGGCGCATACAACGGTCCGATGTATCAGCACCTCCGGCTTTTTTACGATACCTACAACCCGTTAAAGTATAGCGTTTCCCGAAGTAGCCTTTAAATATCGACTCACAAGCCGTGTTCGCGCGCGGCTGACAAACAGAGCGAGACTGTAAAAATTTCGAAACGGCCTTTATTGCACGTCTTCAGCTCGCGTACGTATACCTTTTCTTTCGTTTTTTCCCCTTCGGCTCACGTGTATACCTACGTGGAATCCGGCGCTGGAATAGTTATACGCGGAGAGTCTAGTTTCGAGAGTGTAATGTTCGTTGGGTAATAATAACGCGCGACGCGTAACAAGTGCATCGTTTTTTCTCTCTCTCTCTCTCTCTCGAGATTCTCGTTGCGATTTGTTATTGGGAAAGGTTATTGGCCAGTGTGCAGGCATGGCTGGCTTTAACTACGCTTTTATGGTTCCGGAATTAACGGTCAATAATTAGCGGGTAATAAATTCGGTAAAAATAGCGTTTCGCTACAATAAACGTGATTAACGTTATTGAGCCGATTGTTTATGCAGTGATGGTGTATACATATACGCGGAGAAAAAAGATCAGGCATGCGCTTCTGGCGGTATGCGAGCATGCGAAATCGTAATACTAAACAGTTTTGAACTGGACTTTCCCTCACCGCTTAAACATTCAACGTACTAGCTTTCTATAGTTTCTGGCTGGGAAGATAGGTGGCGCATAGGTACTTTCTTGTTTCCTTCATCGTAATCTTTGTGCCGAGTCCACATATAGCGGTACGTCATCTTTGACAAAACAGCCTTGTTGGGTCTGCGGACTTTGGTCACTCATGCTTTAACGGCCCCAACGTTGCAATTAATGTTTTAAGTATCAGGAATTCAATTTATTCATATATATTTAAAGCAATAACGCCGGAAACGCATATTATTCATCGGCAAAACAAACAACCATCGCGAGTAATTACACGCATACGATCAGAGCCGCAGAAAATAAATTATCTATATATATGTATATATATATATATATATATATAAATATAGCACATCTATATATCGCGCGCGCGACCGTTACGAGCTTCGATATAATTACCGCTATTTGTTTTCTCAAGCCAGCTCTGTGTGTCCTGCTGAATTGAAAAATCCAGTGCAGCTGCACTCGCTCAAAATTTCCACGATAATAAATTATACTCTTGACACATATATTTTTATATTCAATCCCAATTAGATGCTTTTAGCCACAGCCGACGTATACACACAAACGTTTCAACCGTCGAGCGGCGCAAACAAAGAAAATCGATCGCGGAAATACCCCCGCGGATCTCGCATAATTAAACGCTGTGAATTTAACAAAACGTCGCGCGCGCATATTGTCTCGGCCATATTTGTCTGTTTATAATGCCGCGCAAAACGTTTTCCATTTCGATCGTTATATTCGCTTGCTCGATTCGTATTTATGTGCGCGAGGATGAAGCAGTTTAATGGATTTATAAGTTTAACGGGAATATGTTGCGCGGAATATGTACGTTGTTTAATTTTATGACTCAGGCCTATGTTATGCGAGTATATATGGGATTTTATTATCGGCTTTTGATTATTCTTTTTTTTTTTTTTTTTGAAGCTTGAAAATAAGTGACGAGATATTGATTTTCACTGCCGTTATATAGCTCGAGCTAGACTGTGTTATTTTGGTTTTATTAGTTCCAAACGGGCTTCATTAATAAATATTTTCCCAGGGTTAGTCTGGCATATATAGAATGCAAAACGAAAAATTGTCGTGTTTACCGCATACTTAATGAGCTTTCTCATATGCACCGATTAGATACTCGAAAATAATTAGGATTCAAATGTATGCAACTATTTCAATTTTTTCAAACTCTTATACACGCATTCCAACAAAATAATATTCAAAAACTTCTCTGTCCGGCCATTCGCTTCGTGTTCCGGGAAGCCACGCGTGAAATTGTAAAAAAAAGACATCAAAGGTTCCCCTTTCTTTTTTCGCGACTACACACATATGCACAGGCTGTTGGAACACAGGCAAAAGTGCGAAACCTCGAAAGGGCCTCTGAGCTGTATTGGCCCTGTGTCAAATAAATTTCGGCACCCCTCCTCGCGTTATGGGCTTTTGGTGTTTCGCGCGCGCGTCGTTTTCAACGATGACAACGGCCGGTATACAGCAGAGGGTAATCCCCCCTGAAATCCAGGAAAATCCGAACACAGGTATGCTTTAATCTGCTTGATTAGAGGTCGAGTATTGCTGTTATTTAGTGGTGGCTAAGGAAATGTATACGAGCTGTACACGATGTGATAAGAATTGATGGTTTTGAAATTCGTTAGGGGGGCGTAAGTGAATTTTTATTTTTATTATGGGATGCTTGATTTGAATTGATTGTTGCAGGGCGTATTATTTATGCTTGTTTTTGAAAAATAAAAATACTTTGATTGTGCTCGTCCTTTGGTTTGCTTTACTTCTCGATTCTTACGGAAACTTGTAGAAAACAAGATAAAAGACTGGTTTTACCTTCCTCGCATAGCTGGACATTCACTGTTATAGCCGCGCACTCACACAAGCGTCTTGGATTATTACGAAGTCTCCGCATTCGGAATGCGTTGACATAACAGGTGTACTAACCGCGTGAGTTAAAGATAAATAAGAAGCCGTTTCATGGAAAGTGTACTTGTTTTGGGTATATCTGAGCTATATGATTGAAACATAACAATCATATGAGACATTGTTTCTTGTGCTGACAAAATTATAATTTAAATAAAATGTTCAACAACAAACAACTTATACTATACAGTTATACGCAGTATCGCCACATCATCAGATTTTACCCGCGGCATAGGCTCTCTTCTCTAGCGTTTTATCACCACAAAACCGCCTCCTCTTCTCCTAATACTCATACTTACACGACGTGCCACAGGTTAATACAAACTTTATCTCAGAATATTTTCGCGCCATTTTCCCTCAACCCCTCGGCTCCAACTAGCCGCATACACATCCCGTCTATATAAACTCTCCTCAGCATCACCAGGAAGTAAAAGACTAAACTCGCGCGCGCGCTCGCCGGAGGCATCGCACGAGAGCAAAATAAGGATATACAAGGGAGTACCGTCCGCGCGCGCGAGAGAGAGAGAGAGAGATCGTCCAGCCTCGGAAATCGCGTCAGCTGCCGAGGCTAATGAACGAGATCGAGACGTCGCGATCGGCCGGTTCTCTCTCTATATACAGCTCGTATTATCGGCGCTCGAGTATCTCTGCAGATTTTCAGAAGTATACAGTCGTGAGCGCGTAATTATCTCTCGTGGCAAAAATACCGCTTAATTGTGCGATGGGAATCGCTTTTGTACTATAGAGTGAGAGAAGCATTGATTTATGGTGACGATTTCTGATGAAGAAATTAACGAAAGGCGACGCGCACACCATTATATGACGACTATAGCTTCGCGCCTTGGATGGTTTTTGCTTTTTTGAGAGAGGGTTTATTGTTGTGCTCGCAGCGGTGAAGTGTCGATGATGGTAGATTTAGAGAAGACGAGTGCGAGTTGATATTGAAGCGAAACCTCATTTTCTCTCGCCTCGGCTTTTATAGTTTTGAGCTATAGAATCGTGTTGCATTGGTTTCTATGATGCGCTTGTTGCGGCTTCCGAGAAAATTGTCCGCGCACGAAAGGATGTCACATTTTTTCCGCTTAGTCATAGAAACGGACGGGGTTTATGTAACTTTTTTGCGTGATGGATTATTGTAGAGTTTTTTTTTCTTGGCGTGATTTACTATTGCCGTACTTACACTTAGTTGCGGAATTACTGTGGATTTCGCTTATAATCGGCGCTGATTGATGGAAATTTCAGGTTGACCCATTTCGCAGAGAGTAAGCAAACTCTTTTTGTACAGTTAGAAGTTTGTTGCTTTATCTGCATACCGTGATAATTATTGCTTGTTTTTATCTCTTATTCATCGACGTAGTATTGAGATCTCCGAGTCGAGATGTTGCTGGCGTAAAAAGCATCTTGATAAGAAAACCAATCATATAAGTAGGCGCTTGAAAAAAAGCAATAGGTACATCTTATCGTGTCGGATGATTTTCTAATAAATGCTCGGTCAAAAACGGAACTACCGTTATTGACGATAACAAATCGCGCGGATGTAACAGGACGAAATCAATATCCCCTTTTTTTCATACACGCGAATTCCTTCGAAAACGCTCGTTTCTATACGCATATATGCTCGATCGCTCGCGATTGGGCACATTACGAAGCGCATCACGTATCGCCTATCATCGGCAATTTAGAATCTAAACTTCGATCGGATCTTTCGCTCCAACCGGTTTTCGTACATTTTGTATGCAAATTATACGAAAGGGTTGTTCTCGAAAATCTTTGAAGTCCAGAAACTGCTATCGAAGCTCTAAGAAGGATACAAGATTTTGGATCGAATTGAAGTATTATTCAGGTTACCTGCTTATATTTACAAGTTTTAAATTGTCCTGTCCTGGATGCATCGCTTTCTCCGATACTTTTTACCGATTCATCGCATGTTTCTAACAATTACTGTACTCGAGTAAAAACTCATTTGTAAGTTTGATGACTTGCATTATCGCGTTCGAATTCATCACAAAAACTTTCTATACACGAGCACATTTTCGAACGCACGCGTCAGTTACATTCGAGACAGAATTCGAAAATCGCGCGTCTAATTGAGCGAGCAATGCCACGCAAAAAACGCACAAGAATCCTCGCAATTAAATCAATTATACCGTCTAATCGCATTCCTCGTATACCGTCTAATTATCCAAAAATTAACATATCAAGCTATCTCCGCATCGTCCAGTAATAACCATAATAAGCATCAGCGTCTCGGTGTACACTCGGCCCTTATCTCTTTCCTTCTCTGCAAGAATTTTTCCTACATTCATAGGTACATACGCGAGCATCTCGCTCGGATAATTGATGAAGGCGACTGGGAAGCATTACTCAGTTTTCAGACTCACGTGCGTAGCGCGAGTGTATAGTAG
This sequence comes from Pteromalus puparum, assembly GCA_012977825.3. Taxonomy (NCBI): domain Eukaryota; kingdom Metazoa; phylum Arthropoda; class Insecta; order Hymenoptera; family Pteromalidae; genus Pteromalus; species Pteromalus puparum. The sequence continues at coordinate 7,433,063 of CM053168.1, read as the reverse complement.
AGTCTTATACTACTACTGCTGCTGCTGCTGCTGAGATCTCTTCCGCGGAGCGGGCAGCTCTTTCTTTCTCTCTCTCTTGTAGAGACTCTATCATTGAATCGTGGGAACTCGCGAGCCCGCGGACGAGCCGAGTGATATTCCGAGATTTCCACGTTTTATTTTCGTGGAAGGATCTGCGTCGTCGTCTTCTATTCCCTGACTCTTTGTCTTTGGGATGGAGAAGGGTGTGATTTTTTGAGGAGGTTGTCTGAAGTTTCATCGCAAAGTCAGAAAATTTCATAGTTTCATCTTTTCGAATGAATTTTGTGGTGGATGATGGTATACGGGAATCACGAGGCGACGTATGAAGGGAGTACATTGTTGCTTTTGAAAAATGCCATTGATTAATGCACATTAGCGGTATAAAAATGTTTACGACAGTGTCGTTATAGCCGAATGCACGTACACTCAACGCTCGATGAGTTAACAGTCGATTGACTAATAATATGCTTTTGTATACGTGCTGATTCGCGAAGTTAAATCTGGCATAAAGGAGGCTTTTGTGCGTCGCTGAAATATATTTTACTTTTGCAGCGCATATTTTGCATTGATGGATCCAATATAACGACGTGTGCATGTACCTTTCGGAGGCAATATTCGATGATACGTAAAACGGAATAATTTGGGGTTTTTATTTGCGTTACGGTGTACTGTAAATTTTTACTGCAAAATGATGTCAAAAACATCATTCAATATTCGATATTTTGCACGAGGCTGTTTAATCGCCGATACCGTTGTTGTAGCAGAATAACGCCAAAACATTTTTCAACCGTATTCAATTTCTACTTTACGTTTTTTTTTTTACCCAGACTGGAATCGCAAAAGCAAAAGGATACACAGCAGTATCAAACGCGTGAGAGCGCGAAAAAAAATATCATTAAAAAAAAGTCGTTTCGCAAAACTTTGTTTACAAGCAGAGCCTTCTATGTCTCAAATTAAATTAAAGCTGCATAAACTCGCAAAGGAGACATCAAACGCTATACATATTACCGCAGCATCCCAAGTTACTCCTCGCAGCAGCAGCAGCAGCAAAGCGACCCAAAGCATCATCGCATCGTGAGATCTCCCGCGGCTCTCTCTCTCTCTCTCTCCGGAGTCGTGAGGCCAGGGTCGGCTTTTAAGAAATCCTCAGCCTCATCCTCGCCTTCGTGCTCTCTTCTCTTTTCCTCTTCTCTCTTCCTCTCGCATATATGTGCAGGCACACGAACGTATCCACAGCGAAAAGCCGGAGAGAGAAAGAGAGAAACAGAAAGAGAAGTCAAAGAGCCGACGGGCTGATGTCCTCTCTCTCTCTCTTCGTCGGGCTGACACAGCTGATTCCATCTGCGACGGAGGCACGACCAGAGGCTCGCCTTGATATTTCGTGGTCCCATTGTTGGCTCACGTGGCCATTTAAACGGGTTTTTCTTCTATTATGCAGCGATTCTTTTTATTCGAGAGAAAAGAACAAGAGCTCTGTCTCTGTGTGTGTGTGTGCAAGAGGAGGGTTTTGTAGGCTACGGGATTAGCGGAGAAGTGTTATTGGATTGGGCGGGAGTCGCTTGATTGGATTCTCCGAGTTCTTTCAAAATGTTTTGACTGCCTCCGGGAGGATTTGAATAAGCATATAGATGCGACGAGGAATTCGCCGCCGAAAAGTATTTAGCGCGACGCTTTTATATCGAAAATATAACGACCCTTCAATTTTCCACTTATAAATCAAGAACAATGAGCGCTTTGTCTAATACGCGCTGTGTGACTCTGTATAGCCAGGCTATTGTTTTTGTATATACTTTCTCGAAAAATGCACTCAGACTGCGAGAGAGGAGAGAGAGAGAGAGACTATGAAAATTGCCGAGCACCTAAAAGTCTCCGCCTACGTAAGTGGAGGTTCGAGCATAACAGGACTAGGATCTGTTATTAAATTCAACATTCTTGTATTCATTTCTGTTATTAGATTCTATGCATTCTTTGAGATTTTTTATTTTCACGAGATACCGTGTAATCGAAAGGGAAACAATGCACGCGATTATTGTTGTAAGAAATTATTACAAGGCAATGTTTATAATTCATCTTTCAAAGATGACGACAAAACCGTTATATGCCTTCAAGAAAATCTTAATCTTTGCACAGCGCGATTCCTCGTTTCCATAAAGTACTCTATCAAGATCGTTCAAATACTTACTCAAGCTTACCCTGCACCACAGCAGAAATAGAAAAAAATCGAAATTTCCCCGCAATCACCGCGATCAACTACCGATAGCCTAAATCGCTCCAGCTTCACGTAACCATAGAAAATACGAATTTCCTCAACAAATCCACCTTGCATCAAGTCGTTTAACGGCAAATCTCAAGCATTACTCATTATACCATTCAAGCTTTTCAACCTCTTATTATGCATACAACGGAATATTCTCTCTCTTAATCTCCGCTACACTCGAAACACAATAACAACGGAGATATTCGCAGATAAGACCGAAACGAGACGGAAAGAGAAATTCTTAATTTGCAATAATATCAAGGAATAGGATTCTGATCCGAAGAGAGAGAGAGGCTCCCACGAGCTCTAGCCATTCGCGAAGCGCCGCCGGGCAATTTGACCGTCTCGAAACGAGGGGCGCCGACTTTTCTTCTCTCTCCTGCTTTGCTTGGCTCTTGAGAGAGTCGTCGAGACTCGAGAGCTTCCTCGTATATGTGTACGTGTACGTGTACGGTTCTGATTAACGCAATTGCTTATATGGAAGCGCGTTCGCTTCTATATTATTAAGCGTTTCTCTTGATTAGGCTATTATATTAAATCGTCCCGGTGCGATCAATCATTTTTACACGTGTTTTGTTTTTCGGCGATTTCTATGTCGTGGCAGCCTTTGAGTTATTAGTTGTATATGGACGAGAGAGTAGGGAATTTATGTGTTGCTAAACGTTTGGGTATATTGAGTGGATTGAAAAATATGATGATAAGAAACTAATTTATTGTTCACAAGAAAAAACATTTTCATAGATTACATTTTAAAATTCACGTGAAAATTCAGATGATATGATTCGTTTTTCAATCGTCATGGAGTTTAAAAAGTTAGCTAAATCTAATTACAACTACGTAGAAAAATATAAAAAACTTAAGTCTGTACTATATCATTCAAATACACGAAAAAAACTAATGATTGGAACATCATAAAAGAAACAAAATGACATAACTTGTAATCAGTACTGAAATAACAGTGCAAAAGTCTACCTATGTAGCAACGGTTTTACTTGTTCATCTCGTTGTCATCTCCTCTGAACCTGACCTTTGGGATCCCCTCAGCCTTCCTCTGGTTCTCGGTATCTCTAACCGGTGCCTTAGCCTCAGCTGCGGCTGCGGCTTCTTCCGCGGCAATAGCCTTCTCGACCATCCTCTCGATCTCGCTCACCTCAGGCATGGTCTTTGCCATTTCCGCAACAGTGTCGTTCTCCTGCTCTATCTTCTGTTGCTGATGTTGGTAAGACTCGTCTCGGTAACGTTGTTGCTTCTGAAAATCATCGCGATTTTTATGCAGCTCCGCTTCGAACTGGCGTTTTTTCATCTGGAAGTCGCATTCGGAAAATTCGAGTTGCTTTTGATTCTCGATATGCTCGTGCAACTTACGCTCCACCATTTTCATCATAACTTTCTGCTCGTGAAGCTCATCCTCGAGTCTCTTGACTTCCTTCAATTGCTGCACGATGTCGATACGGGCTTGTTGTGGTTGAGGTAGTAGTAGGGCTTCCTCGACACGATTGCGGATTTCGTCGATGCCTTCTTTGACTTGTTGTACACGTAGCTCGACTTGATGCTGCAAACCACTTAGTATTTCGATGTTTTGGGCTACTCCACGTAAGGCTTCGTTGGCGGTTCGAAAGTTCGATGGATTGACCATTCCGTGAACCTGTTGTTCGTAGGCCTCGTCGTAGGAATAATTATTTTGATCACGAGAATTACTGGCAATCGTGTAGTCCTGTTGACTCGGAGTTGAATAGTCTTGAATGGCACTTCCAGGAGTTGCAGGAGTTGAATAATTCTGTTGTGAATTAGAGCTACCTGGCGTTTGATGCATTTGTTGAAGAGCAGTTCCAGGTGTTTGATTGACGGGCTGACGAACTATGCCAGGAGTTTTGGGCATTTGTTGTCGAGTGTTAACCGGGGTAGAGTCAACTTGTTGACTAGCGTTTCCGGAAGCGGTTATGATTTTTTGTACTGGATGATTTCGATGGCCGCTGTTGACAGGAGTTGTGTATGATGGTCCGCTCATTTGAATTGTAGGTTTGGCTAATGTTCCTACACGGTCAGCTGTATTTACTCTCGGAGGTGTTTTCTTCTTTCGGTCCATTGTGTATTTCTGTAAAAAGATAAACATCGTAATTAGAAAGAAAATTATGCGAACTTTTATATCATTTTAAAAGCTTAATAAATGGTTATGCGTCAATTTTTAATTAATTTTAACAAGTACATCCGATCAATTTTCCACTTTCATTTTTAATCTTTTGAGTAATGTACCTCATCAAAAGATCGATCGTTCTCCTGTCTAATCTCACAGATAATCTCCAAAGATCCCCAGCAAATATTTAAATTACTATTTATCGATACCCTCCGTCTATTCAATTAGCCACACCCGATCAAGACAAAACCCTGCAATCTTCTCAAATCCCAAAAATTATTTCCACTCTCCATCCATCCTTGAGCTGTTCCAACGATCACTCGCACAACTTCATCCCACAACCTGTACAAAATCCACCAAAAAAAAAAAAAAAACCCCTCTCTATCCTCGAGGGACTCCCCTCGCCTACTATCCCAAGAAATAATAAAAAGCTTGACGCTATTACATCCTCGTGATTTGCTTAGAAGCCCAAGGGGCTACCGCCTCTCGACAACACACGCCGGACCTATACTCGGAACACAATATGTATGTATATACCTCGGTATATACATCGAGGCTCGCGCGCGAAAAATTGCACGCTGCAGTCACGAAACGATTATCTCTCTTTCTCGAGTAAGCCGCTCGGGGCTCGCGACCAACTTCGAACTTTTCGATGCGAACGACCTTTCTTTTCTCTCTCCCGCCTCTCGAAACCAGTTCACGCGCTGCCGCTGCCCGAGATATCGGCTCTGCTCTCCCGGCCGGTATGTGTGTGTTTGTGTGTGTGTGTGATACCAAAAGAAGGAGGAAGAGAGAGAAAGAAAGATCTTGATCTTGGCATTGCAACGGGCGAGGCGCAGCAGACACTGCATTAGTCGACTAAGACTGTGTCTGTCGTTTTCGTTTACCCGCGAGGCGGGAGACATGCGCGGTGAAATTAATCGTGATGTGAACGATGGCTTGGCTTATATTGACTGTGGGGCTGGGTTTTGTGTCTAATGATCGTTTAGGTGAATCCACTGGAGGCGTGCGTTGGTTTATCGAGTTGATCGAGAGTCGATCGAAGGACAGGCGCGTCATTGTGTTCTCGACGATGGTATAAGTAGTGGGAAGTGGGTCTGGAGAATGAGTCTGGATGATTTTTTGAATGATATCGTTCGAATTAGAATTATGAATGAGTTGAGGGGTTGTTTATTTTGAAACAGCGTTAATGATTTACGATTGAAAGATAATTGCGATGCAACGAGTTATTCATTGAGTTTAATTCCGACAAACATTACGCAATTTCGAATGTTAAATCGAATTCAATGATTGCAAAACAATCCAATTTATCTCCGGTCCGTTCAACTCCACAAACTCGTCAAAATGTTGTCGAATACCCAAATAAATTAAACGCAAACATTTCCTCCATTATTCAGTTCCCCCGCACTCTGTTTATTTATCATCCGACGCGTTTACATTGCATTAAATTTATTTCCCTTCAATTAATGCCTCCTCGGCTTTTATATCCTTTCGCATAACAAGCTTAACGATATATCAGCTAATTCAAGAACGTAAGAAAAGCTTTATTCAGGAATTCGAGCGAGACTCGCGCTATTCTTAAGTAATAAGAGACCGGAATAAAGGCATTTTGAAACGCGAAACCCTTGCTTCTCCCCTCGACTTCTCTCTCTTCCCCGTCGCTTTATCCCTTTCTCCGATATCACCGTCATTTGTAAAGACGTCCCGTAAAACCATTAATAGCGCCTTATTACCTCCGATTTGGTTTTATCGTGGGCGAGTATCTTGTTTCCTTGACGTATTATGACAAGATTGCTTTTTACCGAGAGCTGTCATTACAAGTTTGTCAATTATGAATCAACGACGTATATATAGGTACCTACTGCGCTCTAGTAAATCCAAGATTACGGGTCAACTGTGGAAAAGTCTTTCCTCCTCAAAACATCGTGATTGAGTGTGTTATTGGATCAATCAATAGAGTACCGCAAGCAAGACAGAACCACTCGTTCTCTATATTCATTCTATCGATTTCTCTCTTTGAAAACAGGACCAACATGCTGAAAAACGTCAACCCACCGTACTACGAGGTATCCCCGAAGCCACCCGAAGACGCTATGATATCTGTGCTTCGTCAACACCTATAACAAGTGCGACATATATAGTGCGACATTCGATATTATCTAAAGAGTAAAAAACAGTGTGAATAGAGTAAAGAAAAAGTGAAAACAGTGCAGAGGCAAGTTTGCAAAGAGAGGACATGAATCCAGCGTCAACGGAGTGCCAGGTCAGCCAGTTCGAGCCGCTGAGCGACTCCTGCGGCGAGAGCGACATGGAGGGCCTCGACCTTTCGCTGTTCGAGCCTCAGGCTGACGTGAATTCGTGGTGCGACAGCCGAGTACACGCTGGCTTCCTCTACCTGCTCGTGCATTATTGCGGTAAGATTTCAGCCGATGATTAAACTCTATAATCGAGGGGCTTTAATTACGCCTCACACTTTGAAATAACAGGAGATTCATCTGATTCTATGATACACTTGTGCAAAATATCGTGTGAAAAATTTAGATTTTATATAGGAGTAAACGATTTGCACTCGAAGTACAAGCAGAATATATAAGCGCGGTATTGATCGCGAGCATGAGTTTAGCGATGAATTTATAATGAAGAGCAAAATTAAAAATGCTAATGGTATACCCTAATGGATGCAGCCTGCATATACTAGAAAATCGATCAAAAGCCTCCCTCTGGTAGCGATCCATGCTATAACAGCTTAGTTTAAATTTTTTATACACCGTGAAAGCTTTCGACCAACAAAGTAGCCATTACTGTAATAAACACATCCAATAAACCCTTGGCCTTTCAATATCCACGGAATAATACACAAAACATAATGCTTTATCTTAAAAAAGAATACACCAAAGAGCTTCCACCCATAAAAATTTCCATCCCTTGCATTTTAAATCCCTCGCCTCCCAGAGAAAGAGCCAACACCCTTCCTTTCATCCTTCCGTCCCTTCGCCCTCGAAAAAAGCCCTGTATCCCCCACGCGTCACATGCATAACCCTTTCTTCTCGAATTTCTCAAAGACACGGACACACACAAGCCGATATCGTCGTGGCTGCTGCTCCCCTTAGCTCAAAGACATGCAGCAGCAACCAACCCCTTTTGTCCTTATCGATTATTTGCAAAAGATACGTGGCGCCAAGCTGACGGATTACGCGGCTGCACGTTGTATATGTGTTATTCACCGCGTGAAAAAGTACCGTGTGTCTACGCTCGCGCACTTTGTCATTCGCTTCTTTATTTGCCTATGCGCGAACGTTCTTGGCGAGCTGTCTGCTGTTCTGAGCTGCAAGAAGGATGGCTTTGTTTCGTTGATTTGTGGAGCTGGTGTCGGAGGAATTTTAAAGGTGTTAACTGAAAGCTGGCTGTGTTTGAGGATTCTATACAGTGGATTGAGAGAGGATTGAATTTTTTTTTTTTTTAAAGTAGGGAAGGAAGTAAAAATAGCTCGAGCTGACTTGATGGGGGGCCACGTGCCGGACGTTATACATTTGATGTGCTTCACATCCTGTCATTTGCGTGAGGCGCAAAAAGTCTCTGCTAAAATATACTTTTTTTCGCACAACGGCGGGGTTTTTATACTTTTAAACGCCTTTTCATTCGCGGCAGCAGAGCGCTTATTATTTCGCAACTAAAATGTTTACGCGCAGAGACAGGTCGTTATTTATTCGCGGTAGTTGGTCTGAGCCAGAAAAGCGTTTATTGAATCATGATTACTAAAATTAACTCGCACCTCCACCAGAACCGTATAATGGTACATTTTCGATCGAATCACGCCTTTTGTCTGCAGTTTAGACTCCGTTTCTTACTCTCATTCGACTTCACAGTAACAATATAAAGCCCATTGTCCCTTATAATTTCTTTCCCAAACCAAAACAAAAACAACCAAGCCTCGAAGAATAAATCGTCGTCGAAAATAGCCACAAAATCTCCCATTGAATTCCCAAGCCCTCCCGTAAACTCGCATCCCGAACACTTCGTCAAACGGTCAGTCAGTAGTGCGCAATTAATAATTCACCGCCAACATCCTTTCAATTCAATGCCGTAATCTAAAAATAGCTCGGCGACAAACTGAATCCGATAACGTCTCTCGGAGCCTTCTGTGCGTATATACACTCGTGTGCGCTCATCTCTCGAAAGAAAAACGCGAGCACACGCAGGTATACACAAACGCGAGAATCGGGTATTATTCAGCCGGTGAATCGAATCGCGCATTAACATACAATGCCGGGAGAGGGCTTGATTTAGCGAGAGGCACAATTATTCGCGGGAGATGGTAGTCGTCGTCGTCGTCGTCGCCGCCCCGGAGCGAGATTTACGCAGGGTGTGAGGGAGGAAGGATGAGGTTTATGGATTTGTATTGGGAAGTTTTGCAAGAGAGAGAGAAAGCGTAAAGGTGTTGGTGTACGAGGTCGTTGGCTGTGTGCTTTGTGCTCTTTCTGAGTTATGGGGTCGTTTGGGTGCGGAGGCGCCAGTGGCTCGCGTGCGAATTTATCGAATGTGTATACAGCTTTGGAATAAATTTTCGGTTATACTTTCTGGTCGAACCGATGATGTTTACAAGTCGAACGTAATCAGCACAGTTCGGCAATAATCACGAATGATTACACTTCTCCGACGCACACATCACCTCACCTCGTCGCGCAAAAACGAGCCGCAAGCTCGTCGCAAAAACTCACCGAGCAATTAAGGTATATACGGTCCCGCGTCGTCCCCTTTTTTATCCCTCTCGGAGAGAGCTATATCTACGAGCAGCAACGGTCCTCGATATAACCTCTCTCGCGACGTGTATACTCTCTATACCGATACGAGATCGCTATCTCCTTACCGATAGCGTTGGTAGATTTAATCGCTGTGCTTCTCTCGCAATTACCTTCCTCGCGACACTTTTTGCTCATCGACTGGAATATACTGCTTCCCAACAAAGACCTGCGATCGAACTGGCTCTCTTATAAAACTTGCGCGGGTAGGTATAGGTTAGATCTTCGTGCGCGTGCGTTTGTTTACCTCTTCAGCAATGTCGGCGCTACTGAATGCGGCCAGGAAGTTATTCTCCTGTGAGCATCAGATTTGCCAACGATTCTATTGAGGGGAGAAGGATCGTCCAATTAGATGGCAATTTAGAGTGCGGCTTTGCGCGATTATACGCGATCTTCCTCGTTTCGCGATAAATGAGTCGCTCGAGTTTTCTCCTACGTGTGTGTGTGTGTGTGTATACCTGTGGGCCGATTTACGATTTTGCGATGAATGAAATAGCGCGCACTTTCCGTGAATTCAAAGATTGCGAGAGATGTGGTTTGCAGTCTGATACGCGAGGGTTTAGAATTTTCAGGGTTTCGTAACGTAGTTTTTCTCTGTTTTGTGGAAAAAAAGTGTAATGATTGTGTCGAAAGGGTAAAATTAGAACACAGAAGGCGTTCACTCAAGAAAATGGAATATCCTCAATAGAGTAAACTTCACGATTTCCGTATTGTGCGCGCAAGATTCAAAAATAAATCTCTCATAACGGAACTTTCAGGCTGTCCGACACAGCAACGAATGGACAACGTTTATCCGGCCGACTCTAAATATTATCATTAGCTGTCGATCTAGCGTATAAAAGTAGACCGATTTCGAAGCTGGAAATAGACGCAGGTCGAATCTATTTTTCGATCTCTATAAAGCTTTTGCGTCAATGCTCCACTTTACAATCTCACTAACGAATATCTAGCAGCATCTGGACTCTCATTGTGTCCAAAAATACATTCACACATTTTCTCGTCGTCATAATCTCGTTCACAAAAAATATATTTTAATCAAACCCTACGCAAATAAGCAGTGCATTACGTGTTCCGTTATCTTATTCGCATATATTGCGCAACTCTTTCGTTTAACAGTAGTACACCCGACCGTTCTCTCATTCGTGCGGGTCAGTATAGTCCGCATTATATCACCTCACCGCAAATGCACCTGACGCTGTGCGGCTCTTAATAGTCCCGCACGTCAAACGCAAGACCACTGCACTCTGTTCCGTAGGAAGAGCCTTGGCTCAAGCTTTGCATATTCCAGTGAGAGAGAAATCGATCCTTTTTGCGCTGAATAGATAATTGCTCCGGTTTCTTTTTTCAGCGAGACTATGCAGTGTCGTGGTGTCGTGGGAAAAATGCGCAATTACACGACTTGGTATATACTGAGTATTATTTATGGGGCGTAAAAATAACGGGCAATTATTGTTCATTATCACGCGTGGATTCGACTTTTTTGTGCAGAGTTCAGTTCCGATATTTAACGCTCCGATAAACACGGGTGAAAGTGAATTCCTAATATATTCTATACTGTAAGTTTTTTTATTGTATTCAAGAAATTGTACGTTGCGGTGAAAAAATTAATAATACACAGACCCGTAATGCATTTTACGAAAAGGGAATTTAAGCGTCAGCGGATATATAATATAAGAAGTTGGCTAATGAGTACTTAAAAGTTTGATACTTAGTCACGAGTCTCGCAAAACTTTTATCCGCGGTGGGATTCAGGCATAAATTGCATAATGATAAGTCCATTTATGGAGGAGAGTAAAAAAAAACTTTCATATAATAAGAAGCTAAACTGCTTGATTTTAAGTTCTCAAACTCGCGCGGTAATTTCGTAAAGATTGCTATCTTCTGAAACAGAATTATAAGACTTTGTCATAACCAAGTTATGTATGATCAAGGCGCAAAACAATTTATAAAAACCAGAGTTCGTGATTGTTTCAAACAATTGATCTAAATCACGCGGCTTTCAAGAAACACTCGCGAAGCATTAATTCCACACTTCATCTCCACCGCACTATAACTCTAAACTCTGCCACATAGCTAGCCATACCCTCATCGCGTTCTAAATTCTCTTCACACACCATCAGCTGAACTGAACGTAACCTCGATACCCAAAACCACTTCATAAAAATTAACTCTCTCGCTTATAAACCTCGGAGAAAATTTCAACGCACACCGATGACAGAGAGGATCACAGCAGCAGCAGCAGCAGTAGTAGCGAAGGTATAAGGCACAGCGTTGCGGAGCAGCTCGGGGAATTAATTATTCGAAATGAACATCGCACGCCGGCGGAGACTGCGATGGCGGGTCCATTAGCTCCCGGAAATTACCGAGGCTTAACGTCCCGTGCAGCATCTCTACCCTGCGAGGATAGAGAGAGAGATGGAAGTCACGCTTGCAGCTATTAGCGCAGCAGCTCTTCAAGGAGACTTTTGATCTTCGTCCAGAAGAGAGAGAGGGGGAGCTTTTTTACGTCCATTAGATTATAGACGTATTTAATAATTTCTCGGGAGGATTTACCGCGCTTCGTATCAATTTTTTCACTCTCGAAGAAGGATGACTGGGCGGGATGAGTCGAGCTGGATAGTTATGATGAATCGCTGTTTGGCTTTTTGTGCAGCGTGATCGGTATGTGCGAGAGAGGAGGTTGTCTTCTTTTTTTGTAGATCGAGGTAAATGTGTCAGTGGTTGAATGGATCTAGTCTGCAGTGGCGACTTTCTTGCGATACGTAATTGAACGCCGCGTTCGACTAATTACGCTATGGAGTTGCTCACCTACTGAGGGGCTGTGCCGTTATTTTTACCTGAATTGGGTGTTCTTTGTTGTTGCTGTTGTTGCCGCCACGGTTTCGTCGACAATGTATGCTTCGCGTGATTAAAGTCGATGGGTTTGGGTAAAGTGTATACGTGGAAAGGATTTTCTGGTACACGTTAATTTACCATCTCCTGATACTTTTACTTGCAGTAGATTGTTGATTTCCTCTGTGTACTTTCAAACTCTTACAGAACGTTACTTTTTTCTCGAATCACTCAATAAGAAGTATTGAAAATCTACACAAGGTAAAAGTCATTGTTAGCTAATGGACGATAAAATTTACTTTGAAAGCTACGTTATACCTTTCAAAAGCTTTGCATGGCATTACAAAATGCAGTGTACTTACACTATTCACAACAATGACATTTCACAAGTCCACAAACGGGGCAGCTCTGAATCAGAGTTGATTTAATTTAGGCTTCGTAATTCGTTCTAACAGAGAACCGACACTTATGTAAACTTTAATCCTATCATTACGGCGTGATCGTAACAAGTGAAATCAAAATAGGATTGAAATCATCGTGCTAAGCTGACTCGCGATAAAAATCTTTGTTCTAGAAAGCCTCGAGGAAGGCGCAGATTATTTTGTAATCCTCTTTACACCCGGATTTACGCAATATACCACAGAGTCGATTATTTTGCATGTCGAAATGCCATTTCTCACTTGTAATATCGCGTTCGATACTTCAGTAAATATTATACTTTATACACGAACAAGTGATGATAATTCCTGCTATATTGCGATTATATATCGAAATAATTGAATTGATGTTCCTCGTTTGTCGTTCGTTTATATTTGTATCACACATTATTTTATATTTCATTTTTTTTTTTTTTTTTTTTTAATATTAATTAGCTTGCCCCTTTCTGTTGAGAAAAGTATATTTATTACATATAAAGTGATTAATTTTCTTCTCTTAAGTGGAAAGTAGAGATGATAGAGTTTCGATAAATATCGAAATCTAGAGCGATATCAATTTATCAAAACGAAGCAGTTTTGGACTGGCCCGTTCGTCACCGCCTAAACTCTCCGTATTTGTGGTAGGTGAACATAGGTGGCGCATAGGCACTTTTCTATTACCTTTATAACAATATTGTTCGCCGAGTCTAGATATATACATATAGTGGTGTGTCACCAATGCTAAAACTGCCTTAGTTTTAGTCTACTGTCTCGACCGCTCATGCTATAATCTCACTCACTTCTCTCCTCATCAAGCCAACAGACAACAACAACAACAACAGCAACGTCTTCCTCATCCCGATCACCCAAACATCACATTAAACTTTCCCTTCTTCCTGTCCGTCATCTCACGCACGCTCGTACACCGAAAAATCCAATTAACTCGTAGGCTCGCGAACGGCAATTACAGTACACAGCGTCCCTCCTTTCATTCCCGATTCGAATCGACCCCGACGACCACATATACACTCTCTCTCGCAAGAAAAAGGAACCGAACACCGCATCGTTCGCACAAGCGAGAGAAGAGCACTTTTCCATCAAGGACCCGTCAATCAGCAAAGCTAAAACAATCGCTCCTCTTTTGTATCTGCCTTCAATTGTTGAATTATATCCCTCTGAGCTAACTCGTCATTTTCCAGTCATATAACCGACCTAGATTCGCTCTGACTCGCGACGCGAGATAATTAACCAGTCGCGAGTCGACTTGCCGATTAAACTTTTCTATCCCGGTGAGCGAGTTTTTTTTTTCATTCCCTGTACGTGTCGCTCTTCTGCGTCTCTGGTTTCTATTCCTTTTACTCGCTCTCCGATTCTGGTTTTCACGCGCGGAGATACAGAGCTGGAAGTGAATTTTCTCTCGGAGGAATGAACGTTGAAAAAGCTTGGATTCGAAAGGCGCCACCGTGTGATATGAATTTTATATATTCAAATCAGAAAATTATTTCTACCTTTTCGTTTATTTCAGAGAAAACATCTCTCGATAGCGGAACGCAGTGTCTGAGTTATACGACAAACAAGATTATTTCTCGTACACATAACTAGCCGTCGTTAATTATAGTCGGTGATTTTTACTAGCAAATAAAACCCGAAGAAGCTCGAAACTATATCGTAGATTAACTTTCCCAAGTAGCGTACATCTACTCACCTGTTTCCAGACTAACGCTTCCGTTAAATCCGCAAAGCATCCAGTCAAGCAAACAAATCAATCACCTTTTCCCGCAGTCACACTCTCTCCGCTGTGCTACTGCCGTTTATTATTCAAGGATCTCGTTGCGAAGCGCGACTGCAGCCAGGCCTGAAAAAGGCGATTGCCTCCCTGTGTATAGCATATATACAAGCGGGAAGCGAGAAAGAGAGAAAAGAAGCGGGTGACTATATAGCCAATGCCTGAACCGACGTGTAATTTACGTTCGGAGAGAGACGAGAAAGGCGAGGTATAGTGTGCGGTGGTTAAAAAAGTCGAGAGAGGGAGACAGAGAGAACTGCAGGTTCGCTCGATACCCTACGAACGATTTTGAACGTGCGACGCGGTATAGTGAACGCCGAGGAGAAAAAAATCGAACTACGCTCTTTTGTGATCGCTCGTTGTATACGCGGGGACGGGTATATACGCTAGACGGTTTTGTTCTTTTGCAATTGGAAGTACGGCGGTTTTTTTTGCACGTTTTGTTGTGGCTTTTTTCTTATTTGCCAGATGCACTGCTCTGCTTTCCTCGTATGAGTGACTGGAAATTCGTTGGGCTTTTTCTTCTGTTCACGAGTATTATTAGTAGTAATTATCATGATTAACTCGAGCACTTCGTTAGTTTGATGAGATTTATCGCAAACGCATCATTATCATCCGAAGCATAACACACAATAGAGCCACCTAATTTTTCACGCTTATCAAGATTCATAGAAAATTACGGCGCAGTAAAGCTCTCACGTGCCCCAGTTGTTGCGTGCAACGTATTAGGTATTATGCGCTGTCCTAACGAAGACGAATCTCGGGGACGTCGACCAGAATTGGCGCGTTTTCGCGGTAGTAGCCTGAGAGTTCGTTGGCCCTTGCCAAAATCGCTTTTTTCCGTGCGAGACTTGGCGACCACGAGGAACTCGTTTGTCTTCGGGTAAACGGCAGAAAATGGAAAAGTGCTGTTAGGTCGTTAAGGTTTAATTGCGTTTTTACGTGTCGTAACGTGAATTATTGAGTTGTTGATTTTTTGAAGCGAATTTATGGGATAAAAGTTCTAACGGTATCTGGATCAATTGATATGAATAAGAGCTATCTCTGAAATCAATGTTAATTGATCGTTGAGATAACGTGTCATGCGTCAAGGATAAATGCACACGTTTTATACATCGTATTATTTTTACTGAAGTGATGTACTCGAGTTACCCACCCTCATCCGTCGATTACAATAAAAACGAGATCGAGAGGGTCACACTATCTAATAGTACCACAAGAATTACTTACTATATAGATATCGATCGTAATTAAAGCGGTTAAAAAGAATTTCGTCACCGACAAACATAATGTCCAACGTGCTTTGTAAATCAGTCCACAAATCCCATCAATCTTCTCTCCCAACCAAGTCAATGCATCGCATAAACCAGCAACCTACTCCAAGTTACCCGATAGAAATAAAAGGAAAATAGATCCCCGTCGGCGGCGGCAGCGACCAAAAGTCGGCAAAAAGAATCAGTATATAGGCGCTCGATAGGATCGGCAGGTAATGAACTAGCCTCGCGATCTCAGTATGTACGGTTTCGCTCGCGTCTAATGAGGCTCTACACGTCGTCCAGATATAGATACACAAACCGCACCGCCAACGGCAGCATCTTTACGAACCAGACTTACGCCTTATCTCCCCACACATTGTTTGCTTGGATTATCACGTGGAGCAATCTATATTTAAATTCTGGTAGTTTTTGCGAGACATATAATTGCGCATACGTACGATATATCTTCAGGAAGAGAGAAGCACACAAGAATGGTTACGGTCGCTTCGCTTTTCAGAAGTAGAAACATATACATCGCTAGAGAACCGATTGACGGGTCGGATAAGTGATGCGTGAATTCAATGCGTTTCCGCTCTCGGCAAGTTTCCTGAACACCTGTTATGCTTCCGATCGTAATTTCGCTATATATATAGTGTAATTATGGATGTGTATCGAGGATCCCGTTATAATAAGTGCATTGTTATAAATCGAGGCGTATATAACTTTCTAAAAGAACGAGCCCAAGACTTAACTACGCTCTTGTTAAAAAACCATAAAAAAAGACAAACCAGCAGCAGCAGCTAGCAATTTACAAACTAAATTTTCTATTCTAAAACTATCTCAAGCCCTCTAGTTGTCGCACCTGCTTCTTCTTCCGCTTCCTTCTCGGCACGTCACGAAGCGTCTCTGGAGGGGTATGTATACGCGAAGGGCCATCAGGAGGACAGCACGAGATCACAGAGGAGAAAGAGTGAACTTCGCTTCCTCTTGTTGCTACCAGCTCTTCTAGAAGCGGAACAAGAGGTTCAGAGGAAGAATAAGAAGAAGTGGTGGTCGGCGACGTTTGCTTCGTTATCTTCCTGTTGCTTTTCGCACTTGCTCGTAATGAAAATCATCGTTTCTCATGTGGCTAAATATATGGAAGGCTACTTCTTGCGCTTTTAGAGGCGCTAAAAGGCTACACTGACAAGGCTTTGATTTGAAATTGTTGAGGGATAAGGATTTGTTTATTGGGTATTAGTGCGTTTGAAGGAGGATTGACGGGGATTTTAGTGCTTTCGGATTCTTTGAGAGGGATGATTGCCGACTAAGGTTTATTGCTTGCTTTTTGGATTTATGGAAATTGTTAAGTGTTGTCGATGAATTTTGAATTATAGATTTATTAAACGATAAACTACTTCAACTCTCGTAAAATAATTCTCTCAACGCGTAATTACTCGCATAACTCGATATCCCCTCAATTAACGCGGCTACATCCCTGTCAACTCCATTTGCCTTCGCCGCAAAGTAAAAACATCATCGCGTCTCTTGACACAAGCAATCTCCCCGCGGAGATCCAGCATGTGTCCTGACCTTTGGCTTCTTTCATCCTCGTATTTTCCTCCTATATGACTCAAGCCCGAGATTAAGGTTACGCGATAGGACTATGGCAACACGTGACGCGAAAATCTCGCGACTTTCTCGCGTGACAGACAAAAAAAAACGCGCGCACGCGCAGTCCAGGAATTGGGATTTATCGTGGCCTCGAACCATATAGCTGCTATACGTCTGTGCATAAGCCAGTGGTGTAATATCTCTTTTTTTCTCTCGTCCCTCTCTCGGGACACATAAAATGTGCGCGACTCTGTATATTATATTTAGGCTCTCTACATGTACGTGCAATACATACGACGACAGAAGGACGTACGAGCTGGAGGAAACCTTTTTCCTGCGAGGCTCCGGAAAACGGACGAGATTTACTCTCGCGCTACTATGCTATATAGAAAGTTGGACGGTAGCTGTAGTGGCGTTTTTTTTCGGAGGGAGGATGGTTTTGCACATGTGCAGCCGAGAGAGAGATATGAAGTAATACGTCGGGGGAACTGGGTTAAAAGCATTACTTTGATGCGCATCGTGCTGTAACGCTCCGTATGTGCTGGGGATGTATTTTTGAGATACGTACACTTCTGATGGTCGAGATTGAAGTTTAATTTTGGAAGAGAGCGCTTGAATTTTATTGAATTTATTTATGTTGGTTTAGCCACTTTTCAAAATTGAATTCTCAAGTGGTTTGGAATGTTTCTTTGAGATGAATCGATCGCTTGTAATAATTTTGCTCGATATTATACCGAAAACGTTATGGAGTATAATAAAAGATTTCCCGTGTATTTCAAGAACCTTTCAATTGATTCTGTAATAGAGCTACATTCAGCATCAAGATCAATCGTTTAACCCTCAAAACGTAAACCCCTTTGAAAAAAAAACCCACTCAAGGCCAGCTCCACAAAAAGACACAAGAGCAAAAGAAACCCTATAGAGAGATACGTACAATCAGGAAAAACAGCAAATCGAACTTTATTGCCCCGGAATACCCTTCCGTTTTTTTTCCTCCGTAATTTCCAATATTTTCCTGCATATACACGCGGCGAAAAGCCCAGCAAGATGAAATGTGCGGGAGCAACCCTCTCCTTCTCTCTTTCTCTCTCTTTCTCTCATTTTCCTCGGGCTCTCGTATCGAAATCAAACGCACAGCCAGTGCTAAAGAGAACGAGTGAAAGAGAGAAGAAGAAGAAGATAGAGAGTATAGCCTGCGAATTCCATTTTATCCCAAGCGCGAGCTTCGTGAGAGTAATACCGATATTCTCCACTCCGGCGCGCCATTTACAATACCACTTTCGCGTTCCGTTATAAACAAAGCCCGCGAGGTCTGCACTTGACCGGGCGCAATCGCGTTTCTACCCTCCGGTTAATTTCTATATATACTGGCGCGCGGCCTTTTATACGCGCTCTTCTCGTTCTTACGTAATTTACTCGCGCGTGCGCCTCTCGGGTTTTCTTCCTTTCTTTTAATTTTTAGACTCCGAGCGAGAGCGGAATGCCAATGAACGCTGTCTTATTGGAGAGGGATATTCGAGGGAAGCTTTTTTTTATTATATACTAGGTGATTGGCAAGGTGGAGCAACTTCTTTTTTATTCCTTAAAAGAAGTTTATAGAAATGTTATATTTTAGGTGATTTTGCAAGATAAAACGTTTGGAAAGTTAAAGCACGCAAGTTCTTCTTTTCCAGTTCCACTTTTCTCTAATCTGTCATTCGTTTATCCTCTAGTGGTTCTTATTTTCCGTCTTCACTTCTACGGACTCAGTGGCGCGTAATTCGCTAGTCAACGAATTCAAATCGCATTTACGGACTGCCGGCAGAGAAGCGAGAGTAGAAAGACAGAGAGAAGATATAAGCGAGAAAGAGAAATCCCGTAGGCGGCGGTCAGTTGCTTCGTAATTCGCTTGAGTAATTGCCGACGGATTTTCTTGTACGCTAATGCGAATTACCCGGGAATAGGATTAACTTTGATTTATTCGTACTTCTGTGACACGACATTTACAGTTAGATTTTTATTAATTCAAACAACTGTAGTTTTGTTTACTATCGATCGGTACGTTCTACAGTGATGATAACAATACATTTTGCCAATCAAATGTTCTTAGCTTAGAAAGTGCTCGCCAACAATAACTACATAAACAACGAAAAAAGAAGAAAATAACACGACGAACAAGAGCCAAGCAAACATTTCCGTAATGATTGATCGGAACACTTTAGAAGCGACTCGGATTCCCTCCTCGAGGAAAACTCGAAAGCGTCCTGTCCACCCCTTATAAATCTTTTTTTCCCTTTACACTTCCTCGTCGTCGTCGCTGCTGCTGCAACACGACTCGCTGTTCTCCCGCGCAAACTTCTCTCACGCTTTTTCGTCGCTGTCCTTTTTTCAAGCTTGCGTTATAGCTTCTCGGTACTTTCCTCTAACTTGTAGAATATATATCTATATACCTACACTAGCTCTCGCGCGATTTTCCGATCTCGAGTGGGTACATCCGGCTGTAGACGGCCTATTAACCTTAACCTCGGATGCTGAGCTGACTTTCCCCGTGTATGTACATTGCGAGTCACGAAACACGGCGACAGTCTGTGTATATACGCGAGCTTGTGGATTTTCTCATTGGCGAGAGGCGAGTCTACTGTAATTTTAGAGTCATTTCGCTGGGAATTGATGTGAGCGAGGAGGAGAACGTTTTCCTGGAGATATTGATGGTATGAGATGAGGTGGATTTCAGTAACTGCATGAATGTATACACGAAAAATTTCGTTTATGACACGCCATAAGAAACACAATAGAGTCAACTACCCTGCATCAATCTCTATGAACCAACTAATAATCCAAACGCTCCCATAAAACAGACGCCCACTATCTCGTCCTCAAGCTTATACACATATTCCTCGTCTCCATAAATTGCACTATCAACTACGAAATTACAATCCACTTACCCTTCTCTCGCTTCATCCCGACGAACAATCAAACCTAATCCTACCTGTTACAATAATAAAACGATCCGTCATTGTTCGTGAGCCTAATGTCCGCAGCGGAGATAAAATCAAAACAATCAAGCTCGAAGTAGAAAAAGAAACCAGTCAAGAGGAAACGACCTGCTGTTATAGACGTAACGCAATGCTCATCGCGTGGGCAGTGCGATAATTAAACGATCGTTCCTGTGTTGTGTGGATATATGGTTAGACTGGCGCCTCGATGTAGTTCTTCCTGAATTGACTTGGTGTGTATACGGAAGAAGATTGTATTGTCTATTGTGAGGCTATGTATAGTTGAGAGTTTTGAGAAAAATCTAGGAGAAAGGAAGATAGTCGATATTCAAAGGTAATTTATGTTACCGAAGTTACTTTGCAAATTACGCTAAGTGATTACAAAACCCCTTCTTGTTACCATAATTTTTTCACACTGCGCCGCTAATTTAATCCGCAACCAAGCCGATTGCAAATCAGCAATAAATCATCACGCCCGAGTAATTAATCAAACACCACAACAAAACGCAGCCCATCAACATCACCACCCTCGCGATTCTGTCTGCCACATCAGAAATTAAAACGTCAACGGAAGGCAGAGTAGAAAGAGAGAAGAACACCTACAAGCAACGGCAGCTCATGAATAATTCACAGATCTATTCAGCGCGAACAAATAGAGAGAGAGAGAAGCAGAAGAAGAAGAAGCAACGCCATAGAAACAGATTTCATCGGCTACGTGCATCCGCATGTATGCATCTTTGCCGAGTAGGCTTCGGATGCTGCACAAAAGCGAGTTATGCGGATGATCGGCCATCGGCAGAGATTCGAAGAGATGGCCGGTATGTGCTGGCGACAGTAGGCGTTTGGATACATGAGAGATACAGAACAAGATGTATGTGAAGAAGGATTTTATAAATACACGCTTTCGAATCACAAAATAAAATAAAAAAACAAAATCTTCATTAGCATTTCGTCTCAACGGAAAAGGAGCCGCCTATCGATGAATGAACGTCATTACACAACCCACAGCGTAAAACCACTACCAACTTTGGAGCGAATCCGCCGAGTCGCACCCAGTTCGGCTTGTTCCATCCCTTCACTCGCACCTAACTTCATCTGGTCAAGCTCGCACAGAAACGGACGCGCCACATACAAGATTCTGTCGCAATCAGCTAATTGCAATGGCCCTCACGCTCACGTGTATGCGAAGCACTCGTTTTACGACTGTCGCGCGACGTTTCCGCGGACGATGTTTTTCGCGGAAAAACGTGTGCATATAGAGGC
The DNA here is from genome assembly GCA_012977825.3 of Pteromalus puparum. Lineage (NCBI taxonomy): Eukaryota > Metazoa > Arthropoda > Insecta > Hymenoptera > Pteromalidae > Pteromalus > Pteromalus puparum. The sequence goes on along the minus strand of CM053168.1, from coordinate 7,411,731 downwards.
GGCGACGACGGCGGCAAAAGTTGCGTCAGCCGCCGCCTTGGATAATCGCGTTAAGTGCGTCGGGCTGCGAAATAGGGTTAATGCAGCCAGCTGCTGGACAGGGAATAACGTTGGAAGAGAGAGAGAGAGAGAGAGAGAGAGAGAGAGAGAGAGAGAGAGAGAGAGAGAGAGAGAGAGAGAGAGAGAGAGAGA
>CM053168.1:7311631-7410814 GCA_012977825.3 Pteromalus puparum | reverse complement strand
AGAGAGAGAGGGAGAGAGAGAGAGAGAGAGAGAGAGAGAGAGAGAGAGAGAGAGAGAGAGAGAGAGAGAGAGAGAGAGAGAAAGAGGATGGTAATGAGTGAAGAAGAGAGGGCTCTGATGCTCTGCGTTGAAAATAGTAAGGCTGTAAATTGTCGGGAGGTCGTAAGTCGGCCGTTAAAGTTACTTGTGATAATTGTGAGAGCTGCTGCTGCTCTGGCTTTTATGTATCCTGTGCAGCAAAGCTGTACGAGCTGATTATTTGGGTTTGAATGGGTGCTTTGGTATGTGAATATCGAAAGTAAAAATATATAATACAGAGAAAAGCGCAAACCTTGACACAAAACCCGACCTGATCCCTAATGAGCGATCGGTCACGCAATATAAAAAAAACTTATTGCCTCTCGGCGCAATAGGCAGCCAAGAATATCCAGCGTGATTTTTACGATCTCTTATACGAGTAAGAAAGTCACACCTGCGTTTTACGAGCTGTATTAGACCGAGATCCGCGCCATATAATAATTCGTCTCTTTTCTCTGGTTTTTGCAGAGGCGGACTGCTGCGTCTGCGACCCGTCGGACGAGGCATGCTGGGAGCCCTGCTACTGCGTCCTCATACAGGACGAGCAGACCCTCACGGTCTACAGGAGCGAGGACATGGCGGTAAGTCATTTTCTATGTCTGTTCGATACTTTTTACTTTTTTTCTTTTCGTTCTTCCTTTGCGGAATATTTTTGGCACGGTTCGTCGCCGGCGCTCGATTTATTGCCGGAGGACTAGACGGTGCAGCGGCTGAATTTTTGCGGTTGCATCGATTTTTCGATATTACGGAGTTTGAAGTGAGTTTGCAAATTATTTTTATTAAAAGTGTATTGATAGTACTGATTTGAATGTTGTTTAGCTCGATAATTGGAATTGAAATTGATTTCAATTAGCTCGTCTTGCAATCGCTATGTATACGAATTGTATTTGTGAATCAATTTAATTGAAGCAATCATTGGATTTCGATTTAAAACTTATACCATAATTAAATTCCGCTGCACCGACAGAGAAATTCCGCACTGCCTCTGGTACTATTATTGACCTTCAATTGAAACTCGAAAAATAACGTTTCCACGAAACGACTCACTTTATATACGTTTATCATTATCCAACACAAAGTATATCATATGAAAACGTATAATACGAAACTTTTTTAAACGTTCATAAATTCCCCAAGTATTAAAACATCCTCACAAAGCGAGTATCACTTACAGTAGGCAGCGTACGGCCGCCGGGTAAACTTTGTCGCACCCTCTTTCTCGAAAGTATATACATAACTCCCTTGCAAGCTCACTCGAGACGCTCCCCACATCTCTTACATAGACTCTTTCGCCCCGACGGCGCGCGTAAACTTTTTCGTATCAGCTATCTGGAAATTAAATTGGCCCAAAAGCTCGCGCTCGGCTCTCTCTCTTTTCATCTTTCCTAACTCGATAAGTTCGTGTAATTTCGGCTGGTCGAAAGAGAGAGAGAGGCCTCATGAACTATGCAAGCGAGTGCCTGGCGCCTTGTTAAGCTTGTCGCTGCTGCTGCTTTGGGGGCCTCTTTAATACAATTGGAAAGTCGATCTGCCAAGTTCGACGAGCAGCGTGCGCTGCATATCCCGTCGCGTGTGCTGATGTTAGCGTGTCCCTCAGTTTGCTTGGACGATGTGTACGTGTATAACGATCTTGTCAAGGGTAATTGCTCTGGACCCTGGTATACTGCGTGACAGTATTAGAGGAGTGACGAGTATGTTGAGCAAACATTTTGAAAAATAGAAAATTTTTCTCGCATCATTATAAATTTCGACAAGTCCATAACAACCCGAGCGTCTCATTATAATCTCGAAACAATTAAAGTATCTGCTTCCCGAGAATCTAATCTTCTAAAATCAATATTTAATCAAGCGCGTAAACGCGAGCGCAGCCAGCCGGCAAATTCACAAGCACAACACGACGAGCTCCAAACCAAAGCCAAATCCCTCATCAACCGAAACTTGCGCTGTATCCTTACCCCCATCCCATCCCAAAACATAACACACAATCTCGCTGCTGTAAGCGTAAGAAGAGCCCGCATGTATAGGTACACATATACCGCCGTATATCGGAGCCTCAGATGTGCATCTATTATACATAATGCCAAGGTACGCGTTACATCGACCGCCGCCGTCTCGAAAAAAGTTTGGCTCGCGAACTTGCTTTTCTTGCGCGGCCAGCTCGATCTTCTACATACCTTATATTCCAAGCGCGGAATAGGTAGGTACCGCAGCCGTCCATTGTGATGATTTACCGTGTGCGCGGAGACCGACGCCTCCGCGCTATATAGCGGTTTAACGGCGCTGGCTTTTCTTTTTTCCTCGATTTTCTTCCGTGTGTATCTAGCGGCGATCGTTTTAACTTTCGTATAGTTTAGCGGTTAAAGCGATGGAGTCTTCAAAACTTTTTTTTGGAGTTGAAGTGAATTTCGGATTTGTTTACGTTTGGCGACGGTTTTGTAATAGAAAAGTTTGGTAGTATAGATGGAAAGTTTTTTTCGCGTTATAATACGGTGCAGTTATATTGTCGCTTTTAAAAGGATTTCATCGCGGCAAGACAAAGAAGTATAATAATCTCCGAGTCACTTCTCTGAAACAGATATATATATCTCAAACAATAGAATACTTCTAAGGTCCATCGTTTTAAAAATGAAATCCTTTCTCGAACTTCGCGCCGTATCCTTTTACTCCCTTCCCAGCTATACCACCGCTGCACTGTCTCTCGCAAATAAAACTTGGGGGCATCCTTCGAATGAAGCAAAAGTAATTATCCTTTGAAAAACGGGAAGATATATTTTTGCCGAACAAAAAGCCCAGTCCGAGCCAGGAAGAACATAAAGTGAGTCGTTACGAAATCCCGACGATGGGGAGGTGGTCCTTAAAAAAAAAAAAAAATCCAAAGAGAGAAAGAGAAAAAGTTCGGTAGCGCACAGACGTACTCGCAAGCGCACGTACGCGAACTAACAGTCTTATAGCGGATTCACCCCGCGTATCTCTCCCGAATCTTTTAAGCTCGTATTGGCTTCGCGGACGGCCTGAAAAAATAGAAAGCACGAGAGCTAATCGCTTTAGACTTTCGATAATGGATTTCACGTTGCAGAGAATTATTTATCGGCGAAAATCTCTTTTTTATTATACTTACAGTTTTAAATTTTTAAATGTGACGGTTCAAAGTTTTATATGGTAAAAAGAGTCTTTCGGTGCAGAAGGATTTGTGTATACACAAGGGGTCGTCGTGAATTTCGAATTTTTTCTTTCTCTCTCGACCCTCGTCGGTATTCGAGGGTCAAGAACAAGACGATGTACGACCCTACTGCAGAAGAACTACTTGCTTATCCAACGAGTTTGGTTCAATAGTCGCGACGCGTCGAATTTGCACAGGACGCCGCGTCGACTTGCGCTGGTTCAATAGAATTGCCAAGTGGCCTCCTCATTACGGCTTTAAAAGGTACATTCGAATTCTGAACACAGTGAAAGAGGACGGAATATATTTTTCTTTTCATCCCTTTGCAAATCCTGTGTACATTTATATACAATTGAATCGAATTTACTGAAAAAAAAAATATATTTACAAATCCATTTTATCTTTATTTAAGAAATTCGAAGTAATAAGCTACAACTTGAATAAATCAGGTCTCTCAACTCCAGCCAAACTGGACACTAACAAGTCGCGACGACGACGACGACGACGAGCCTACGCAGACACCCTATATATGCTCGGGTAAAAGCCTGCACCGGACGTAATTGCCGTGTCTGGAGTCCAGCTTCCCATACACATATACACACACTCAGACACAAGCGGGTAGCTCGAGTACACGAGCGGAAAACATCCGCGAGAGCTAGCATAGCGAGGAAATTCGTCGTTGCGCGGAAATGAGGCGTCCTGTACTCGACGAAAACGAGGGCCTCTGGCTACCGCTATACACCGGAATGTGCGACGCGAGCAAAGGGGGGAACGTAGGAGTAACTTCGTTTCGGCCGCGGGATTCCTTTCCTCAGCTTTGTAGTTTATTCCAGCCGCAGACGCGAGCATCAGGGTCTGGGGGAATTAAATTGATTTCTCGAGTTTCTTTTTTTTTCGAGGAGTTTCTTGAGGAGTTTTTCTTTTTTTCTTTTAGAGGGTTGAAGTTGCGGTGAGTGGCTCTGATTTTTATGTGTTGAGGTTGATTGCTTCTTATTTTCGAAAAACGATTGTTTACTGGTGATTTGGAGCTATATTTGTAAATATTCCGAAAGAGGCGTTCGGTATAATTACTCTATAACTTTCACGCGAGTTTCGCCTATATTGCGTCGAAGAAAGAAGTTGCACTTTAATTAACGCATCGCGTATATTTCATCAATTATAGTACATACGCACTTGAAGAAGAGAAATTTTTTCGCTCTAAATGGATTATGAAAGTGCTCTCTACGCGGTTATGAGTTTTTAACACCCGCATTCCGGTGAAATTACAGTCAGTTGCGGATAGATCAACAAACTTTCTCAAAAGGCTACGAAACGAGCTAAAACTATCACTCCGTAACTCATCACCCCATTCGCCACCTCAAAGTCCATCTCTCTCTATCTCTCTCTCAACAACTGCCAAACCTCAAAACATCCTCTCTGCAACACATATCGCAAAAGTATACTATCTCTCAAATACACTCTCCGGCAACCGGCAACATATCTTTTGATCCCGCGGAGACCACGTCAAACGTCGGTAGACACATCCGCAAAACGGTGCGCACAACTGCTGCCGTTATGGCTTTTCGGTTGGTCAGTCTCTCTCTCTCTCTCTCTCTCTATATTTCTGAGCTAAATGCCGACTCGCGTGCGGCGCCGGTGGTTGCTTTGCGTCGGTCATGCGTGAACGACCCCAAGGCGCGTCTGTTATATACGTACATCAGCGTCTGTGTTATGACGGCCAACGGAGGCGTGTGTATCCGGGGAATGCAGTTGGCGGTTGGGGTATCAGAGCCGCGCGGCCGTATATGTGACGTGCAGAACGCGTTTGACGGAGGATCAGGATTATTTGCGAATTCGAGAAACTTGAGAGCGCTGGTCATTTTTCAACGAGTAGGTCGTTACTTTGGCTTGGATGGAGCTGAACGAGTTTTTTTTTTTGCGTTGTTATATGAAAGTGATAAATCGCCTATCGTTTTTGCAGCAATTTTAAAAAGTGTTATCCGGAACTTGTCGCTTGAAACAGACGTCAACCGGTAGTTTTTATAACGTGTACTCTGTATTTGCATAAGGAAATAATACGCTCTGACAGAACCAGAACGAATCTTAAAATATAGATCTCGCCACGCTTCACCGCGGAAAAAGTTTCAGTTTCAATCTACGCTAGATACTATAGGAGGGAGACCAATTAAGTTAATTGTATAAGCGTTGATCGTCGTCCATTAGATTTTCCATGCAATATTTTGCATCTATACTCGTTATGTATCCATAAACTTTCACCAATCATTTTTAAAGCGTTTTAAAATTGCCCCTATCGCACTTAGCACTGCGTTCGCAACTCGTCTAACAGGTATGTATATACATAGAAAACGAGAGAGTCGTTTTTCTCTCGAGCCGCATAAATTCTGCGGACACTGATAGATTATCTGTTTGACTAATTATAATAGGCACACAGCGATGAATCTTGTGCTACATTACAAAGAAGCGACACGCGATAAACGCGAAGAATATTGTTAAAAAAACTGATCGAAATTTTTCACGCTTCTCAATAAAAGTCGACTCAATCAAGACGTTTCTCATTAGAATTGCATTATATCAGGAGCACGAATCGTATTACTTCTTATTCCATTCACGCTTCGTCGCTATCTACGTATATACGGCCGAATCAAGATCGACGCTTCCTATCTCTACGCTATATACTCTGCGAAATTGATGGAAAGGTTACGTCTTCTTCGTGCGAGCCCCTTCGCTCTCTCTCTCTCTCTCTCTCTCTCTCTCTCTCTCTCCACGAATGCAATTTCGTCCAGGTACGAGAGCTCGTTTCCCGGTGGCGGCAGCGGCGTCGACCCTAAAGTTCACCGGTTATATATTCGGAAGTCGACGCGTGCCTACCGAGATATGGCAAAGTTACAACGCGGTCAAAGCTCACGCTACCGTTGGACGCCTTCCGCTGATGGACCTTCGTTAATTCCGATGCTGATTGTGGTAGTGCAGGAGTTCGCTCTCGTGTATGTAGAGGTAGTTTGCGAGAGGAGAAATTTGTGTATCGGAATTGTTTTGAATATACCACTGGATTAGGACCCTTTGACCGCGATAGCCCTACGTGTTGATGAATAATTGCGCGCTGGGATAATTGAAATGAGACACGATGAAAGCGTCGTTGAGGCTGCAGATGAATATTTGAGCGTGTGGCTCCTTGACTTCGTTATACTCGATTATTTTATTTCGAGATGATCATCAATGTAGCTGGTTTGGAATGTACGCAACTTCGCGCGCAGTTACAGGTACAGCATGAGCAACCGAAGCAGCAGGTCAATTAAGGCAATTTTAGTATTGGTAGCGGCACCACTATATCTAGACTCGGGGCGCATATTGTTATGAGGTAAATAGAAAAGTGTCTATGCGCCACCTATTGTCACTTGGCAGTCGCTAGAGACACGGAGAGTTATTAGGCTATGATAAAAGGTCTCGCAAAAGAGCCAGTCCAAAATAAAAATGTTTCGTACATAAGTAAGTTTCAAATTTTGAGATTCGCGTTATAATCCAACGAAATTCACTCATTGCGTTATCATATTTTCGCAATTTTCACTTTGTGAGGTTAGGAATTCGAACATAAGCAGACATTCCCCGGTAAGACGAATAATTAATCAGATATAGCGAATAGAACGATTACCATGTCCTTTAAAGAGTATAGGATATTTCAAAACAAGCACTCGTCAATTCAAAACCGCCGCACTTTTTAAGCAGCGCCTATAAACCTAGCCGTAAACTCTCAATAATTTAATAATCTCCTCTTCAACAACCTGCCGCCAACATCGTATACACTTCTCTTTACGAACCCGCTTCTGTCTCTTCACCATCGATGACGCCGCACGAAACGCGGAAATACGCAACCACACGCGCGAAATTTTAAAGCGCAAGCGAGAACAAAAAAAAAAAGAAATGCATCACTTCCCGGCTTATACGACGCGACTTCTATTTGCTCTCCGGTCATAATTTCGCTTTACGGCTCGTAAACGCAGTTTTACAGGCTGTGCAAGGATCCATTAGATCCAGCGAAATTTCTTAGTGCAGGCACTTCGTCTACAGGTTTCGTATTATATTAGAGGTATATCGAAGCGAAGTGGATGTATAGAGCAGATGTGCGTGTTTGCTTCTTTTTCGTGGGAGTATAATGGTATAATGTTGAACAAAGAGGGGATATGTGTGTACGTCGTGTACAGTTATATACCGTGTATATTTTATGCGAGCGAGTTTCCTTCGATGGGTTCTCGATGCAACATATGGGGAAAGAGAGGAAAGCGCGTTTCTATTCTCCGTTCTTGTGTGAATTTTCGCGAATTTTATTTGCTTACTCGTGGCGTAAGGAGTTTAGTGCACTCGATGCGGAGGAGAATTCGAGATCCAGATATGTATTTTTCTATGCGGGAGATGAAGGGTATTGGATTTTCTTCGGGATTTATTTGGAAGTTGGCGTAAGTCAAAATATGCGGTTATTGCACGTGAAGATAGAATATTATTTTTGTTTTGTTTTTCCGATAGTAATTTTCAAATTTGGTTTAACGTTACATTGCAAAATACGATAAAACTCCGTTCATAAAATATGGATTTCGCTTTTCAGAACCAAACGCGTGTATGATGGATTTTAATGGCATAAATAATTCATGATATGGGCCGAATGGACGATGATGAAGGATTCCATTTTCAGCAGCTATTTTTGCTTTATTACCGCTACACTATTGTAAAATTCATGACGCACAGCCTGTGTCAGTACGAGAGCTTTCGTCCGTCTGTTGACTATGATATCCGATGCTACTTTATTCCTTCTTAAATAATAGATGGAGTATATCGTAATTACTCCTGCCTCGCGTATTTTTTAAAAATACAAGAAAAATGTTTCCAACAGAATAATCGATTATACTATATTTTATTACAAAATCATACTCTTAAGAGCATACGCCAGGATAATACCCAACACAAAAGCGCGTAAATCTCGAAGCTATATAATAGAATTCATAAAAATCCCTCGTGCGAAGCACTCTCGAGACGAGTTTTACCACGTGTGAATAAGCGTAAACGCAATTCGAGTCCACGCAAGAAGAAAGAGAGAGTGGATGATAAAATATGCGTAAAATGTGTTCGGTGAGTATAAGAAATGCTCTCGGCTATAGCAGCAGCGGCGGCGCCTTACTTTCGTTAATGGCTTTCCCAAGGGATTCAAAAATACCCTTTCCGAGCTGCTTCTCGCCTCGCCTCCTCCCTTATCCGCGCTCCGGTACTTACGACCAATCGGGATTTATCTTGGGCCTGTTCGCGATTTATTTTCTGGCTCGCTTTTCTGTACCTTTCCATTTTCCCGCGAGGAGATGCTTCTCCTGCCGCGAGAGAGAGAAGAGACTTTGTTTTATACAGGGACGAACGAGTTCTATTCTCGGGAGTCTTGGAAAAAATGTATCTCGATATAGTTATCGGCTGGATTTACGAAGGGTTGACGTTTTTCCAAAAGTATAGTAGTTGGAAGTACACAACGCGGTGCATTGACTTTTTATCGACGCCTCGTAGTAGTTCGCGCTAAAATATGCAGCAGTAGCTTTCCTTAACTTCTCTAGTACAGCATCGAAAAGCTTGAGCTTTACTCGACAATCCAGTTACCCAAACATCGACTCATCCATCAGCAAGTATACGAAAATAGAATAAAACTCAGGCGGACACAAGCTTGCATGGGGGGTGGCAATTGGTCTCCGTGTCTACAAGCTCTACTCGCCGAGCTTTCAAGCTTGCGTCACGTACTTTCTCGGACTCGCCCCGGAAGAAAGCTTCGAGGAGTAAAGTAAGATCCTTCCCTTTCCAGCATCTCATGTCCCTGCGTACACGGGATGCAGGAGAAAAATGTTCCGTGCGGATACAAGTCGGCCGTGGAAATAAAAGAGTGGGCGGAGGGATGAAGAAGGAATGTACGAGTAAGGGTTCGCGTTCGCGCGAGCGATAGGTTTTTCGTTGAAAAGAAAAGATTCGAAGGGAATTTGTGGACGGCAGTATAGTGGCTATACTACTGTCGTTGTCGCCGTGCAGTCGAGGGAAGAAAAAGGGACTTTCTGGGCGATAAAGCATTTCCTACTGTAGTTAAGCGCAGCCAGTGAGCCGCTTTGATATTTTAGTCGGATACGTATTGCTTTAGTTGGTTTTACGGGATATAGAGATTTTGTTTGTTTGCGTAGAACTGCAACGTTCTTTTGTTTCGAAATTGGAATTTATATTCTGCATGGAAGAGATGAATTCTTTAAAACGTCGGAATGAATTTTTTGAATTCACGACTGTCGAGCACCTGAAATCGAGCTTTTTTACGGAAGGTATATAAGTGCAAACAAGATACCCCGGAGACAAAGGGAGTAGAAAAATTCCAGCGCTGGAATTTGCGGCATTTTTTAATTCCGCATTCATCCTGGTCGGATGAAAGCCCTTCGTGTTCCAATTTCTCGACAAGGTGTAATGACCGTGTAAAAACAGCTCTCGTATAACATAAAAGCTTTTGTGTCGGATCGATGAGCTTAAAAAAAGACAGAGAAAGCTACCTTTTAACGTAGTACACAAACAAGCTCGAATTTAAAATTTCCGCGTCACTTTGAAAGAGCGATTCATTGAAAAAAATACAAGACATAAATACGTCGAATCCTTATCTGAAAAATACTTTGCATCAATAAGCACAATCAGATCGACATTACAGATTCAACCCCACACCTGCACCGGAACTTTAATAACCCGGAATTCGCAATGGATTTCCTTGCCTCTCTCTCTCTCTCTCTCGATGAAATCGTAACAACTCCCCTCCACAAAAAAGAAGAGGAATCCACGACATGCAGCAGACACGACTTAATATCGCTCGAAACGATAGAGACAATACCGGTCGTCGTATTTCGCGCTACTCCTCTTCCCGCCGAAAGACGCCGACGAAGCGCGCGAAGAGATAGGAGGACGGAGGGTGCATTTATATCAGCGAGACACACTGGGGTGGCGCGACTCAAGATAAACACAGACGAGGAAGCGCCTCGGCGTTATATTGTCGATACCGGACGTGTTTTTCTCTCGCTTGAACACTTTCGGAGACGCGAGATCGTTTCTTTTTCAAGATCAGAAGCTTTGTGGATTTTGCAGATAAAAACAATTCCTATCTATACCCTAAGGTATATGGTGGAAAGTCGACTTATGGATGCGATCGATGTTGGCCTGTAAATCAAATGAAAACTTCGTGACAGATAACGAGGATTCATCGTAGTAGCCTCGACCATTATCCGAATTAACAAAACTCGACGTATTCATTATACCGAGGGGTGCGACAAAACAAAAGTTCGTCTAATTTCACTCTCGCGCTAAATAGAAGAGCAAAGAAAAAACAAGCTTCTCGAACACAAGGGGGCGAAGAAGAAGAGCGACGAGCGAAGCAAAGCCAAGCGCTAATTACACGCGAATGAGCGGCTTAATAATGAAAAACGACGTTAAAAAGTTTTCCGCTCAAAGCGCGGCTTATTGCCTTTATTAGCCGCGCGACACGACTCTCGTTGTTTCTCGTTTAGAGGGATAGAGCGTGTCTCGCGCCTGAAAAGTATATAGGTACGCGTGAGTTTGAAAAGTGGCCCTTCGTTATAAATTTACGGGATCCCGTCGCGAATTTAAGTGTTCCTCCGAAAAGCAACGGGCTATGGCGTTATAGAGTGTACAGAGAGAGCCCTAGGCATAGCTCGCTTTTGCTTTCGCTGTTAACGCTTCGACGCCTCTTGCTCACTCGCTTTCTGTGAGCAGCGGCTGCTTGGTATGGAGAGCCGTGTCGGCGTGTAATCAAACGGGTCTCGCGTATACGGTGTGCTTTGCTAAGCAGCTCGGGATTTCTTTCATATCCTGATGCTTTTGGAAGATTCAGCTGCTTCCGACGGATCATGGATTGATCAAACGTTGCCTTTGGGGATTGACGTACCGAAGAGGTCTTCGTAACGGCGATATTATATACGTTTTTATTCAAATTACGCGCTATTGAAACTTTTCCAGCTTCGTAAAAATTGCACGAAATCGACAAACTTCGTCATAAAAATCAAGATAACTCGCACGCAACAATCGTCGTACACACACGTCGATAATTCCTCGCACACATTCTTTTCCATCCCTCGAGCAAGTTCTCGCGCCCCCGAGACAACTATCCGACAACTTCTCTCGCCATTCAAGTAATTACCGAACTTTCCACGAAGTAAGTCTCCCGTCGTCGTTCCTCGTTATATATATACCGAGTGAAGAATTCGCAACGTTTAAGACTTCGACGACGACGAGTGACAAACAAGGGCGAGCATCTTCGATTGCGCCCCCTAGCGGCAAAGTTTTTCAATTAGTCCGGCGAACTGTTAAGAAAACGCGCGCCCAGAGGCGACGGTTAGAGTCATTGCATGCACAGGGATGTGCAAGTGAGAGAGAGAGAGAGAAGAGACAAACGGTGGTACTCTATTATCTTCTCTCGGCGGGCAGATTGGACAAAGGACGCGGAGGAGGTGGTCTTTGGAGGTTAGGTTCGTTGGCTCGTTCTACCGCTAGTTCGATTATACGCTTGGAGAAGAGGAGGATCGAACGATGTATATAGGTACCTACCGGAGCGTCTGTGAGTTGCCGGGCGCAAAATGACGGGGTGAACGCACCAATGAATCCGCTAATAGTCTAAGTCTTCGCCTGGCGCTTACTACGGGATGTGCAGTTATAAGTGAATATCTTGAATGATTCATTTTTGTTGTAATTGCGAGGCTTGTTTGAATTTTTTGAACGGTTTCGTTGCGAGCTGATTGCATACACGAGAGTTTCAAAGAAAAAGGAAGATGCTTTTTCCTCGTTGGCGTAATACTTATTTTTCCTCGTAAACGTGAAAAGTTTTGCATACAACTGTACACACACTGCGTTTTAATTTCACAGATGCTGCCTATACATTGTTTTCAGCGCACATTGCTCGCGGTCGTAGCTTATTCTCCAACATAAACAAACGCAGTAATAAAAACACCTGCTTTTAATAACGAATATAAATATCGTTCGTTATTACGACTGACTCATATGTTGCTCTAAAAAAGAAACACACTTTTACCCCACGAACAAGCCTCACTATTTATAGCGGCGACTTTTTTTGCGAATAGGCGCGACTTTCGAATCGACACCAGCTCGCAGCTGACCGAACGTATCACGCACGTATATTATAACGCGAGCTGTTCACTTTCGATAACCTTGGAGTCTTTTCGGGTCGTGCAGCCGGTGCGTATGGAGCGCCGCAACTGTTCCCCAATGATAGCTGCGCTGTAGCCGGAAACATTGACGACAATGAGTCGCTCTTTTCTTCGGCGATTTTCTCACAGTAAAATGTGTCGTGTCGCGAGTTTTGAAATTGTAACCTGAAAATTACGCCGTGAGAAGCCGATTTTGTGTCTGTGAAAATTTCAGGAACAGAATTGAAGGATATTTTGTAACGTAACGAAAGAATGTTGGTAAATGATGGTGGTTATTGTCGGTTGATTGTTTTGGTATTGTACTGGCTTTGTGAGCGTTCCGCGAAATGCGGCGGCTGACACTTGTATTATCACAGTGTAATGCTCTCGTTATCTCTCAGGCTCTTTAGAACTTCTGTATTTATAAGTCTGTGTCTTGTACATAATTACGTAGTGCACGGAGTTTCGAAATTTCGAAATGTTTACTTTTGTTTCTCTTTGAATAGGTCTACCTATATTTACTCTCGTCTGCAAAACCTAAACAAGCCTATAAATCAAAACGCAAACAATGCAATCCCAAATCTTGCAGGTCTCAAAACGTAAACAAAAAAGCGATCGTTAAACACCAAGTCCCACGCAATTGCCAAACTTCCTCTCTCCCACTGCCCATCAAGATTCTCGAGACAGAAGCAGCTAAAACCCATAGTGTCACACGCACGTAAGAAAAAAAAAGAAAAGAAAATCAACAAAGAAAGCGACTTACGATCGGGCGGGCGCCTGTATCTCCTCTCACAAGGTCAACCGTCCTCCGTAACGGCCGTCGCGCGAAAGGGTCGAGAAGAGTCTGCGAGAGCGCGCGCTCTCCGGTTCCCCTCTCCCCACGTGTTTCCCGCGCGTGGTTTTTATTGGGCCCCGATGAGCCAATGCGACAAGGTGCCGAGAGAGCGCGCGGATTTTTTTTTGCGAGGCCCGCGAACGCTGGAGAATTTGAATTGAGTGGGTTTGCGAATGCAGTTTATTTGTGTATTAATGAAGTGCGACATTAAAAGGAGGATATTATAGGTGTAAGTGGAATAAGCGCTTACGGAGTAACGCCCATATCGTATAATGTGACATCGTCATGACTTATAATTAATATTTCAATCTGATGGATTGAAATATTAATTAAGTCTACGTCACTACTATCAGGAGAAGCAATGATTACATAGTATAGCTATCCTACCCGGTGGCTTTATTTTGTAATGGTCGATCGCATTTTCATTAATTTATTTTTCGTAATCTTTAATTATATATTTTAAGATTTACTCGATTGAGCATTTCGCACGAAAAATAATACATTGTTGCTCTTTCGAAAGAAGTTATTACACGTACGATTATATTATGATAAAGTGTGTGTATAACTTTCTGTAAATACTGCGATAAACTACTGCCAGATTTGCCAAGAAAATCTTTATCTAAAGTTACTAGACTCTGAATATATTAACGCATCTCTATTTTCTCATGCGAATTGAATTCCCAATCCTTTAAGTTTGTTACTTGGCCTTAAGATTGGATTAGAAATTCATACTTACATAAGTCTCGAAAGTAATCTAATTTGAATAATGGCATATGTCCGCAGCTATTCGCAAAACTTAAAGGATTGAAAAGGGTCTTCAAGTTGCATAACTACACAGCTTATTATTTCCAATTTACAAATATCTATTATTCATATACACAAACATAATATATTATCATACATCAATAAATAATCACTATAATTTCTCTTTTTTCTTCCAACCGGACGCAGCAATTCGCGGGGACAGCCTTTATGTTCAAGTCTCAGAGCAAGGTTTGTTCCTTCACATTTCTCTTCCTGTGCACATCGCTGTCTGTATACAGCCTGCGCGTTGTTGTGTATTAGATGTGTCTCTGTGTTTATCTCGATGTTTCCATGTATAAACATTTCCCTGTACTTCCCTATATACCTTCGAATCAACACACCGCATGGGTATTGTCTATGTGTATCTTATGTATATACGTGCGTCTGATTTTGCACATCTCGTCCCCACGAAATCTCTCCCTCGTGAAAGACGCTTCGCTCGTCGAGTGTGAAACTCGATACTTACGGTGTGCAAACTCGACGTCGTCGTCGTCGTCGCGACGAAGCGTCTTTCTCGAGTGGCTGTGAAGGTGGTGAGAGCAGACGCTGAGCGATTATTCATTTCCGTGTTTTCCGGCTGCCTGTGACTGCTGTGCAGGATGCTGGAGATATTTCGAATATTTAATCTTAGTTTATAGCTGCTGGTATTTTTTTTTTTTCTAAGTTTTTCTCATGTACTCGGCAGCCACAATAAATCAAAGCAATTTAAAGAACAAAACCTCAAAAATAAAACTAGATTCTCGCATCAAATTAACCGTATAATCAACCACCAAAAACTTTTCCTCCCTTATAACAGAACACTTCCATCAGACTTGGCGGTCTCTTTTCTGTCTCGATTCCCCAGCTCTTTCTCTCTCTCCTTCCGCTTTCATTGCGCCGCACAACCAAGTGCAGCTGCAAGTTCTCGCGCTTCAATTCTATATAGTCTGCGCAGTAATGCAATTTTCCGGCTTGTCCTAGCCGATTGTCCTGAGCAGAACAAGCGCCGCGCGATCTTTCGCGAGTGACTTCTATTAAGTTTCCAAGATTCTTTCTCTCGCGGATCTATAAACCGCGAGATGTGCTCTTCTGTTGTCGGGGAAATTAAAAAAAGAGTCGATATATTTTTGCTATGAATATAGGGAAAAAACTTCACCGCACATCTGCGTTTCTTTTTAGTCACGTCGTGTTACTTTATCGCCGCCACGGTGTTTTCGCACCGCGAGATTATACCCGTTCTTTGTCACGGCTGACGTTTCGAAGCGATGCTACTTTTTTTCCGGGACTCGCGGTTTTTATTGGTCGACGTTTAATCTCGAGAATTGTACCCATAGATCTGGCGGACGCATCTGCATCGTGTGATGTGCGTCGGGTAAATTTGCTCTCTGTGTTTTGTATTGTGTATATGGTTTACGCGTGAGTATATTGTGTTCGGAATTAACTTTCGGAGAGATATTGAAATTCAAGTTTCGATCGAATAGCAAAAATTTTCGATAAAAAGCGAATATTATCGTTTGAATTATATACCTACACCCCCACACATACACGTTGCGCAATACATTCACCGCAATACAGTCTCCGTCTCTTTCTCTCGCGAGTGCAAAGCGAAGGCATTAATAATCCACTTACCAGCGAAGCAAATCTAATTTACGGACGCCCACGCTTCACGCTCCGCTAAAAATACAAACTCATTACGCAAACCCGATACGCGTCGTCGATATGTACGTATACCACCGTGTGTATAGTGCAAACACGTTCTCCTTATAACTCACATTGTCTCGAGAAGAAAACGACTATAACCTTCGGTGCGAGTGCACATCGGTTAATATAACTCTCTTATAGCTATATTAATTAATCGGCGCCAAGACTCGGGTTATTCGCGAATTAAAATAAAAGGGGGTCACGTGCTGTGGGTGTCGATTTCGGGAGCGAATGCTAATTGGCGCCGACGATGCTCAACCGTTCTCGGGGGGCTCTCTCGAGAGAGTAATTGGGCGCCGGCTGTGCTCTCGCGCGATATTGCGTTAACGCGTTACTGCGCACGTGAACTGACGCTTCGATGTGCGATGTGTGTATACGTGTGTGTGTCTGTGTGTGTGTGTGTGTGTGTGTGAGTGTGTGAGTGTGTTTGAGGGAATTGGGGATCGTCTATTATGGAGATTGGGAGAGAGCTGCGAATTTTTTCGCTTGTTGTTTGACGCTTGTAACTTTTTAGTTTACAACGCAGTTGAATAAGCTATTGTTGTATTTTCTGTTCATTGATCTCGATGCATTTTTGAAATGTGAGTAAAATATTTAAAGCTTATTCAGGCACACACTCATCAACAAGACTTTAAAAGCATCAATACCCAATCCCATTTAAATCCAATATCACTCGCACTTCACCAGCCTCACACCATCCTAACAAAGTTACAACGCTTCGATCACAGCAGCAGCAGCAGCAGTAGTCGTAGCCTCTCTCTCAATGTATAGGAAATATCGAGTGTAACTCGTGAACAGGGGGATGCACCGACTGGCCGTCCAGTTGATCTCGAATTAACGCGGCGCCGCCGCTACGTCGACTACCGCACGATGAATTGCGAATTCGCAGCCGCTAATTGGCAGGTAGAGACGTGTGGCGTTGCGTTCTCTCTCTCTATGGTTATCGAAGCTTTTCCGAGAGAGAGAGATTCAAGGTCGACGCACGCGCGTATATACGTGACGCCGGACTATCAAACTTGACAGGGCTACTATTTGCGAAAGTCTCGTGTGCGCGATCGGATGAATGAATATGGAGGGATTTTGTTTTTCTTGGCGGTGGATTACACCGTGACGACAACGTGGGTGTCGCCCGAGAAGCTAAAAATATACGGCCTGTCGTGTATAGCGGTAATTAGAGTTTTTGGACTATACTTTTGAGTGGGCGTTGATTAGGATGGATGGTATGAGGAGGAGGAGGATATTTTTTTTGTAAGTTAGAATACGTTTCGTTATTTTTGATGAAAAGAGCTTATATATTCGTGGATTTTAAATTATAATTGTTAAAAGCTTACGGCTCTCGCTGTAAAATGTAATTTTCACTTTGCATGATTAAATTTTTCGGTCATAACTTTCGTCGAAATTAGTGCACTCAAAAATTGCTCAAATTAACTTTGCCGTGATATATTAAGCAACATCCTACTCTTCGCCTCGAATTCAATTTAAACTTTCATTATGTTTTCTACCATTAACCAAGATCTTGAGTAAACATGATGAGACCGTTAAATTTAGATTGCTACTCTAATTTTAACAACTTTTTGACGCGTTTAATTCACCATCATTCATTCGCGAAGAGCCGAACAAATGACAAATTATCCACTTCACCCTGTCGCGCTTGAAAATTCGATGGACCTTTTAAATTCGTTAACAGTTACCCGTCTCCCGGAAAAAAGGCATTCCCCCGTACAAAAAAGAAAGGCCGAAAAAAGTAGGGGACACAGAAGCTTCCTCGCATACGGGACAGAGGAGGGGACATACACACAGGACACCAGTGAGTGTAGAAAGCATACGAGCGCCAGCGTTACTCTGCCTTTTATTCGCCGACAAACGAGCTCTAATTAGTGACGTCAGCTCGGCGACAGGTCAATCTACGGATATTTTCAGATAAACTTCGGACTCGGGACATAGCATCAGTCTCGTAGCGTCGCTGTACTCGAGCGAACGCAGACTCGCGACACTTTCGGTGGGGAATGGAATTTTTCTCTCTCGTTTGCTTCTGACGCCACGGGAAATCAGCTTTCCCGAGCATTGGACTCTGGCGCTCGATATGTGTTGCTGTTGATGTGTATACGCGAGTTGTTGGAATGCAGTGTCGCTGAGAAGTGGGTTGTGTACCGTTTGTGTGGCTCCTGATGGTGTTTTGGCGGGTTTTTTGTTGTTGGTGATTCGATGCATATTAAAGTTTGATACTGATATCGTACCTTGATCATGGACGTGGTACGAGGCTATGTGAGTGCACGTGTTGATTTGTTTTCCTTTTTATGTTGATTCAGGTGATTGTTGTTGAGACGTTTTTGTAAATTAAATAATAGTTTTTTTTTACAATATCTGGAATTTAAAAATCCTATAAAAAGCTAGATCCACAGATGCATTTTCGTTTTATGTCACGTTAAAGGCCAATGAAAAGAATCCAGGATGCACTAATGTGTCTTATTTAAACGCTTAATTGCACTTTGACATGAACTTTCAAAAATTGTACACCAAACCCACAAGTTTCATGTAAAAAAGTTGAAAGCTATATCGATTTTTCGAAATGACATTAGTGACGTCTGTACATCAGATATATCTGCTGCAATTGCTTTTTGAATTATTTATCCATCAACATTAAATATGCAATATATTATTTTACATATATTAAAGCAAAGAAAACTTTGATAACGCAAGGTGCATACATGTTAAGGTCGCAGCGCGTGAAGAACTTTCTTTTGATTCCAACACGCCGTGGTTCACATAGGTACAAAGTACTTTTGAGCTGTTAGTTTGAGAAAATTCTTTGGATCTAACTTGTGTGCAGAGCAACCGCCCAATCAGCACAAAGGGTTGCCGTAATTTACGACCAAACAATCTTGTATACTTGCGTTGTATAAATAACGCTTTTGTACAAAAGTTTGGTAAAAATTACTTGCCACATGTAGTGTTGCAACAGAACGATGTGACATTTTTCCTAGAAAGTACTACTCATTATCCTCGTGAAAAATGCCACTCGACAGTATTTTCCTTCCATATGCATGCCGCGAAATCTGCATGATCTCAGCCAGTAGGAATCTACTGACCCAGACACATTGCAAATGAAGCGCATCCCACGTTCCATCAAAACACGTAATCTAAACAATCTCCAATTTCGTGTGCTTGCAGATGGGTGACGCGATGTTCGTCCAGCTGCCACGCGTTCGACTGGACGGTGGAGATAAAGCCTTTCGCCAATACTGGGGCTACGAAAGCTCGCGTTCCCTGGCGCCTCCACCACCACTCATTGAAGAGGACGAAGCCGGTATTGAACCTGAGACCGTCAGCTTGCGTGAAGCCAACACCGCTTCTCCAATAGGTTAGTGCTTTTATCTTTCTTGAATATTGCGTGATGAATTAATATTCGATTTTATTGTGGTGATGATGGGAGGGTACTTGAAGAAGTGTCAATAAATGGCTTTGGGTCTTTTAGACTGAAACTTGTAGTGTATAAAAGAGGCGAGCCTATGGTAGAAATTCATCGAAATAACTGCTTTATTGAATAAAAATTTGAAACTTCCAATACGACGTTATTCTATTTATTCCAAAGATTTGTTGGTTATTTTAAATCAAATTAGATAATCAATATTCAACACTAATTTTAAATTATTGAATTTCCTTGCCACCAAATTATATTTGCTTCGTATTCAATAATGAGATTAACCATTGATGCAACAGTAGAATCAAATTACATCCTGAGCTCTATGGCAATAGTGTAAACAGCCACAGGTTGAATAGCATTGTGCCTTATTTGATGTTGATAATGAACATGTTAATAACGGTCGAAACATCAGAGATACATCATCATTATCAAGCAAATGAAGTATATCATAATTGATGCATCGAAAGGCAACGCGTTAGTAGATATTATGTTCCACATTAATGATCGTTGTTTCCATCTATATATGATTCTACAGCAATCGCCATAAATTCGATAACCTGCAGATTAGTACGATGAACATTTACAAAAATTGTGTTGAACCGATCAATTTATTGACAATTTACTATGTTATTTTGTATTTGAAAATAAATTTTATTGAAAGTATCTCATTTATGGATTGTGGAACAGAAGTCAATATTCCATTACAACAGATAAATTTCTACCAGGGACGTTCAAAGCCATACTCAACAATTACAGCCATGAGAACTTCTGTACCGTAATGATTGCGTGCAATGTAACAACCTAACATTTCAAAGCCTCTTTTTCACATGTGTATATCAATGTATGTCACTCACGTGTGTCGTTTTCACTCAAAATGCAGCCTTTTCTATAATCAACATTAAAAAAAGCACAGTCCTGTCAACTAAAAACAAAATTACACATTCTGAATAAAATAAGGCGTATCCACTTGCGAGAGATGTACGCAATATCATAAGCCATAGTCGGCAGCATGTACTTCATGGCTTCGGAGTTTTCCGGTCAATTCAGCACAGCAGCAGCGACAATATAACACGAAGGTTGTGTGTGGCATAATTGTGCTTTGTTTTCATTGTAACTGAGGCCACTGCCGCTCGGTATACCAGCGCGAGGTAGACGTCGTCGACGACAATACACGGCGTCGTGTTAATGAGCACTCATTATTTCCATTGACTCGATTGCGTGAAACGCGGCGGCAAAATACGAAAAGCCAGAAAAACACGCAGCAAGTCGACGCACTGATGCTAGTTACAATACGCCGGTGCAAAAGCCGCTGACTTGTTATTTGAATGTCAGCTGTACGTGACGTTAATGAGCGTTAAACTACAGGGGATGACAATGTAGAGTTGAAAGAGGTAAATGTGGTTTTTGCGTTATGGTTATTATGGAAATCAAGTGTTTTTTATGGCAATTTATTCAGTAGGTCGTTTTGTTATATTATTATGAAAGCTGTATGTGTCAAATAAGCAAATTTTTTACCTAATTTGACAATCTTAACTTAGAAATAAAAAAAAAGTTGCATAATTGTACTTATTGTTTGTGAAAAAGAAGTATTTTCGTAATACGCTCTTTATGAAATATTTTAATGTTTGAATACCATCATTTGAATTTCCTACTCTACCGACAGTAGAAAATTGGCGTAATAAGGTAAAGCTTGCCACGATTACCTACTTTACCGACTGATCATGCGCGGTAAATTTATACAGCAGTTGGTAAGTTTCAAGCGTCTCAATAGATGGCCTTACTGACTTCGCGATATTCATAAATAGTATAGCTATTGTTCTTTCTTAGAAAATCTTGTATTGTAGATAATTATGGTGTATTAAAAAAAGGCAATGCTTGCATTTAAGAAAGACCAACTACTGATATTACACACTTACTAAAAGTCATTTCAGTTTTCATTTCGAATTTTTTCGTTTCAATCAAGAAATAAAAACATGCCGTCGAAATTAGAACAGCCGAACACTTGAGCTCGTACAAGAATATTTTTCTTCATCGTCATGACCGGAATTATATGTTGTGATATCATCCTAACCTGTTTTTGCTTCTTTTGAAAGACTGAACCCTTGCTATCTTCAATAGCATATCGTCAACGGCACAGATTCTCATGAATACATTTCATGGCCTGTTTTTCGCAATTTTCAATGCACATGTCATTCGCGTTCTCATTAGGGATTTTCGCTTTTAATTTTCAATCTTCGTTATGTCAACTTTTCAAAAAGAAATGACTATTTTTATCGCGGAATATTCAAATCATTACACTGGGGAAAATTTAGGGCACACGAATGTGAATATTACAGTTGAATGATCATGATTATCATTTGTTGAAAATTGTTAATGAATAGGCCATTGTCATGATATCGACCAAATATGATTTTTATTTGCATATGGTATATTACTATATTCGAGCAAATCAAATTCATCATAATCAATTAAAAATTGATAATAATATAACAGCATAAAGTTTCGAAAAAAAGAGTCTTTATTATCTCCTTAAAAAAACACGATCCAATCTCACTTCCGCGCAAAAGCCGAGGCAAAAGCACATCGCAGTAGTCCATAGCACATAACAAAGATCACCAAATACTGCGTCGCCTTCGCACATACGCGCGTATAACACGCATGCATAATGTAGTTGCGCTTTGCTGAGCCCATCTGCATTGCACCCATTCGAGCGTTATACACGAACGCACTGCGGCGTACAGTCTCCACGGGGAACGCGTCCTGTCTACGCCGATAAAAAACGAGCCTGGAGGATTGTGTGTGCGCATGACGCCCGAAGCATGACAATTTCGCCTTGTTTTTCCACTGGTGGATCTGTTGTTCGACGCTTTTTTTTTTCAAGGGTGTTAGTTTATTTCGTGGTCGAGTATTTTTTTCTTATTGATTTTCAAGGTTGATGTCGATTGTGTTTTTCCAAAACAGTATTTAAGCACAATACAACGCATAAGTCATAGTGTATTCCTTTGTATTCCTTTGTAGACACCGCACGATAAATCATATTACATATAGATACACGGAACAAAATACGAAAAGTAAGACGCTTAACCGCCGCAGAAAGTGATAACACGCTATAGCCAACGATAAACAGCCAAAGAAATAGCGCGCATGCAGTACGGTATTTTGTTTCGTTATATACACATACCCGGCAGAAACGAGCACCGGTAGAGATATGCAGTTGCCGGTAAAAGGCCGGTGACTCTTTGCGCCGCTGACGTCGCCACGTAAGTCGATATCCGTCGCGTATATTTATATATACAACGCGGGAACTCTGCCTCGCGATATAAAATATATAATATGCGCTGACTACTGCGTTACTTCCTCTCGTCATCTTTATTCTTGTGTATACATGCGGATAATTTTTTATCTTCCAAGACGCTGCGTTTATTTGATGACTCGGCTGCAGCACCGGGATTAGAAGCTAAGTAGATGTGATGTATGCATCGCAGAGTCAGCGAGTTCGGAGAACACGTGTGTAATTGAGAGATTGATTTAATATGCTGTCTGCTGGTTTTTATCATTAAAAAATACATATATGCGACCTTTCAATACCGTCCCAATTTCATTACCTTCGCCCAAAGAAAACTTTACCTTTTGATCTCCAAAAATTGATCTCAAATTTCACACGTCTTACTCGCTCACAAAGAGCGAAGATCAAACGGCCGACAAAGGAAAAGCCCGCAAGAATCACCAATTTTAAATTCGACCGAAAAAACTCGCGCTGATGCACTTCCTCACGCGCGCGTGGGTGTCATTGAGCAGCACTCTATCATAAAGGCCTGCTCTGCGTCTATGTAATGCAGCAGCGGTCGGGCCATTGTTTCGCGCTCGCGCTCACCGGATGTGTCCTCGCCGGAAGAGCGATCATCGCCAGAGAGAGAGAGAGAGAGAGCGTCGATATGAGCTCGTTCTCTCTCTCGGGTCGGTGCATGTTTCCTCGACGTTGAACTTGGGTGTGTCGATGGTATAAATGGGCTACTCTTGATAGATCGAAGAGTTGAATGTAGATTTGCTCTGTGCTGCTTCGTGATTAGCTGGTGTCGGGGGGTCGTTTGCACGTGAGATAAGTTGCGAGCAGTGAAAATAGATGTGGAAGGTTTGTTGAAAAAAAGGAGTCTTTGTTTGCTGAATCTTTATATAGCTTAAATTCTTATCTAATGCCTCGATCAGACTACACGAGTGTAATAACGGCAGTTAATTGAGCGCAATTTCAAGAGCATATAGTGTAATTATGTATTATTTTACGCTCAATTTAACGCAAGCCAGCGTATTGTACTTTTAAAGCGGAGAGAGAGAGAATAAAAAGTCATTCCTTCATCAGTCACAAAAGTGACTTTGCCACCGACGCGTGATGCGAACATACGATGATCGAGCAAACTCACAGTGTCTTTTGAAAAAAAATTAAGTATCTTAAACAAAGTAACCAAACATTTTTTTTCTCATAATGGCTCACTGATGCACCTAGTATACGCCGGTTAGAGAACACTATGCACCAGAGAGAGAGAACAAGGGGTGCGTTTCGTGATTAAGTGCTGCCGCGTCTCGAGTATGCGCGTATGCATGATGAGGGTGACACGCGATATGCACGTCGACGAGCTTTGGAGGAAAATCACGACTGTGCAATACGCAGAGGAAAAAGACTCGAGGTGTTCGCCGTTTACTCCTCCGAAGTGTATTACTCATGGTTTCCAATGCTAATTCAGGCCTTGATCGCCGCGAGGTTTCTTTTTTTGTTGTTTTGCTACGACGATGATGATGAGGGTGAAATTGTTGGTGCGTCACGATCTTAATTACGTTAGCGTTTTGCGATACGTTTGTTAGGGCGTGGATCTGAGCATTGTTTTTTTTTTTTTTTTCACGTATACGGTCTATGTTATTGTTGCTGTCGAGGAGGAATTCTCAAGTCGAGTCGCTCGATTAAACCATCAATCGACGTATACAGGTGTCGGATTGAACAAACGCAATCGATTGATCGTTTAATTCGTTGTTTTCCAATATTGATTGTATAACAAGTCACGCAGGTATGCCGGCCTCGTAATGCCTACACCTTTGCATGCGTTCATTCTCTATTTCTGTGCTGCGTAGTGTATAGAGGAAAATAGCACAGAGTGATAAAAATTCCCCGTTAATACCGACCTTATCTCGCGATACTGCATTCGATCATCGCACCGACGCGCGTCATTCGAAGACTATGGTAAAAATACCCATGTACGTTTGTTTAGATAAACGAATGTGCTGAATTTAGTAACAAATACATGCACCTAAGAAAAATCAAAAGGATAAACAGCAAACTCCTGAAAGTACGCCTTGACCTCAAGACGCAAACCGCATCCTCTCGCCCGCGAACTCGCGAACTGACCACCATCTCTCCTTCCCTTCTATTACGATTGAAACCTCTCTTGGGCGACAGCAGCAGCAGCTCCCACCCTACATCGTCTACATTGTCCATAAGCGTGCAACGACGTTGCCCAGAGAGAGAGAGAGAGAGAGAGAGAGAGAGAGAGAGAACGTTCCCTTCCTCTATCATCATCCTCAGCGAGGTGTGCGCGCAATTTCCTCGCGTACATACACACGTTTGTACTTACACTCCTCGCGCCTGTGCCCCTCTCCGAACACTCGAAATCATCATCGAGTAGAAGCGAAGAGGAAACGGAGCGAGCGCAAGAGAGAGAGAGAGAGAGAGAGAGAGACAGCGCCTCATCGACTCTCTTGGCTGTGTAAGTATGAGCGCACTCGTATACACACAGTGACTCGAAGAGCGAGAGCCGGACGGACGCGGAGATAGACACATGGGTTTTGTTGCTCGTATACGTACGTACGCAGAGTAGTCGTCGACGTCGTCACGCCCAGAGACGTCGCGCTCGCAGCTCTCTTTAATCGCGTCCGGCCTGACTCCACTGCGAACGACGAGAGTTTGGAGGAGTTGACTTTTATTTCGAATCAGTGCATGGTCGACTCTACATCTGATTCCCGAGTGGTTGCTGTTTTTTTATGGTGGTGGTTTTTTGAGTGGTGACGATCGTGAATACTGGTGTGCTTTGGAGAACACTTTGATGAAATTGTGCTAAATCCCGATGGCTTGGAAACGGAGTTATTGCAGCGCAGCATCGAAGTTTCTAAATGTCCAGTTCGCTGTGTCTGATGATCGTGTTGCAAGCTCGTGTTACTCAAATAATTGTCTTTGATACTGGAGAAGATCTGTGATTGTGTTGTCAGCAGTGTTTTGAAAACTAAGTGTTTTGAAACTGCGGCTTTGCAAAACTTAATTGCCCGAGGATTTTGGCGCAATGGCTGAGAGAGAAAATTTAATTGAATTTTAATTGTTTATCATCGGAGTCAAAACAAACGGTCTATGTATTTTGTGACAGAGACGTTTCGAAAGCTATTGTTCAATACCGGTAGCAGAGTATAACTATACAATGTGGGTCATTAGTGTCTTGCTAAACAATGATAATCAAGCGAATCGGCAACTCATTGCCCCGTTAAAACAAAAAACCGATCCTTCTAATTGAAAACAGAAGCTTCGCAATCAGGACCAAATGCAATTCCAAATTTCATCGGCGAAACACCAGTTCATTACGTCCATTGTATAAGAATCTCGACTAAAAGCTTCCAGAGCCGCGAAGACAAACAAGCCAACCAGTGAGGTGAAGGATAAACAGGATTAATGTGCGTGCGCGGGAGTTTTAATAATAGCCCGTAATTGAGGTTATGTCGCGGGAGTTTGTACCCCAGGCGCCAGTAGCATCGGTAGCGTGAAGTACAGTGACGCCCTCGCCTTCGCAGGCAATTAGCGTTGGATCACACGCTTGGTTGATTAATAACTCGCGAGGGACGCAAGATGAGCCACAAGAAGGTGTGGAACTCGATCATGAGGCGCAGGAAGAAGAATCGCCTGGACCTCGAGACAGAGAACGGAGGTAGTTCCGGGAGCGTCTGTGAGTTTGATTGATCATATTGAAAATTGTTTTATATTTGCCATTTGCTATAAGCTTCTGCCTATGCTTGCGTTCATCATTGCGTTTCGGCTGTTAATATCATCGGAAACTATAGTATTGTACAGCTGCTCGTCGAAATCTTTATCTGTTATTGTTTACATTTTGATAGACTCGGGTCATTCAGACTAATTTATCAATGAATTCCGAACGTAGCATTGATTTATTGGGCACGAGTTTTTGCTTCTCAGAACATTACTATACGCGCGATTTTTCATTTACAACTTAGTCTATAGACAATGGAAGCTGGAATTCAAGCGACTAATATTTATGCTAAAGCGCAATTTGTCAAGCCGTTTATTATCGTCCTCCGCCTAATGGCAGCGAAGGCTTGGTATTTGTCTAATGTTTTATTCAGCTTATTCGTGCAGTTTTTCTATTGTTAATCGGCTCCTCGTATCGAGGCATTTCCTTCTGCCGCTGCTGCTCCTCATGACGGCTGATTTATCGGAACTGCGGGTTCTTTCGGCCACCGAGCTGTATGACTAATCGCAATGAAAAGAGACGTAAAGCACGTAAACTTCCTTTCGTTGAATTTAAAACAACGATTGTTGGTAGCGTGCATTTCCATAGTTTTCGAGGACACAAAGGCCGCGGCTGTTATTGTATGTTTTATGAATATTTTGTATTGATTATTTTTCAATACTTTCCTTCGGTCAATTTAAGCTGCGAAATTACCGAAGTGCAAAACAAGGCGAAGTATTTGTAGCGATACCTTGAAGTAATTTGAAATATGAACGAAGTAAATTTTTTAACTTAAATAAAAATAAATAGTTGCTTAACTTAAATTATGTTCTGTTATATCGGAAACATTCCTCGATTCACAGACGAAATTTGCTATTAAATCAAGAAATTCCAAGAAGTTAAAGCAGTGCGATATCTAATCTCTGAAAGGTACACACCGTCTAAGCCGCTTTTAATTGATTACATAAAGATTACACGCGAGCTGATCGATAGAAAGTTCGTTACAGAATTGCAACTCGAAAATCCATGCCCATATAATTTGGCATCGTGTACCTCACACTACACGTAACAGTTGACTCCTGTTATGTCAAGAAAAATTTGAACAATTTCATTTCGAACACTATCTGAATACACATTTGGTAAAACCAAGAAAAACGCTGTACGAATACGTCGTCTAAGGGATCTTATACACGAGAATTCACCCCATAGATTATACACTGCCAATTCGTCTCGCATAACGTGCCCAAATAATCTATAAAATCTGCATAACACTTTGGTCTCTCTGGCGCGCACTTACCCTCTTGCGACTCCTTCAATCGTAAATTTCTCCTCACCGCAGCAAAATTTACGGGCGACGCAGACGCCGCCGCGAAAAAAAGGAATAAGAAGAAGAACTGTATAGCAACGACGAGACCGCGGCACAGCCTCGGAATTTAATTTTATCCATTCAATTTGAATGACGAGCCATCACGTGCTTGCTCGCGCCCTGTAATCATCCGTAAGAGCTACTACCGCTCGTGTGCGTGCGCGTGTATATACCTATAGGTCTACGCGTTTTCATCAATTTTCTGCGGCTGTGGGTAATTCAAGGTTAACTTTTCGCGCGGTTATTTCCCGCGTGAGTAGGAAATGAGAGGTAGGCGGAAGTGCGAGCTTTCATTCTGATTCAATATCATTTGATTAGTCCCGGCTGGATGCGCTCGCCTCGACTCTCCTATGCGGATGCTGATGCCACTGCTGCCGCAGATGCGCGCGCGTGAATTTGAATTTTTATTGAAAAACGCGAGAGCTGGCTGCGCGAGATTTACCGCGGAAACGAGCAGGCTTTGAAATTGCGCTGTTTTTTTTTCTCGTTTTGGATTAATAATTTTCACGCGTTAAATTACTATACATAAGTTTATGAAATTTTACTTACGTGTTGAAATTCAGTCTTAAGATTGAAATGCGACGACTTTACTGTGCAAAGTTTTCAAAATTGTAATAGGATTGTGATGGGAAGTTATGGAGAAGATTTAAAATTTAATTTAATTTTTTTTTTAGAAGATTGTTATGGAGAAGTTTTTAAAAAATACAGATTTAATGTGTTTATTTTTTCAAAACGTGCATTTTTATTTATTATAAATCAACATCTTCAACATACAATTTCAAACAGTCTTATATACAACAAGCAAGACGATGCTATTCATTTATTTATTTAATAATTGATAATGCATTCGAAAAGAAACGCCACGATAGACAATAAATAACCTGCACTCAATATCATTATAAGAGCACGTATTAGCGTATCTCCAGGAATAGTATCATCTTTAGTGTCTTCTACATTTATGCGTCTTCCTTCGTTGTGTATATTCTATGTTTCAAAGATACCAGATTCGTAAAATTTTCGAAAAATCGCTTGAAATTTATATTGATAAGGAGATGCTTTGTCCATTAAATCCCATCATATCCCATCATATAGTATGCAAACACAGGTTTTGCTATTTTCATCACAGATTTTTTCATAATATTGATATCTTTCCGGATTTCATAATATGCCCTATTGTCGAACAACAAACAAATAACTTTTCTACCTTGTTTTAATTAGCTTAAGCACTCATCTCCATCGTCGATTAATTTTAATTTCAATCTTATATTGCGGATATACTCGTCTTCATCCAAATCGTGTTTGTTAAATACTTTATCGAACATAAAGTGTTCGATCATCGGTTGAAAATCAGATTTATCGATATCTTGCATAGAATCAAATCGAATTTCTTCCTTAACCGTCAAAAAGTTGCAAATTCCGAATAATTATATATAGTGTTCATCAACGAAATAAACATTAGACCCATTGCTATTATTCTTAGTACAGACTTTTTCGGAAGTTTTCCTACCGTCACACCAACGAGCATTTCAAGAATATAGAAAATAGTAAAATTTTTATTTCTAATTTTAAATATTCGCATTGCATTCTTGGTAAATACAGCAATTAAAAGAAGAATGACTAAAAATAGAGAACATGTGTTATAGTTGTCTTTATAGTAAGTTACTATAGGTGCAACTGCAATACACTGATTAAAAACATAATCTATGGGAACGCATGTAGTAAATGGTGGTCTATAACTAATCGGTACAGTTAATAAAAACATGTTCACGTCGTCTACCTTAAAACATTCTTCTATAGATTTGAATACGTTTGTAGCATTTGATACATTATGTAGTGGCAAATGCACATATTTCAGAGAAAAGTTCATAACTTTCGCTGCCTCTAATGCAGCATAAAAACAAAGCTGTTTATTATCTATTCCAGTCATTTCATTTTCTTTTGTAAGATTTAAGAACGGCGGCCAATTAAAACCCAACATTATATTATAAACATTATTCAATTTGTTTGAAAAAATCTGAAACCTCGAACTTAACAGTTCTCTCGTAAAGTATTGATTAAAAGGGTTATAGTAGAGTAAAAATGGTTTAGATGTTACTTGCAATACTACAATCGAAAAATTCAAAAATGTCTTCAACCGACTGTTCCATCTCCAGCAAAAATAACTAAACAGTTTGGTCTACTATTATCGTAGAGATCTACTAGAAAATTGATCGTATTCATTGAATACTTTAAACAATATCATCAAAGGCAATACAGAATATTATTGATAATTGCGTATATTTTTGACTATTGAATGTCGATATGGAATTATTGTAAGCCTCAGTGATACCAAACTTCTCAAAATTAATGCTAACCAAAGGTATTTCTTGAATCGTTTTCTTTAAAAAATCACTGCTATCGGTACCTCTAATCTCATTATAATACACAGTTATTTGATAAGGTTGAATACGATTTAGAAGTATATTCTTCAGAACTTCAGGCCAACAATTTGACATTGTGTAATTTTATATTTGATATCTTTCAATCGTTTCCATCTTTTGATTTTTAATGTATAAGATACGCACAACGCAGTTAATAAAATTCCTCGTACTTAACGCGACTTTGTTTGTTTTAAGACTGATGTTTTGGGAAACGTAGTTTCTTGAAAGTTAAAATATCGATTGTGTCGCTTGTTAGTAGGTATAGCTTCTCGAGAATTACGTAATTTTGTAGATAAGCATTAGAATTTACGTACTGTAATTCTGCATACTAGAAACTGTAACATAATTTTATAAATTGCTTCTACTCATCCTTAAAAGTTGTAGCCAAGGACACTCAAACAATTTTATACGTTTTTCATGAAAAAAAATGCCTTGCACATTGATATTCAAATTCAAAATTATTTTCTTTATAAAAATTAATATATTCATAAAATATAAAACGCTCGCAAGCTCGCTTCTCACTTCTTATTGTTAGTTAGTTACCTCGACTTTCTTTTGAGCCAACCTCACATCGAGCCATCCTCGACTCGGCGTATAATCGGCGAAACGTGCAGACACCAATATCGTATTCCACGACGGCTACACGAGCGAGATCGAGCGAAAGTGAGAGAGAAGAGCAGCTCTGGTAACCCAAGAAGACAATGGCCACGCAAGAGGGCATGCACTACACGGTACACCTTGGGTAACATGATCCCACGCTTCTGTACTTGGGTTACGGGGTCTGCGCTATATTATTTAAGTTGGTGCGTGCTGCCCACCGTCTAATCGCCGCGACACCGGTGACCCCCTCTTGGATTATTGGACGATTAGGAATTCGCTTAGAAAGTGGGGATAGAATTGATTTGACAGTCACTTAGCTAGGTGGTGATGTTTCTTCGACTCATACAATTGTCTTCGTTTTTTATCCGAATCACTGAAAATATCTTCTAAACAAACTCACAATCCTACACTGATAACGTAAGCATTGTAAATAAACAGTAGTTCAATACTCTAACAAAAACAACAAGCAATAATTCACTTGTAGCTTATCACAGCTATCATCCATTTTTATCTAAACTATACCATTGATATGCCACTCACTCACAATTGTTGAAAGCTTTATATCGCCTAAAATTTTCTTCTGATAATTAGCAGAATATTTTATCGCTCTATGCCTCTGCTCATCATCGTGAAAAAAAAACCGAAGATAAGAGATAACGCAGGCACTCCATTGATATTTCGATGCTATAGCATCCATACCTCTAAAAAGCGAGAGAGAGCTTTATCAGCCGACAGTATTCCCCTTTCTCGCACCCACGTGGCATGAGTCACGCTCCTTTAACGGCGAGGGATGCCGCGCACGCGTCTCTCGTCCCCACTTTGATCTTAAACGTCGTCGCCGAGCCTTCGCCGGCCGCACTTCCGTCCTATTCCGGATGAAATTTTTTCGCCGACGTCTCTCGATATTTACAACTTCGCTTCGAGCTGGAAATTGCAGCGTGAGTTTATGCGCGCTGGGGAGTTCGCTTGATTGCCGCTTTCCTGCCCTTTGAGATTCGCCAATGTTTAGGTTATAATTTTCTGGAATGACTTTCAGTTGGAATAGACTCTGTTTATCTGACTTTTTATATTTTGCGCTATTTTTAAATCTAGTTATGACTTATTTATTCTCATTTTGCAATGGCGATATAATTTATTGCTGTATTAGCTTAAACCGCATAATTTTTACCAATAATATTCCGTTTGCTCACTTCAGAGCGAGATAAAAGCTCAACGAAAAATTCAACGGGAAAATATTCATTTTATTCATGTATGGCGATTTATCTTGTACGTGCATTTCCGTATTTTTCGAGCTTTATCGGCGTGTCTGATAAATATACAGAGATTCCCCCGTTCGGTGAACTGGCGAAAAACGAGTTCCAACATATTTACCATGAGCGTGGAAAATAAAAGTTAAAAATGAAAAAGAAAATCTAGCGAACCATATTCACATAAAATTGTGTGTAAAAAGCAGTTGTTCCATTTTTATTTATTTATCATCGCTTTGAATGCTTTCGACACACGGACGAATAATCGTTTGTTTTAAAATGTAAATTTCCACCACAAATTTTTCATTTCACGTACAAATTATACAAATTCCATTAACCCAGCATATTTTCGATTTTCGCACTAAGAGCTTTCATTCGATGTGTTTTCTCGCCGCTTGTATACGCCTTCGCCTTTTGCAAAAGAGCTTTTACCACGAATCGCGTGAACATGTGAATGAAGAAGTTGTTTTGGCTTCCATTTAGCTCCGTTACTGAGGAGGGCTGCACCAAGACAGGGATCGGGATCGAAACAGAGGCACACCTTTGATATCGAACTATCCTCTTTGGAAAGAATCGATCCTAAGCAGCTTGCGATTCAACGAAGTAAGTTTCTTAATTCTTTTTATTTTTTCTTCTCTACGCTATTACGTCTAATAACTTTAAGTTGTAGTTTGCGAGTTGAAAACTTATCGAACACGCTTATATAACGTTATATTTCTCTTGATAATAAGTTTCATCGATATAACGAAGATCAATAATCTACACGAGTTCCTTTTGACGCATAAAATTATCCTTGAAAAACTTACTGGAGCGAAAAATCTTGCAAACCCGTTGATCAAGATGTAAAATTAAAACATTTTTAAAATAACTCACTTGCTTTTATTGAATTTATAATATTCAGGAAAAATCAGAAACACTCGCAAGTAGTTCAAGTGCTGATAACTATTGATAGAAAACCGGTTATCGCTCATGCTTCATATCATATAGAATTTCTATAAATTAAGTCGAGTAGAGTGAGCGAGCAAGCTCGAAACAAAAATAAACCAGTTAAGCTCCAATAAATTCAAGAGCACTTATTAAATGCGTCACGCGTGCTGGGGGAAAATAAAGTCTGAAAAAATCGATCGACCCCCCTGACGCTCTCTATATACGATTTCGTGTGTCACTTGAAGCATCAACTATTGGGCAGACGCACAAGTGGATGTGTTGCACGCATACACGCTGCCACTTGACTCTCGGGAAGCTCGAATCTTTTTCGAGATTGTAGCTGGAATTATTGCTCTGTATATTATCCTCTTTTTCCCTTGGACTGTACTCGAGTGTGTTATATACGAGTCCAGATAAATGGAAAAGTTAATATTCGTACTTGATGAACTGCATATTGTATTACTGATATCTCGATATTAGGAAATAGACGTTATGTGTATTGTCTTACGAGTATACGTTACAATAGTTTAAAAATAACCAATACCAACAGACTAGTTTTCTTCACAAAACAAAACACGACGTTGCCACAAAAATCAGGTGAACCTTTCTCCGAGACACCCGAGCTTTATTACAACACGAAAACCCGGGATTCCCATCAAAACAACACGCGTCTTCCTCCAAAGAAAACTCCCTTCATTCATCCCACCCGCTACTGGTACAGAATCTAAAAACGTCAATCACATTACGCCACCTCAAAGTGACGAAACTTTCTGCCTCGCGATGCATCGCTCTATTTTCGTACGCGCGTAACTTTGTTCGGAAAGAAGAAGAAGAAGAAGAAGAAGAAGAAGCTGGAAAAAGAAGCAGTGGAGAAAAGCACACACACACACGGGTGTGCACGAGTTTCAAGCTGGAAGTCGGCCAGACCAGAATCGAAGGTCCGGTCTGCATCGCGAAACCGCGATATTACGTCTATAGGGCCCGTCGAGTTCCTCGAAGCGAGTCGCCAGATTTTGCCGGATGGTATAATGTATACCTGGGGCCGACGAGATGCGGATTTTTGTTGCTTCGATTGTGTCTGGCGAAGGAGAGTATCGTGGCTTGGCTGGTCTGGACTTTCGAATATTTTGATACTTCGATTCGCTGGGACTGCTCCGGAGCTAATTTAATAGAATTCCTATGTATGCGGATTCTATTCGTATAATAAGTTGTATAAACACAGAGCTATAAAACTCCAACTATTTTAATAAATCGCTGCGGAAACGTTCTTATTGAACAAAATCGTTGCGCTTGTGGAATCGATGATTGAATTTGCAAGGCAATTTATTTTGGTTATCGATGCAGAATTGTTAAACGACGATAATCGGTTATCGGTTTGTTATATTATATTTTCGATCGAACGATACGTAAATTTCAAAACGATCCTCGTACGTTGATGCATCCGGCAATTAGCTTAATTTGATGTGACTCCCATTAGTTGGAAGAGAGTGAATGCGACATTGAAACTTTGCCAGTGATTGCAAGGATCGATAAATATTTTCGCTCTACTGATAAAATTAACGAAGCTTCGGGCAAGGCACATGCGCTATATGCAGATATAATTATTCCAGTTATACGTACTGCATTTCAAGTAAACATCGAATTTACTCATTATTATTTATGTATGATATGTTAACGCACAAAAAGTGTACTTAATATAACATATAGTAAATAAATTAAAATAATACATTTAAATAAATATATATTTTACTCTAAAAAAGACATGGTATAATCATTCTATTCATTCTAAATTAATGTTAATGTACATACGTACATGTGGACCGCTAGAGCGATATCAATTTATCAAAACAAAGCAGTTTTGGACTGGCTCTTTCGACGCTGCTCACACTCTCCGTGTCTCTGGCAGGTGAAAATAGGTGGCGCATAGGCACTTTTTGATTTTACTCGTCCTGATCGGCGCACCGAGTTAGATATAGTGGTGTGCCGCCAATGCTAAAACTGCCTTGTTTTGGCTTGCTTTTCGGCCGCATGCTATAATATAACCCTGGTAGAATCGGTAACCCACTTAATGGCCAGTTCTTGGCATAGAATCTAAGAACTAGACAGTTTTATTTGTCATTTCTTAGGAAGAATGTAACGCTTTTTCTTCCACTTAATGGGCAGTTCTTGGATTCAATTTGCGTACCTTGTTTTTATGTACAAACTGCCCATTATAGTTGGTCAAGTTACACAGCTGAGTTTCACGTGGCTTATCGCGGTTCGAGGGTAGAATTGGAAAGTCGTGGCTAGCAGGCTTCGCGATTCGAGTTTTTTGGTTATAGGAAAGTATACAATAGTTATTTGCATCTGAAAAAATTCTGTCGGACCGGGGATTTGAACCCACGCCCTGCACGAGGACAAATAAATAAGGTCAAGCCCTACGATCTTCGCCATATGTTTAAATTATTAAAATTATTCAGTTCATGCCTAAATATTAATAATGTTGTATCTTGCATCCAAAAAACTAATTGATCTATTGATACTTTCATGAAATATAATTCTCACCTATAAAAAATACACAAAATATCGCTACTTTTGAGGAATTTAAAATGTCTAGTTTTTTCACATTTTACTTAGCCAGTCTCTGCCTTTACCACCATTTTAAATAGGGAATAATTGCACGCGAATCGCTTTTGAAGTCTCTGAAATGAGACTTCTGCTCGCTTATAGAAAGTGACTAAAAGTCTCTAAAAATTGATACCGTATCACCAACATAAAATTCTAAAATGTCAGCGTTCCATCAACCCTCTCAATCAATTATCCAACTTCCAGACTAATACCTATATACATACCCTACGTGTGAAAATCCCCCCCTCACATACACGGCACGTGCCCGAATCCTCGCTTTTAATTAACAGACTTCCATAGCCTGACGCAACAAAATGCAAAAACGCGCGCGCGTGCGCGCAATTTTTTCGCCTCCGATCTTATCGGTCTCTCCGCTTACTACTGCTGCACCGGAGGCACCAGGTGCGAAATCGGTCGGCTTTCTCTGCGGTATTGCGCAAAAAAAAAAAAAAAGAGGATCACGGGGAGAAACAATGGTAGAGATCCACGGAATTCTCGCGAGCGTCGCGTGAGATTTTTCTCGCTTTGTGTACTGCGCTGAGTTTCTATTCCTGGTTTGGCGGCTTTTTCGCGCGCACAGAGATATTGTTGTACTCTGAGTGGTGGAGTATACGATAGTTTTGAGAGATGGATGTAGGTTGCAGATAATTGGGCATTGTTTTGGCTGTGTGTGTGTGTGTATTATTTCGGTCGTAGGGTTATTGAGATTTTGTCTTATGTAATTCTCTGTATGTATGAGAGGGAAGTGCAGCTGCATTGTACGTGGGCTTGATGTTTTAATAATGGAGTTTGGGACCTACTTATCGGATTTGTATATCTCTGGGAGTTATGAATGCATTTTTATAGAATAAAACTAAAAAGAAATTGCTGTTGCCTCGACTTTCTACAGTCGGCTAAGAAAAA
The DNA here is from genome assembly GCA_012977825.3 of Pteromalus puparum. Lineage (NCBI taxonomy): Eukaryota > Metazoa > Arthropoda > Insecta > Hymenoptera > Pteromalidae > Pteromalus > Pteromalus puparum. The sequence goes on along the minus strand of CM053168.1, from coordinate 7,374,568 downwards.
TATTGCTGACAGCAGTCGTAAAATATTTTCAATTAGAAAAGAACAAGTAACAATACGATACGTAATGTAGAAAGTATGATCGCACAGAAATTCCCCCAACATTATTCAATCGAGTCTAACATTATTTCATCGAAATCAACTTTTAATAAAACTACTGTACATCAATTTCTTTTTCCGCGAAAGTTGTTACCTAAAAAACACACCCAACTCCCACACCACAAAGCTCAAAATCGCTCTTTTACAAATCAGCCTTATCGCGAGGCTTCCTACCCACTGAGCAAGAAACTCTGAAATCCTGGGCAAAGCGAAGACACTTATAAAAAAGCCCTATAGCCCATACACAGCGTCAGCGCCATAAACATCGCCGCCAGCGTAAAAAGCGAATAAAACTCACCGACGCAACCAACAAAAGCTTCTGCTGCTGCTGCTGCTGCGCAAAGCGCGTTATTGCCAAGCGATATAAACAACGAGGCTGCGCAGGAATGCAGCAGGTTTTCACCGTATACTAGGTATACGCGTTATCACGCTACTGAACAAACGAGCCGGCGATCGATGTGTGCGTTGCTGTGTAGGTAGTACTCGCTGCCGCACACCTGCTGACGACGCGCACGCGGCGGTTTAATTTTCGGAGGGTCCGAGGGTATGTGTACAACAACGTGGGGGAAGAGGACGAGAGAGAGATAGGAGTCGGGTTTAATGCGATGCCGGAACGGTCAACACCCCGTTCGAGAGAGAGAGAGAGAGAGAGAGAGAGAGAAGTTACAAGGTGGCCGAATACGAGGGATATTTCGGTTTTATGGCTTTTGTTTATTGCACTGGTTAATATTCATATAGCTGGTAAATACGAGGCTTTTGTTGAGGGATGAATTACGTTGTACGGTATTTTGACGGGTGATTTATTGAATCAGGTGTGAGCTGTTCTTACGTATTTTTATTTCGAGTCTTTTACGTTAAATCAGACAGTTAATCGGATGATTTGTACTGGATAAAAGATGTGGCAGTAATGATACGGTAAAAGTACGAATTGAAACCTGCTGATTCGGTGAATAAGTAACCTCGATGTGCCCTACGCCGGAAGCATCGAGTGATCTTCCCAAATTAACGCTCTGACAAAAGGCACGCAGCTACGTCTTACGATTCCGTTCGAGTTCCACATCAGAGAGAAGACTCTCTCTCTCTCGTGTCTACGCGGCAAAAAGCATACGTGTCCAAGCGAGACGCACGTGCTCTGAATCCCAATTATAAAGCGCCGGCTCCGTGACACCCCTATACGTATGGCGGAAAGAGCGAGTTCGTCATGATACGTCGCAGCTACATCATAATTTTTGCTGTACCTTTTGGGACGATGTGTGTGCTCGGTGGGGTTGAATAATGACAAATGAAAATTGTGCGAGAGAAATTTTGTGAAGATTCGGTTAACTGAAAAATTATCAACTTCTATTTTATCAATACCTATATGCTGAAATAAAATAGCACGTTTATCGTTTTAAATCAAATATTAAATTTTATAATTTATACTTCCGAACGAAAATGTACCTAAGTACTATCGTACGTGCAAAATCTGAAGCCTACATGCAGTATAAAGTTGACAGATTACGAGCAGTAAAAGTCAAATGTCATTGCAATCTCTCCGGAATTGGCTTAATTGGCTTAAGCAAACCCCATTCACATCATCCTCTCTGCACGTACGCACGAAACGTTGTACTTGACCCCGAGCAAGCATCAAGATCCGAATTATCGAAGTGCTCGTATCGCATTTTAGACAAGGTCTTCCCGACTATATTTACGATCTGCAGTTTTGCGTCTGCTTGAACTGGCCAATGCCGATTTATGAAGGTCGCATATCGCACGCTTTCGCGCGCGACGTTTATGAAAAAATATTTTACGTCCCGCTTACTTACACGCCCCGCGAAAATGAATAATTTATACTTCGCGCGGATGTAAAAGTCGCTCTTCGTAGTCTCGGCAATACTTCACCGAGGATTCCTGCTTATTTGGCTGCTCTCTCTCTCTCTCTCTCCCTCTCTCTCTCTCTCATGAAAGTTTTATTTCGTAGACTGCAGGAGAGAGAAAAATTGAATTATGAAAATTGCCAGAGAAATATATATAATTCATGTTTTTAGTGTTGATTTTATGGTTTGAGATTGAAATATTAGTCTTCGAAGCTTGTGGTTTGCTAAACAAACTGTTTATTTTTATGTTTCAGGTGAGTTAAAGTCACTTTCTTTACCTCGAGGTTTTCTTCCCGAGCTTACGGAGCAATGTGAAACAGGTATACATTGAATATTTTATCTAATTTATTTATTTTACAAAATATAAGCTGATATCCTGATTGGAGTACGAGTGCAACTGCATGCATTCATTCTAAGCTTAAAATAGAAACCTTATATTAGTATTGTATTCGAAGAAACGGTTCAAGGTAATTGCAGAAAAACGTTGTTACAGTTTCTCAAGTATTTCTTTTAAATTCAGTAAATTGCTCTTTAGCTGCAAAAGATAAGTCACGAAGAGGGTTCGAATCGATACCGATTAAAAGCCGTAACTCCAACGGAAACACAAATGAAACGCCAGATTTATATTAAACTATTTCTCGAGAGATATAACCGTCCATGATTCACTTGAACGTGACATAGTGTGACTCATTGTGCGACATGCACACGAGTAGTTAAAAACATTAACCAGTAATGAGTTTATCCTTGGCCGTGAGCTCTCTCAAAGTAGTGTTATTGTTTGCAAGAAGAATCGTTCTCATTCAAACTGTATAATATACGTGGAGTAGTAGATTCTTCACATGCAAATGCCTAAAGTTGAAGTTTGTGTGTACAGAAGAACAGTGCGATTTAGACTAAAATTGCACGGAATTATAAGTTTAACAATTAGAGAAAATTTACGTTTTCAGCCGGCTAATTGAAAGCACAAAGTTCCATCATGAGACTGGAGTTTACATTCCTTCGCTGCATCCTGTTATTAAAAACAACAAAACTGCGCGTCGTGATAAATTAAGAACACAGCGATTCGCCTAAATCAAAGGAAAACACAATAAACGTAACCTTGAAAAAAAAAGAACAGACACAGCTATACAGGCAGGCGTTGAAGAATTTCAATTACGTAATTTCTAAATTCTCGCATGACCGATTTCCAAAGCAGCGCAATTTTCTTTAACAGCAGATAAAAAGAAAGGAAACGCGGAAGAGGTTAAATTATTCGAAAAATTTGCCAATTACGCAACTCTGGCATTTTTCCTCGTCTTCTCATCCTTCCCTTTTTCTGCGTATACACGCACAAAGGAAACGGCGTAATCGCGTTCGTCGCTTCGTCTTCTATGGAAAAAGCTCTTGGCAACTAATTACGAAAAATACTGCCCGGCCTCGGCTGCTTTTTACGACGACGAGCGATTCCGCGGCAGCGTCTAGGAATGTTCCCGATATGGAGGTCAAGTCGTCGCCGAACTCGCGAAAACTACTATATATACCCATTTGCTCTCGATACTTTCCTCGCGTGTGCAGCGCGTCCCCCTTTTTTCGGGGAATTTTTTAAAATTGCGCGAAGCGACTAACTTTTTATGGGCGAAGTTGTGCGCCGCTACTGCAGTTGCTCTGAATTTCGCGTTGAATTTAAGTGGAAAATGTCGGGTGAAATTTGTGTTAGCTGCTTGTTTTCTGAATATTCGGCTGTCCGTTTTTTTTTTTCGAAGCTTTATGATTATTCAGGTACTAGATGTGCACTATTACGGTCAGTTTTTTAGTACACACTATAGGAGATTTATGGGCAATATCTTTCGCCAAGTTTATACCTGCAGTTTCACTATTAATGATTAAAGTTTCGTTCTATATTTGTATCCTTTAACGTTTAAACAGGAAAAGTTAATGAATTTTATAATTATCGTGCGTTTAAAATTCCCATGCTTTAATTAAAATTAATTAATTAAAACTGCATTCTTAATCCGTAAACACTTGCAGCAACCCTACTGACTACATAACTATACCGATTATTGTAACATTCTCTTCTCCCTCGCATCACATTATCCCTCAGTTACTACGGAAGCCCAAGTCACTTCGAAAGAGGCGTACGAAACGGCTAATTATTCAAATGGTCGTGGTCGCACGCTACGCTGCCCCTGACAACACACTTGCAGCTGCGGCATGTGCTTCGTGTGGTCCTTCCGGCCGTATGTCCCGGCGCGCGCCCCTATATGTATATAGTATGGAGGTACTTACTCCGTACACTACTGCAGAGGCGATTGTCACCTCCTTCTGTTTTTTTCGCTTCTTGTGCTTGGTCAAGAAGCTGCGGCGTTGTTGTTTTTACGAGTAGTTTGCTAAGAAACTGTTTGTAAAGTTGAAGATTTAATTTATTGATATTTAATTGAATAGAGTACTTTTTGATTTTTTTTTTTTACTAAAAATTTGATGTATGCACGAACAGGTGTTCTTTGAGAACGTTTATGCAGGTTAAATGCTTCTACTGCAATTAGATTAGCGCGCACGCGATTATCGTTGGGAGAATTGATAATTTCTTGAGTAAAACATCTGCCCTTTTTACAAATTAGTTTTTCTTCGAACATCATTATCAAAAGTATTTCTATAATAAATAATAATTGCTAAGATATTTATTGTATCCTAGCGCATCGATAATTTGAAACAATGTTTTGTTTTTTATTATAAAACGTGCTACAGATATACTCTTCAATACCCTTTCGCATTCGGATTGTGCACCACAATACGAAGTGTCGTTAGTGCGACTCCTGGCCGTCAGGCGTCACATAGAAAACTTTTCGCAACCTTCAACTAAAGTAGTAACCTGAAAGTCATAAATTTGAGGCGTGTGTCTTGACTAATTGCATGCTATTACCGTTCTGTGAGATTACGTATGATCTCAAGGCGGTTTTTAAACTCTATAAATATTTTTCTGGAATGACGATATTAGGTCTTAATCCGCTTCTATGCCGTGGACGCCCAGGACCTCAAGACGGTCGGCTATCACTCGGTATCACTCCGCTGAAAATGAAATGCACTTCAGGTTTCCATACAATAGCTTTCTGCGAAAATATTCGTTATTTTCTCCAGCATTTTCAGCTTTTAAATCCCGCATTGACATCAGAATAGAGAAAGAATGCGGAACGCGCATTACAACGGCGTCCATATAAACGTGATGTGATTATTTTCCTCTCGCGCGTAAAGGAAAAATACCTTCGTAAATTTCCTGATCTCGTTATAATACCTCTTCCTTATTGTTGGAGCATTTCTGAAACTTGAATATTACGCAATTCAAAGTTGAAAAAACTCTTTGATAACGGATTTTCATGAGCACCTCGAAAAAAGGGATTTTCCACTTTTTCACAGGGAAAAAGGCACTTTGGAAAATGCGCCGCAGGGGCGTAGTCGCACACAAGGATTATCTCCGGTGGTGAGGCTTCCTCGTTAGCCGGCTTTTCGTGTGGCCAAGGAAGTCACGTCGATTTCGCGACAGCATATATATATATATATATATATATATATATAGTCAAGCCGGTGGTTTCTAAGTGCCTTGGCTCTTCACGCCGAATAACTACTTCTCTGCACTTGGGAGAGCCTCTTGTCTATAGCTGGAAGGAGGTTTCGCGAAGTTTGAAAGCTCGAGACTGAGAGTTAATGGACTTGATCATCGGTTATCGTCGCAGCTCGGGGCTATGAACCCTTTTCCTTACTGAATTTTGCAAAATAAGTCTCGTTTCTGTAAAAACAAATTTTATACTCGTGTAATCCGCAAGTTTTACAATTCTAACAGTAAGTATACGGTGTCATCTTTTGCGGAGAAAGGACCAAGCAGCTCTCGTTAGACTCGGCCCAGATTCCCCATTTCTGGTCGCACTTTCGTCTGGTCTTTCTTTTCGAGTGCATAGTACTACTACTACCCACAGAGGTATAGCGTATACCTGCTCTCTCTTGTGAACTGCTCCTTTCTTCTCGTCCTCAGCCGTCTGTTCCGTTCATTTGCGAAAGTTCACGCCTCCTCTTTCAGCCGCACGTCGGCGAGTGCCTCGGTGGGCTGCTCCGCATGAAAATTCATCCTTTTAACTGGCCCTTTTTCGACTTTTTCCACGACTGAGACTTCCCACTTCTTCGTGTAATTATCGTCTTCGCCGAAGATGGATGGGATCGATATCATTGGGTTTCTGCGGCTCTTCGGGGAATTCTTTATTTTCTACAGACAGAGAGAGAGATGACGAAACTTTTGGGCTGGAAAGTTAGAGATTATGCTGCGCCTGACATTTTTTATCTTTTTCCCCCAAGAAGCACATTTAGCTTCAGAATTTTAATTAGTATCGAAATACCCTTTTCTGTCCAAAATAAAACCCAAGAACTATAATATAACCACACAACTTCCAAGAAAAAGCTCTACCACCATTAGTTCCCGAACCCACACGTGGGTACCGCGATCACAATGCCCTCGCACACACCCGCGAGCTTTTCTCTCTTTCTCTGCGTCCTATCCAGCGCAGCAGCATGGAAATTAGCCGTTTGGCAACGATCCCGCGCGCGAACGAACGAGCGACGCGCCCTATACACACAGAGAGGAAAGGCGCAATTCTCGCGAGCGCCGTAGGACACACATACACACATACGACAATCGTGCATTGTTACGCTTTATTTATGATGCAGCAGTGGCCGTAAGCCAGGCTAATGCGCCAAAGTATCGGGCGTAGGATGTTCGCTGCACACACGCGCGTGTGGAATTGAATTTCTGATCGCGAGCTTATACGTACGTGGGATCTCGATCGAGCTTCTCTTATGTATAATGTGTGTGCACTTTGATTAGGAGCGCAGCAGCAGCAGAGAGAAGATATAACGAGATGGTTATATACGAAGTGATAAGGAATTTCGTGTTAAAAACAAAGTTTAAGAGCTGTATATCGTGAGACATTATTCAAGAGCTGTATATATAGAGTCTGGAAGGAGACTACAACTAATTTCAAACTCTACGAATTCGTTTATCAAAGTTGAAATTGAAATGTCAGCTGTTTCAATGAAATTAACCCCACTCGAGAGTGAGCGAGTGTTCTGATAGGCAAATTCAAGTTTATTTAAGGATGAGTCGGTGCATTCCTTCTCTTCGAAAGCAATCTGAACTGCATATACAATACTCTCGCTTAAAATTTGCAGTCAAATTTTCCACCCAAGTCTCCCGAGGGAAACGTCGCGAACGGAATAAGAGATAGCACCGATACCCGCTGCGAAAAATATCATCTGCTATGCATCGAGAGAGAAACGTCGTGTCTCGCATAAACATATACTATACCCGAAACGAAATCGTAATACCATCTCGTAGCAATATTTGCTCTCTTTATACGTGTATATGTAGGTCGTTTACGATATACCCGAAATTTCGAAGTCTCTCAGCACACAATCTCGAATCCATTGCATCTACTTCGTTGCGTGGGCGGTGTATAGAAACGTTGAAGGTCGTCGCTGGCGCGGAAGCAGTCTTGGAAGGATTTCGCTTCGCGTCCTCCAAGAGAAAGAGAGAGAGACAGTCCATAAAAATTGGGGATATTTACGATCGCGAATGGTACAATACTAACTCTTTATTTTGTTCTTTGATGTTCTTCAGCTCAGTGCTTATTTTGCGGCAAAGGGTTGGCTTCGGTCTTTTGTATTGGACGGAGTTGGTACGTGTGTGCAAGAGACGCTATCTATGGAAATGGGGCTGCGTGAGGCGGTCGATTGAGGAGGAGGAGGAGGAGGACTCGTTATTCTAATGAGCAATGGGGCGGAGTAGTTTGTTGCCGTGTGTGCATGCGTGCTATGTGGATTAAAGGAATGTAGTTTGTCCTTTTGGGTGGGCTGACCTCTTTATGGAAGATAACGCGCAGTGAACGACCTATATTTTTGAAAGAACGATTTATCTCTTTTTACATCAAATAAAGCAGTTTAAATAAAATAGTAAGCGAAATTTTTTATTTTTGTTTCAGGTGAGTTAATCCTCCTATTGCCGTATCAATGTATTCTATCAGAAACTATGAATCTCCAGTAAGGTAAAACAAAAATTTGATACTTTTACTGTCTGACAATATATCAAGTAAAATTCGTCGACTTTGTACATTTTCTTCACAAACTCCTAGTACGAGCACGAAGTCAAGGTAAGCAACTTTATTTTTTTCCTCTCCGTAAAAAGAGGGTTACTTCAAAATCAGTCGACGAAAGTAACCCGAAGCACAGCAGCAGCGACTTCGAAAAAGTGAAAATTTCGGGCTCGCCATGTGGCCTGTGTGCGATGTCGCGCGTTTGCGCAACGCAAACGCCGACAACCAGGGAAAGCTTGACGCTCTTAGCATGCCCGAAGATCAAAGACACGTCAAGAGTAAAGACGTTGGGTGGCATAAAAGCATGTAGGTACGGGACGACGCGCGCTGGAGACTTCGTTACCCCTGCACATATTCCTAACACATTTTTCTATTGTATCTTACAGCATTATCGCGTACAGTAAAATTTGCAGCGGGAAAATACGTATAATACCGCAAAAAATTTCAGTGTCCTAAATTGATGATAGTTCAATACAGCGTGAAATATCGATACACTTAATTGAACTACGCAGACACAGCGCCATCCATTCCTCCAATAGCCGCTAATTTTCCAGTCCACCACCCGCAACAACGCAAAGTATTTTTTAATCAATCTCGCGGTATATCTCTGACCCATTTTCGCAAATTTTCTTCCCACACACACACCCCGTCGCCTATATCAGCTATTCTCGCGTCAATATTTGATTACGCGGTGGGTTAGACGACGCAGAAAAAAAAAGGAAACTTCATCGCGCTCTCCCTCGCGGATTCGAGTGAACACCCCGCGGAGTTTCTCACCGAAGAGTGGAAGAAGGAAATAAATAGAGCTGCTTTCCTCGAGCGAGTAAATGCATTTCCATTTGCGCGATTGCATTAAGTGCAAGCGCACGACTCGTTCATCTGTCAACATTTGCAGGCTGCACTCGGCAGGCGATGACTTGATTTCCCGCGTCGAAGAGGAAAGCTGCGCGTTCGATTTTCTTTTTTTCTCGACGCTCAGCTGCGGACTTTCTGATAAGCCGCTTGTTTGAGTTTTTTTTTCGAATTACCGAACTTTTTGCCATAGCGTGGGATGAGCTCGTTTTCAAGAGGCAAACGACCGGTTAATTCCACCGAGAGTTTTCCCATCTTGCGAGTGACCGACTTAACGGGACATATTTTCGCATGTACCGGATTTCTTTACCGAAAATAAAATAAAAACTCGCCTTTGCGTAATCTTCTCCAGAGAAAGAAAATATCGAAAGCTCCCACGCGCGAGAATATACCCCATAAATAAATCCGCTTTTCAGAACCAGAACAGCTACAAAAGACATCCCGAAGTCATAAAGCTCTATCCGTATACGCGCGTACACATGCGCTAGGAAGAAGAAGAAAGCTATGTCGTAAACGTCGCGCCTGGCGTAATCGAGCTTTATGCACTCTCTGCTATGGTGCAGAGCTTGTTTAAACGCTATCGATCAAAAGAACGGCTGCTGCGCGCAAGTTGCATCGTATGTGGTGCTTCGTTTTTATTGCCGATGCTACTGCGTGAGTCTGGAGAGATGAGAGAAGCTTTTTAGCTTGGGATGGCTGTTTGGAGTTTAGATGCTCTGGCTATGTGTGTGTATAGACGATGCGAGTTGTATAGAGCTTTTTTTGAGCAAAGTTGAAAGTGATTAACTGTTGAGGGAGTTTGGAGAGCACACAAAGTTTTATTTATAGAGGAATAAAAAGAAAGTTTGTTTACGCAGTGACGACGACGTAAAATTAGTCAGAGTATATTATGCAGAGTAAATAAGAGCGTTGATAAGTTATTATAAATGTATAGATCTGGATAAAAGGCTGTTAGCTCGAAATGAATTTCAATTGACCCATTAACCGCCACACCTAGAACGCATTGACGTGACAAGTTCCTGTGGGAGTTGTCAGGCTGGTCTACGACTATAAATTAAGAACGATTCTGCAACGAAGCATTTGTTTACTTTTATTTCTTACGTATACGTAAATCACGATCGTCTAGAGACTGGCAGGCAATTACTCAAAATCGGTCGCTTTTAAGACATTAAGATAACTATTGACTGTAAGCGATCGCGAGCGATATCGCAAAAACACACACCCATACGATTTATTTTTACAACTTTTTATCAGTCGCCAGGCTCGTCGTCATGCAAAGTTGATTCACTCAAGTGACTCCGAAAGCGCGTTCTCATTCCACTTGACTAAACATTGAACCTCGAGCAACAAAGAAAAGAAAAGCTCGGGAGACCCCACGCGAGAGATGAAGTAGAGTGTCGGCACGCGGTGCAGTCTAATTCCGCGCTCGCGATCGCCGTATCGCTCTTAGCGAAGCAGCAGCTCGCATATCATCTCTCTCTCTCTCTTTCGTGTAGCTCCTAAAAATATACTTTCATCCGAGCGGGCTCACGTGGCGCGTCTGCTCCTTGTATAGTAGGCGAGAGCCGAGGTAGCGAGCGGGTGATAGAAAAATGATTGAGATTTATTTTACCGGGTCGAGCGCTGAAAAGTCCGTTGGCCCAGTTGTGCGTTGGGAAATTTCGTTCTGGCTGTGCGGAAAGGTGGAGATAGGTTTTTTTTCGAGGTGATGGAGGATGGGTGTGGAGGCTTGATAGAGGAATTATTTTAAGAAAAAAAGATACAAAAATTCGTAAAGTTTAAAATACATCAGTTTTTATTCAGACTTTGGGTGTGCTTACAATCAGTGACATTGCAATCAAATTAACGTGAATAGTCGTGATAATGGAGCTATAATCATTGTCTAATAACATTAAAAGGGTAGTATTTGTATTTGTTCAGTTGGTATGCAATCCACTCAAAAAAGAATGCAACACATGCTAAAAGATATCCGCAGATTAGAATTACAAAGAAAGTTTCCAAAAGTAATTCTTTGCTTAAACTGTTTTCCTCGAGATTTACTATCTCAGGCTGATGCATGCGGAATATTGTATTTCGTAACCACAGATCACTAATACCAGCTTCATTCAGTTTACGAAAGATTTCTAAAAATTTAGTACCGTAAGGTGACGCTTTGTCCACTTTATATGACATCATAATTTTCTTGAAATAGGGCTTTGCTATTTTGATTATTGGATTGTTATCAGAATCCTTATACTTTTCAATTTTGCGCATAGCTCTTATACTAAATAGTATGCAAAATGCGTTTCTTTCTTTTAGCAGCTGATTAAAACAAGTCTCGTAATGGTCCTGTGTAACTTTTGATTTCAATTTTAAATTTTGAATGTGTTGATCATCAATGTTGTCAAAAACGATATCATTATTGGAGAAGTCTACGAAAGGTTGAAGACCATATTCATCAATTTCTTTAAAAGTATTAAACTGTATCTCATTTTGTAATACTATACTGTTCATGAATTCTGAATAATAGTAAACAGAGTTAAATAGAGAAATAAAAATAGGACCCAATAGAATTAATCTAGTCATCCAGTTTTTAGGAATAAAGCTTGTTGTTGTACCAATAAGAACTTGGATAATATTGAAAATATTGAACATTTTTTCTTTTGTACGTAACAGTCTTATTAGACACTTCGTACAAATGACGATTGACAAAAACATGAAGATTAAATTCAGAATGTCATTATAAATACTTGTTTTTATCCGTAATATGGGTACAACTGCATTATATTTCGTGAAAAAATAATCGATAGGTACTGATGTTGAATTTCCGACTCTGTGATTCATTGTTGTAGGTACTATAATTGCATTTATATTTCCTGCTTGAAATTGCCGCTTTGCTATATTGATAATATCTGTCAATGTTGGCGATCCCATTGAGCCGTGAACGTACTTTAAAGAAAAATTCATGATTTTCGTAACTTCGACTAAGAGGGGATAATAAATTTGTTTAGTATCGACACCAGTGATTTCATTTTCTTTTGTTAAATTCATGAATGGTATATCCTGAACTCCAAAAAATTTAAAGGGATAATTGTAAACATTTTTCAACTTCTCTGGAAAAATTTGAGTCTTTAAAGAATAAATTTCTTCTTTAAAAAATTGATTGAAGGGGTTATAGTTGTAGAATACAGCTGATCCATTTTGTAGAATTATTTTTAAAATCGAAATATTCAGAAACTTTCTAATCCAGGCATATTTTAGTATCTTGAGAAACGTATTAGCGTTCACGCGATCATAAGCAAAAATGATAAGCAGACATTTTGGCCTTGTATTATGAAAAAACTGTGCTAAAATATCAATTACCTCCTTGAGCGTTGTTATACTGTTATCAAGAGCAAAGTGCAATAAAACTGTTAATTTTACTGACATGACGTTATTGAACTGCGAAAAATTTATCAGATCCTTAGTATTATCATCAGACATCAGCATCGACAAATTCCTATTAAATAGAGGTATATCTTGCATTAATTCTTTAAAGATGAAATTGCACTGCTCATCTATGTTTATGGTATCATTTATAAACAAGTAGACTTCATGAGGTTTCGAATATTTTGATAATTCACTCTTAAGAATGTATGCCCAATCATGATTAGATGCGAATTTCGGCAATATTTGATACATTATTTAGTTTAGTTTAAATATACTGTTTTACACTCCGTCAAAGAACTTCTGCTTACGCATAACTGCTTATATAGCATGACTGGATGTCGGCTTCCTTCGAAACTTCTCGGCGACGAATATTGTATTTCTAATAAAATAAGATATTGATTGGTGTGTTACCGAGTCTGAGAAGGACTGTGTTATTATTACAATAGTTATGTAGTTGTAAACTCGTTTTTGTAGCATATTTCGCTTTGCTACGGTTTTCATATTATTTAAATTAGTGCGAAACATATACTATACTAATAACTGTCTATTTTCACAGAAAATAATGCTCAAACCGTGTACTGCAAAAAAAATAATGATTGATAAATATTTTGCCTTGAGAAAAGTTGTGCCATTATTGTAATTTTGTTTGAAATTGCAAACGCGTGTTTGCTATATTCAATATAGTAATTAAAATTTTGCTATAAGCATATTTCAAATTTATGTGAAGTGATACTATATAAGATGATTAGTACAATTACCTATTTTTTAGAAAACAATTTGCTAGTCATACATTATACTTTTGAATATTGCTAACAAAAGAAGTAATACTACTTTAGCGAGATGTGCTAACTCACAAAGAGCACAAAAATCGCGGTCGAATTAGCGAGATTGTAAAGTTGCGCGAGCACGCACTTGTGGCAATTTTAACGCGCCTCGAGGAGGCGAAAAGAAGAGTATGGCAAAGATTGCCGCGTAACGCGTGTAAGGGAGAGAAAAATCAGTAATTGCCCGAGACGCCAGTTTAATTCCTTCCGGCATAGCTGGCGCACTGTACTTTGATGGCTTAACCGAGAGATTTAGGCTTTCATGGAATGTTGCAATTACTCAGGAATGAGAGTTGAACGTTCGCTTTATTTCTCCCTTTTGCGTTATATCTTGACAGACTTTTTAGATAAAATTTTGGACATTTTCAACTTGACGGTCAGAATGTTTCAACTATAGATAAATAATAAAATGTCTATTTTTAACAAAAGCTACAACGATTTCGACAAAATAACACTGCCAAAGCAAACATCAATTAAAACTTTCATTACTCTACTCCTCCACAATCGAAAACACCGCCGCCCCCGCATCGACAAACAAAACACAGCGCATTGCAACGACCTCGTCTCTCGCGCTATTTGTCGCTTGATTTATGTCCCGACTAATCGCGTCGAAAGCGTGTATACGTGAGTGTCTCTCTCTCTCTCTGTACCCGGGAAAATCGCGCCTTATAACGCCTTTCCCACATTATGCGACGGGAGTGAGTCAAGCCAGCCGATCGAAACTACCCCCGATATAGAGGAAAAAGCCCGCGCATTTCGAGTTTTTCGATGTAACACGTCGTATATACCCCCGACCGAGATATTGGAGGGGCGGCGATTGGATCTACGTACTCCCACGCATTCGTGTATACATATATAGAATAAGCCGTTGGGTTTTTCAGGCCGTAGCTATAGCTACTGACACGAGGTTATGCGTGAATATTTTTTTTTGGGAAATAACGGTGTTGGCTTTGGTAATTTTTGTTTTCCTAAGCGGCCCATACCAAAGCTCTGTGGAGCAAATGTTTTAATGCTGGAATTTTTCCGCGTTAATTTATAAATAGAGTCTTAAAGCCTCGAGTTTGATTGTATAAAATAAGTCATATCGATGTTCCTACGCAAGTTCTGTAAATATATCTATTCGCATGGCTAGTCCGAAGTTTCAAAATAATACAATTTAAATGAGATAAAGATTGCAGCTTCCGCGGAATAATTATACATTTAACCAAGCATGAAGTATCTCTTAAACTACTTCCAGTGAATCCAGTTAAACTCATTGCGCAAAAGAAACTGCATAAGCGTGGCGCACGCGACTCACTCGCACAGACACACAGACTTTCTCAATGAAAAATCTTAATAACGGGCGTCGTCGTCGTTGACGTCGTCGCACCTCATAAAAAATCCGCGAAACAAAAGGCTCTGTGCCAACGTTTTAAAATCAGCGTTTTTTTACGATTCTCTTTAAAGGATGGCCATTGTTCCGCGTTGCTTTTTTTTTTGCCTTTCCAACGAGTGACAGCCGCGTATAATTGTAAACGACGAGATCGAAATAATTGTTAATAGCGCGTTTGGATAACGCATTGTTTTCATCTCTCTATTCAAACGTTTGCTATGAACTTTTCCTTTTTTTCGAGAAATCTTGTAAAAGAAAAATTAAGAAACACGCAACGAAAGTATTCTCAAGACACAAAACTGTCTAATCTCTTTTAAGCAGATTACCCCCACAGACCTCTCGAAAATTTCGGTCAGCCCACCATATGAGTGTATATGTATAGGTATACCATATACCGACCCTCGAATGGAAAACAAAACGATCCTCTTCCTCGTCCCGATACCGCCCACGACACATATTCATGCTCGCAGCCCTACTACCGTACATTATACGTATCCACACATATATATACACGAGAGCCGGCTCGACAACAGCGCCTCCGCAGCTGAAGCTGTATAGCCCGAGCAGACTCGCGGGACAGTACGGCGCCGACGTTCCCGCGCTGCGGCTGTCCGTTACACTCTCTGCTCTCGTCTATCCAACGCGTGCGATTATTTTCTTTCTATAATATAATAATAACCGGCCATTGTGTTTAGTGCTGGTGTGACAGGTGACGCGCGAATTTTGGAAGGATATATACAAAGCTCTCGTGCGACGTTGTATTATTACAAGGTGATATCGAGTGGTAATTGTGTTGTTGAATTTCGTTAGTGTTCAAACCGCATAAAAGTGCAGTTCTGTGACCGTTGTGAGAGAGTGGCAGCCGGTCGATGGTGACGATCACGATCTGCTGGATGCGGCTGGTGGTTTTGAATGGTACTTATATGCACAGTCGTTAGAATCATTTTTTTCCCTCTCCTTCTGTGCAAAGTCTTTCGTGTGTTTTTAGGCTTTGCACAGTTGCGAAAGTAATTATAGGATGATACATTGAATACTGAATCGTAAAAAAAATAACAACAACGTAAAACGAATCCCTAGAAAAAAAAAATACACACAGCCCGCAAAAGCCAGCAAACGTATTACCACGGAATAACACGTCAATTTAAACACGAGCCGGGAACAAAGCGACAGCGTAAAATGAAAAAAAGCTCTCGCTCTCTTTCCCCCGAATCGCGCGGACAAACCGACGAGCACATAACAAACACACAGAGAGATAGAAGCTGAAGGCAATTATGCGGACTGCAGTGCAGAGACGACTGCAACGAAAACTTTTTCGAGCGCAGCTCTGAAATCCGTTGTTTGAGTTTCGACGCCGCAGACACGTGTAGCGCCAGCTATAGGATATGCATCGAGCGCAGAGCTACAGTAGCTGCGCCGGGATTAGCCAGATTAGATTTCGTCGTCGGAGGCGGCGGACTACGAAAGATTTTCTGTGTGTTGGTAATACCTATATGTATAGCTGAGGCGTGTGTGTTTGACGAAAAGTTTTCGTGATTGTCTTGGGAGATACGGGAAAGACGTAGGATTTTCGGGAGTCTGTTTTGGTTGGCGGCAGTGGATGAAATGGAAATTCGTGTTAATTTGATGGATTTGAATTTGGATCAAGTTTTGAAATGTGAGGTAAAATTAAACGACGTGTTATGTATAGGAAACTGGGTTATCGAGTGATAAAAGTGACGCGTTACGGGTCTAGGTCTAGTGTATAGTTCGTATGAATTATTCTTACTCAGCAACCTTCGCGGTATCGATGTTTTTCTACACCAGGCACTTCGGATTTGACAAAGAAAATTGTTCTCCTCAGCCGAGTGTGCTGTTTTAGCGGAAAATCTGCCATAAATTTTTATAATAGGCTCTTCACAGCTTCGATCGTCAATTTCTCGAATGAGTTATTATATGAAAGTCCCGTCGACTTACGAGTCACTTGTTTAAAATTCCTCACAAAAATTAGCCACTGCAGACCATACATCACAGCTTCAGCTGATAACTTTTTTCCCTGCACAGGCATGATGCTTTAGAGGATCAGTGTGTCTGCACAACGACTGCCGTTAGTTCTTGGAAGCAAAAAACGAGGCGTGTGCGAGTTTAAGTGCGAGCCTCTATCTGAAATATTATTTTTTTTTCGAATCTCCTTTCTGCCGCTTTATCTATCGGTTAGAGAACACCGCAGCAGTGCTTTGCCGAACGCGATAAGTGGTAACGAGAAACTTGAGTAAAGTTTGCTGAAATTGTAGTTTTTTTTTCTTGCTAAAAATATCACACTTTCGGACTCTTGATTCACCACTTTTATTGCAGTTTCTCGAGTTTTGCTTTAACGATCCTCATTGAGTTCAGCGTTTAATTAGCTTAATCGTACCATCTACAAATATGCTCATTATATTCTTCGACGTATTCACACCGATTAATACTTACAAATTCATAAACCAAAATCCATGTGCACCATAATCACAAATCCTTCACGCAAGACTTATCCAACGAAATAATTCGGTGAAAGCTAAGTACGCGTTTCATCACAGACAGAAAAAAGGGGTTCTACAACCCACAAACGTACACTCGCGCAATCATCGGTCGGTGCGTGAGCAATAAATCGACGATCGCTCGCAGCCTCACTCATAATTCACCTCGTTCGAACCGCGTGCCTTTGTTTTCCTATACACGGCTTTTTTTACACTCTGCTTCTTGCACTTTTATTTTCGCTGTATATATGCAGGCGGCTCTTTCTGTATATTCCGCGCGCTGAATTTATTTCCCGAGGCGTCTCGCGCATACGGAGCATCGTGTATACGTGTATATTGTGTGGGTCGAGGAATTCGATGCGGGATGCGTATCTGCTTTGGGTCGAACGCGTGGAATATTTTTGCGTGTTATGAAATGCGCGAATTTGCTAATTACGGGAAGAGTATATTTTTTTTTGTTTGCGCGGTGTTGGATGACTGGATATGCTGGTATCCATTAAGAGAATAAGCTTGGAGTATGTATAAAAATATACATATTTTTTAATTAGGAAATACTTCGTGTTCGGTGTTCTGACTCATTACGTCATGTTATACTTTTGTTAAAAGTTTCTCGTTGATTAAGTTCGTTGCGTTGGCAAAGTTTTCGAAGAAAGATTCAAAATTTTGATAATTATTTCAATTTTGTATAAAAAGCTTGTACTCAAGAGAAAATTTAGACACAATCGCGACTCATAACGCTGACTAAACTTCTTTAATTCGTGAGAGTTTTCATTTCGTTCAAACAATCGTATAACCCTATCTACGCGAGAAAACTTTCTATGAAATTCTTTTCAATTTTCATTCCATCTAAAACGTTAAACTTCAACACGACTATTCCAGAACAATGAGCGTCTTCTCCCAGGCTAAACTTGTTCCCATTCTCTCTATTAACAAAACTAATTTTTTTTCCTCCACAAATCCCATCATCCACTCAATTTCCCCATACTCGAAATAAACCAGAAAAAAAAAATCATCCCAAACCACCAACAATAACTCAACGGCCAAAAAAGCATAAATCTTCCAAAACAAACGATCGATGCGTCCATTCTCAAAAACCCAGTGAAACCGCACACCGAATAAATTATCTCGGCCGACCATATAGCGTGTGTGCAGCCAGCACAAACAGAGATCGGGGACGCGTCCGCAGGCGACGACTTATCGGCGTACAGGCCTAGATAAAAGGATATCGCCCGCTGCTGCTTGCTGTCCGGCATACACACACCTGTTCACGAAGGGGCGAATGCGACACGCGATCCATCACGATTTCTCGCTCGGTCTCTATTTTTTTTTTTTTCGGTGTTTGCTCAACACGTGGCATGTGCAGTAGCAGCAGGTGCGAATCGGTTGGGGAGAATTTTTGGAAAGTTGAGAGTATTTTAGGGAAATTACAATAGGTTTACGAGTAGTATTTCAGAAAAGCTTCGAGATCGACCCAGTTTTTAACGAGCATCTCGAGGCGCTGGGGGGCGATTAGGAAAGCGCGCGCGCGTTTCTTCGCGCCTTCTTACGAAAGAGAGCAAATACACGCAGGAGAAATGGTGAGAGATTCAATTGCGAGCATGGGAATAACGCTGCGGTGTTAAACAATAAATGCATTCAAGGGAAATCAACGAAAGTCGGTCGTGCTGTGTAGAATTATGGCGTGGACGAGAAATTGTTTTGAAACGAGACGGTTTATTTTATTGTCGCTCGTATTTTTCTGTTACAAAACGTATAACGATTCCTGCTTATCTATTATACAATTATACGAGTTATAAAAGTATATCATAACGTTAACTAATTAGCAATAATGCTTGGATCGTTATTACACCAGGAAATGATAAATAATTCAATCACAGCTTTCGTTTCACATAACGACGATTACAACAGCACACGACGATCGATTCAGTATTCAATGTATCCGAAAGCTTCGAAAAAAAGTAAACTAAAGCATAGCAACGTTCTTCCACCTCACAGGTCTCGGCCAAGTCACAAGAGAGAGTCGGCACTAAAGCTCTCGTCGTCTCCACACTAAAATTAAACGCGCAGCTCGCCGGACACACGAGACTCTCGACGACGACGACGCCGGCGCTGCTGCTCTTCATTCACGTTTGAGAGTAGCGAGAGACGTATAGCCCACGTGCATCTCTCATGTTGCAGTGTATGTGTGTGTGCGTCTCTCTCTCTCCTCCTGGCAGAAGTGGCGACGGCGACGACTGCGGATTCAAGAGACTCGAGAATATAGTGGAGGAGTACCGGAGAGGTGTATTCTGGTTTGTTGTTTTCTTCGTAGTTTAATTGTGGGGGATAGAAAGAGAGAGAGAGAGAGAGAGAGAGAGAGGATTGAGCGGACTGCAGTTGGCGAACGGAGTTTTATAATTCGAGAGAGCTTTATTTTTTAATTTTTTATGAGTGATTGGACGAGAATCAAGAGGCTGATTAGGAGTATTTTTAGAAGCTTGATACGACGCGGGTCTAATTTTGATCGAAGCTTATAGACGTCGATGCTAAATTTACTTCAACTCGATCGGCCAATATTCCTGGCTTACTTTAATTCGGTTTTCTATAATGGAAACGAATTCGCGTATTTTTAACCGTACAAGTCGATAACTGCGATTCGAGCCTTGAACTACTATTTTATTACAAAAAAAAAAATCAAATAAATCAGCTGGTCGTCCAAGACAATCCTCTCTCTCTCTCTTTCTCTCTTCGAACTCAAGCTATACACAAACACGCGCACAGTAGCGCGTCGTTATCACGGCTGGTGATCCACTTACGTCCTGCTGTTAAATTGCCTACACTCGCTAGAGACTCACACGTGCGCGCGCGTATTAGAGCCGACGCCCGCACAGCGTATAATTACCCGACGGCCATTCCGGACGGTTAGCCACGAAACGCCCACTGTACCGAAAATTTCGCTGCTCTGCAGGCGCGCGATCGGCACTTTTCTGGAAATAATTAATCTACCGCAGTTGATTTATATACTCGATCGGCTATATACAGCGCGAGCTTTTCATTTCTCGCTCTCCGAGTCAATTAATTTGGCTTCGGTGCGTGTTTTAAATGGCTGCGGGATCGCAGGGGAGTTGGGTTTGATATACAATTTTTTGGTTCAGGGTGTATTTTGTGTTATTGTCTCGAGAGAGTCCTGGGAGGTATATTTGGAGCTTTCGAAACCGAAATTCTGGGTAGCCTCTGGTCAGCGACGATAGGTGTCGCATAGAAGCTTTCTTGTTCTCCTCGTCATGTTTCTCCGCTCAGCCTGCATATATAGCGGTATGTCTCACCTACATTGAAATTGCCTTGTTGGATTCACTATTTTGGCCGCTCATACTATTGGAAGAATCTTATTTTGTGTTTGAATTATTTACGCAAAAAATAAGATACGTGAGTTCGATTAATTAATTATTTAAGGACTTGTGGCGCAGATATTATTAATAGCAGTAAATAAGAAGCAGTAGGTCAAATAAATTGTACACAGATTTATGATTAATAGAATAATTGTGGCTAGCAGCCTTTATTCGCTTTATTTATCACTCAAAGACTTACTCAAGAATTTATCTTTACTTTATAAAAAGAATTGATATGTCGAGTCTCCGCAATTGTTGTTAATTTTGTTTAGGTTATTTTCAAAGTGTCGATTTTCTATGTTTAGCTTATTTCAATACTAGAGTATTAACGCGTTTGATAAACTCTTGAGTAAGTCTTTGAGTGATAAATAAAGCGAATAAAGGCTGCTGGCCACAATCATTCTATTAATCATAAATCGGTGTACAATTTATTTGACCTACTGCTCCTTATCTACTCCTATTAATAATATCTGCGCCACAAGTCCTTAAATAATTAATTAATCGAACTCACGAATCTTATTTTTCGCGTAAATAATTCAGACAAAAAATAAGATTCTTCCACTATATACATATTATCTGCTTGATAATTATGATTTATCTTACTAATTTTATCATATATAATATGTAACAAGTAAAATAAAAATATCAAAATATCGAAGAATCGTATGAACATTAATGCGGTGATGTGGTTTCATCGAAACCCTCCATACAAAGCTTAAAATTATATGAATAGCTCGTAAAACACATAACCGAGCAAGCCAAGCGACACTGAATTTTTCCACGAAGGTCCATTGTTATATAGAATCTACCAATTGCTCAACCAAAACTCATTGTTGTATGCGCGTTATTACCTTAATTATCCCGTATACATACCAAAAGTAAAAAATCTGCCTCTTTCTCTCTCTTCCTCCATCTAAAAAAAAAAAAAAAATGTATACCTCGTCGCATCCTTACGTAACGACTTCCGATCCCTGCTCTCATCGCTCTGAAAAAAAAATTGTCGGAAGCGCATACTCGTCGATGCTAGTGCGGCATTGTTGCCACACGGGATTTACATAGCGACTCATCCTCGCGTGCGCGTCTGTTTCCGCGGAAAGCCCCGTAGTAAGCCGCTTAGTGCTATGCTGCTCCGGATATGCTTCTTCTCTTTTTTTTTTTACATTTGTAATAAGCGCTGGAGATGACTCTGCGATTTCCGGATCCGACTGAATTGCTCCGCGGGCGGCTGTGCCGAGATATCGGTTCATGCTTTTGCTGATTTTTAGAGGAACGTTTTTTTTTTCGTTAAAACGGTGAGAATTGTTTGTACAATTATGAAATATTCATTATATGTACCGGAGAAATCTAGTGCATCGAGTGGATTCTCGATGTTTATCGGTGGATGAATTAAACAGTCGAGGATAGATCTTATCGAAATAGCATAAACTACTTCATATTGTGCATCGCTTTAATGGTACCGTTATACAAGATATCATTTCGTAAGAATTATTCAACGCGACGCATAATTAAAAACGTATTACAAACTATAATATAAAGTTCTACCGTTTTTTACTTATAATGCCAAGTCATTAGCGAGCTTCAGTGTCAGTCCGTTGGCAAAACACAACGCAAAGTACGAATTTTTCTTTGCCGTCGTCTTAACTTAAATAGCATTAACAGACGAGCGACCCCATGCAAAAAGCTCCGCGAGATACGTTACTTGGCGGGATTACACGCATCTGGCTTCGTCGAGACACTTCATTTTTTTTATACTCGACGACGTTATGAGCT
The DNA here is from genome assembly GCA_012977825.3 of Pteromalus puparum. NCBI lineage: Eukaryota > Metazoa > Arthropoda > Insecta > Hymenoptera > Pteromalidae > Pteromalus > Pteromalus puparum. The sequence goes on along the minus strand of CM053168.1, from coordinate 7,352,420 downwards.
GCTCTTACACGCCGTTAAATTATTAAATATTCTTGTAGCAATTAAAGAATTCGCCAAAAATTCCATCACCTCCTACAGGAATCAATCTCTTCCTTCAAACCCAGCGATTTTCGAGCCGGCGTGCAGTCTACCGGGACAGACAGTTACAAACTACTCTTAGCAGCGTATAATCCCGCGAATCACCGCTGCTCGCTCTCTCGTGCAGTTAGATATCGGCGAGTAGTCGTCGCGGTGAATGCACCACGAATAGGCCTTTTAAAGGCGCTTGCCTCGCGCACGAGCCTAAGGTGCACTGCTTACAAGGAGAATATAACGTATACGCGTCTCGTCTGTATGTGACGTAAAGATTTTCCTCGGGTAATTCGCGCTGATTTCCAGTAGAGCTAGCGTTTTGCGTTACGTCAGTTGGTTATTCAACGACGAGGTGCTGATGATTGCTGATAGGATGATTAGTGCTTTTTCGTGGGTGATGTATTTTTTTGAAGGGTTCAAGTCGAGTTTTCTATGATTTTAGTACCGTTTATGTATATATTTTACGTAACCGTGCGATCGAGGGATTTCGATAAGTTTTCTTATGATTCAAAGGGGCAAACTTTCTATAAGCATCAGCGTAACTCTCCATACGAATACACAGAGTATAATCGTATACAAACGTTAAAAATTCGTAAACGTGCGCGTTATTATAAAATTCCTTAAATTTCAAAGCAAGCGTACAATGAATAATTCATCGCACGTACCCCGACGTAAGAGCACGTATCCCACGCATCAACCATCGAATAAAAGTCACCCTTTCCGAACAACAAACACATTACACCCTCTGCCAATTTAACTTTTGGCCCTAACCCTATCAGAGAGCGAAAAGAAGAAAAAAACAGAGCAACCCAACCGACGTAACTTTTTTCACGGCCGGTTTTACGGCTCGCGACGACGACGTACACACACCGGCTGCGGCCTTCCTTTAACAGCCGCTGCGTGCGCGCATTGTTTTACGGGCTTCTTTAGATTTCCGCTTCTCTCGCGAGCGGACTTTATACGGCCGCGAATATTTCTCCCTGTGTATATAAGTATATAGACTGGTTGGTGTAGGTTCGAGGACCGCTCGGTGCACGCGTGCCTTGAATGTAAGTTGAGGATGAAGAGAAGATATGGTGTTTCATTTCCGGAATTAGCGACAATGAGCGATTCTCAACGCGTGGGAGGAAGAGGCTGGTGTGTGGGTATCAGGATGAATCGATAAGTGATGATCGATTTAACGGGACGTATTACAGCCATCAAACAAAATAGTTTTGCGAGCAGTTTTGGACTGGCCTATCCCCTACCGCTAGAATTTTTTGGCTTTCTAGTGTCTGACTATAGCGACGATAGGTGGCGCATAGACACTTTCCTACAACCTTCATCATTATAAGGCATGTAAACTGTAAATATATAGGAGTGTCCCATGTATCTCAAAACTGCCTTTTTGGTCCTGCTTAGACCCACTCATGCTTGTACTATGACTGTTTATGTGATGCACATGGAAAAAATCCTTAATAAAATTCACATTTTACTTTTACAGTATATAAGTTCTCTTCGAAAATTACTGCAATAACTATAGTTTCAACTTCGCTATAGCTAATACATATACGTCAACAACGCGAAGAGTTAATTGGTTCATCGCGTGCTTCTAAAAATTAAAAATCTCTGGCACAATAACCAACTCTGTACAATTATACCCACCAACAGGCAAAAATAACTACAGACATCACGCATTATCAGTCATTGTTCAAACGACAGGTTGTCATTGGCGAAAAAAAACGAGTATAATATAGTAGTATCCTATATATCTCGTGCATTACATTTGAAAAAAAAAGTAGGCCACGCAAAGAAAATCCATACAAGCACATACATAAAATTACGTGTGTTATTCCGGCGGCGTTGACCCGCAGCATTGATTATATGCCTGAAGTTCGCGTGCTGAGTCGGTTCGAGATTTTCTAATGCAAGCCTCGGCTTATCCGAGCACAAGTGCAGCGGCTAACCCGATTTCGCGCGAGCGCCGGAGTCGAGAAAATGAGCGAGATCCAGCTTGTTGATAAAGAAGGTCGTTCCTTTGAGGATAATAAAAGCGAAGAGGCGAAAGAAGGGAGAGAAACGCGAAGCCGGTAGTAAATGTGTCGCTCTCGGTTGGATCGTATAAGGGAAAGACAGAGGAAGGGTTTTTTTTTTATACTTGAGAGTGTCAAACGTTTGGGATGTGTATAAAAATCGAATTTTCTTTTCTCTCCAAGTTTGCTTTACTCCGAAAGCATTTCGACGTTTTTCAAGCTTCCAAATGATTACTCCTTATCTTTATAGGCTTTTGTGCTGCATAATAATGCTCAAAGCGACGTTTCCCTATCTCAAGCGATATCTTCCACTGTGCGTTTACGAATCATTAAAACGGCTCACTCCATAGCACGACTATTTTCCTCTTTCTCGCTCACAACCCGCAAAAAAACAAGAAAATAGTCTCTCTCTCTCTCTCCTCTCTTTTTTTACTTCCGCGAAAATTGCACAGATGCTCCGTCGATAAAGAATCGTGTTTACAGCGTAGCGCGAAGAAAATTTTTCCCACCGCCTTCAAAATCGCTCGCTCTTATATACCCGCACAAGATCCCGAACTCGAGATTACGACACTCCAAGCATAGGGTGAAAGAACAGACTGCGACTCCACCTTGGATGCGTGTGTCTCTCTCTCTCTCTCTCTCTCTCTCTCTCTCTCTCTCTCTCTCTCTCTCTCTCTCTCTCTCTCTCTCTCCGGTAAAAAGAGAGCCTCTTACATAGAGACGAGAGAGAGAGAGAGAGAGAGAGAGACAAACAGAAGTGAAAGGGGGACAGGAAGCGCTGAGCGAGCAGGTAACGCTCGACGACAGTGTGTGCGCGACTTCCGGTGTGGATAACGCGCGACAAAGGGGGATATCCTTCCTCCCGCGCGAGAGCGATGAAATAAACACCGCGACGATAGAAGAGAAGAGGACGACGAGTCGTTGTTTTCCACGACTTGAGGAAAATATCTCTATATGCAGAAAACGTTTTCGATATGATAAATCCGTCGATAAATCGACGAGCCAAAAGAGTCGAAAAATTTAATAGCCTAGTGACCCATTTCTCTTTCTCTCTCCCTCTTATAAATCTCTCGCACATGCACACACGTCGTACCCTTTTATTTCGCCCGTTTGCAGTTTTATACTTGGCAACTTGCCTCCTGAGCCTCGAATCCCTCCAATGAGGGATGAAAGGCCTTCGGGCAACGATGCGATGTCTCCGCTTTTGCTCTACTGGCTTGTGTACGCTCTAAATTATACATGCACCAAAGTCGATAAAAGTCCTGCTCGATAAATTATTCTTCGTAGTGTAATCGCTCTCGGACTTAACGAGAATCGAAAACTACGTTGCGACAAGGTAAACAAACTTGTATAATTTCAAGAAGCTCGACACTCCGACTTGTGTAATTCGATCGATCGGAAGTTATAACGCGACGCTCGTTATTAAACTTACGCCCTTCGATTTCTTAGACTCGGTAGAGTCGCAGACGGTTCAAATGAGCAAAGTTCGACCTGTGCGCGAAGTGAGTCTCATTGTTGTCTGTCCTCAGCTGACCGAGTAATTTCTCAGAGGGAAACTCTGCGGTGTGATAAATGTCGCTGCTTTCGAGATAAAATATTTCAATTTTGATAGGACGACGCGAGCTAGAGAGCGTCGGTTCGTGATTAATGATGGTTCGGTTCTTCCTCGCTTTCCGTGAGATATGGTCGAGTTTTTGCGCTTGGAGGTTCAGATAGTTTGAAGATAGAAATATTCTCGCGCTAGTAACTTGAGAAATAACAAACTTATATATTTCCAAATTAATCATGCTTCGTATATCTTGTTAAATTCATGCACTTTTTCTCGATAAACTTCGTACAAAGACGCTGTGTCTCGCGGAAGCGTCATCTTGCAAGGATCTCCCATTTCAAGCGAACAAGGGCCGTCGCATCCCATCGATCCCACCCGATAGTCCTCCAGAAGGTGTATAAGCTACAAAGCATGTGGGTGACGTCGTCGCGCAGCGACTATAAAAATTCTTGCACGTGTGGGCGAGAGGTGACGCGATAATATAACGATGCACATATTCATTGTCGCATTTCCGTGGACTATAGCCTACGCTAATGGTGCAGTTAATAAGCCGTCGTTCGTTCCAAGTGAGAGACGAAGTATGTGCATTGAAATTTTGCGGAGGTTGTGAATATTCTCAGATGAAAAATCGACGTTGAGAATTAATATCAACGATCTTGGAGTTAACGTAGCTGAATGACTCGGTTTTACGGAAAAAAGTCGATTGTCATCCAACGACGCGCGCGGCCTATATACCGAATGAGAGATGTCGTCGATTCATCATCCTTGTCGTCGCTCACAGATTGACGCCATTGTTACCGTTACAATAAGGTCTGGAATAAGGTCGTCACAGCGCTGGATAAAAACCGTAAGAATGCTGGCGGAATCTCTCTCTCTCTCAATTGCGCCGCTTCATAGAAATCCTCGATGCTGGCGGTACAGTCGATGCGGCTTTACGAATTTAAAGTAAACGTCGCTTGCAGCATTTAACGAAAGGAATAAAAGGACGTTGATATTCTTCTTGTTTACTACTTTTGGTAAGCTTCCAAAATTTTCACAAATCTTTTCAAAGAATCAAAGGAACAATGCGAGAGATATCGATTCGTTTCTCTATTGTGTGTCTATGTGACAGACTCCGCAGCGATAAAAAGCTACCACCACATCTGACACACTTTCTGCATATCAAAACGTTGAAATAGAAATATCTTCCTTATCGTTCGATATACATACTCATAAAAATGATGTAACTCCCATCCTAGATAATAATAGAAGTTCGTTCTTTTTTAATAGAAAAGTTTCCAGTACAGGATTTCCTTTCGGTTTTACTAGCCTGCGTCAGCGTTCGCAATATCGCTCCTCCTCGGTCACTGAACTTTCGGTCCAAGCGATAACTTCCCTCCACGAACACAGACACACTCTCCTCCATACCTAAATATTTCTCTGGCAGAGCAGCTCTATTCACCAAACTCCAAACAATAACGAAATTGCATTCCGTTTTCCAGGGACACCCACGCGAAGCTTCCGGAGTATACATGTATTGAGAGCGATAAGTCGTCGGAAGCGTGCGGATTTGTCCATTCCTTCCGCGCGCGCGATTAATCAAGCCGGCGTATGTGCGTCTATACCGCGTCATCTCTCTCGTCTGGCTAATCGTCCAGTCGACTCGCATTCATCATTCAAAGCTACGCGTTGATCCAATTGTACGAAAGTCGTGTTCAGAGTGTCGGTTCTGAGAAGCCTTTTACGACTCTCACGAATTTCAATCCCAAATTGCACTCGAGCGAATTTCGTATCTGGTCCAGTATATTTTATTGATAATAATCCGTGTAAGCCGTCAGCGAGCAATAACGCACAACGAATCAATTCTCCGCTTATATGCCCTCGAATCGTGGGGTGCCTCAATTATTAAATTCTCATTTCTCTCACAGTGTAGTAGCAAATCCCAGTAGCGCTTAAACATTTCGCGGGAAATCGGGTATTCCGAGCTCGGTTAGCACAAGCCATGATTCACTTATATATCTCCGTTTAGTGCTGGCTTTTGAGCCTGTTGCCGTCTCGTAAATTCATCCTAGAGGCCTGACTCTGTGCAACTGCTAGCGAACAGGCGCAATGCGGACGAAGCAGCTTTCACGCGTGGAGATCGTAAATCGTCGAGTCTGGATTGTTCTTCGATTGCGGTGTTTAACGGTTTTATTAGTTTATGTAATATACCAAGTATAATTTCGACAATTTTTATACAGGACAGAAAAAAAGCATAGTGTACTTCTTGAATTCTCGCCCTCCGAAAAATAAATTCTCACCGCTGCTCGAATGAGTTTCTCGGCTGAGTTACGCCGCGGCCGCTTATCTCCGCGTGCGAGAAATTGCCATTTTTTTTACATCCCACTGCGGCGGCTGCGCTTCATTTCGCGCGAGGAACGCGCATCGCTTTCTCCGCGCTGTGCAGTGTTTTATGCGCAAGGAAAGGGAGAGGAGAATGTGTATAGGAAGCGGTGTGTATACGTGGATAGAAAAAAGGATTGAATAATTGGACGGATTAACGTTTTTGTGCCACTTGAAGGAAAGTGTCTTTACCGGCGGGTCGTACGATTGCGTAAAGAAAATTTATTCTATATAAACATAATTCTATCGTTATTAGCGATCGTATTTTTACCCATTCGGTTTTCCCGTAGGCGTTCTTACAACATCCCACAAAAACAAACAAACCATCGAGCTCTGCCAAATGTATTACGCGATTCACGCGTTGGCCGAAAGCAGGCAACGTCGTCTTGGCATCATGCTCGATCGCGCTCTCGCCCTTTCGTTCGTCTGATGCGTCTACCTCCTCGATGCTACGGACCGTCTACGGGCCGTTGCTATTTTAAGCTCAAGCGATTTCTCTCTCTTTTACTCTCGTCGTCGAGCTGGTAAATACACCGCCGCGAAAATAGTCGTCGTATATACCGCGAAAGAATCTTTTGGCTGACGATAGTCGTGATGTGTGCGTGTGTATGCTAAAGTTTGTTTCAAGTGCTTTTTGTGATTTATAATACTTGGAAAATGTATGAAAATATTATTCAAGGAGATGGACGATATCGAGACTGGAATAAATCATATTACGAACAGTCGCATTTGAATGTCACCGATTGATAAGTTATCTTTGCGTATATGTATGTAGGAAACTAAAATCGAGCCCGAGAACTACTTTCGAACGACTTTTATAAAAGTAGATATACACTTAGTAAATCTCGAAACTTTTACTGAAGTGCGGTATTCAGCCATAAGATTTGTTTCACGATGATCGCATTGAATGTAGGTGGCGCATTGGCGCTTTCCAGTTCCCTTTATCATTTTCTTTGCTGATACTGCATATGTAGCGGTGTATTACCCATTCAAAAACTGCCTTCTTGGGCCGCTCATGCTTGAACCTGGTTGCAGTGGTAATATAGCTCTCGATGTATATATTAAGTTCTTCGATAAACACAATTAACTCGATTCGCTCTGGGTTGTTGTGTGTGCGTTGCACAGCCAAAAGCGCGCGGCTATTAATTTCACGGAGTTTTCAACCTGTTATACTCCCCTCTCCTAATCTAAAGCGTTTTTGCTCGTATAGCCATGTTTTCATATACACTACATCAAAGCACGTCTTAAAGATATTACGCGCATCGACGCTTCGAGAGGCGGTAACTGTAAATATTGGCGGAAACGCCTCGAAAATTGGGTCGTATGCGCGCGAGGAAAAAGGTGTAATATAAAGTGTGCAACTGCGGGGAAAAGCGCTCTCTCACCAGGAAAAAAGACTTTTGAGCAGTTGTCGAGAGAGAGCGATAGCGTTTGATGTTTTTTTGCTGCTTTGTTTTTGTATTCGCGAGGAGACGATGGCCTACTTGGGGGGCGAATGTACTTGGCAAAATTTCGTTCCACTTTATTCGAGAGTTTAAAGGCATCCTTTTGGAGTGTCATTCTCTCTGTGTGTGTTCGGTTCGATGCGGTTTAAATGAATCTATGCTAGAAAGTTTACACGTTTAAGTGCTTTTCCGTTAGCTGCGGGCTGCAGTCGTAAATTCAAATTTCAGGTTATTTGATCGGTGGATATAGGCGACATTAAACTCGTGCGCTCGAGTTTTTTTTTTTTTTGAAAAATGCAACTAACGCGTTACCAGTTTTTGACGGATTTACAGTTGACGGAAGAAATCCGAGCTATAAATAATTTATTAGCTTTTTCCTCGCATAGCTGACGGCGCGTACCACGCAATTAAGCCTGGTATAACAATAAAATGAGTAAAAGATTAGTTCCACCTTATACTTAGAGCCTCTGAAAAGCTTTAGGCGAAGATAACGTCGTATCCTACAATGTATACTTACTTTGGCACGAGAGCGAAGCTTTCACATAAAACCTACGCCTTATCTATTCCTTACCTCCGGCTCTCATACCTTTCAGAGTCATGTCGGAGGACTCTGTGGAAAACAATAATTATACGACGTTATAAGCGCAATTTTCGTACCGAATGCTCACATCTCGCGATGTGTCTTTCGCAACTTTCGAAAACTTTCAATTAAATGCACTTTCCAACGCCGGCGAACAAAGTATCTTCCATTCACCGATAATTATATGTATTATGTACGCGTCGAAGGCGTGCGCATCTCTTTAGCCGCCAATTAGCGAATGTTCATTCCGCCTGCACGCAAGTACCGTTCATCGTCTATAGATTTCGATAATTAATTGAGGAAATTTCAAGGATAGCACGTTTACGATGATTATATCTCTAGTCACGCAGTTCCTCTTTAGTTTTCCGCGGATTTTCACACCCAATCGGTAACTTGATCCGAAGATTATTACCAGGTTATTATTGGAAAGGGTGTTGAACAGGTTTTAACAAGTACTTTGATCTCTTTGGAAATAGTTTTAATAATATCTATTAAAAATAATGCATTAGCTTGTTTTGCACCGCACAAACAACCCTGTATCACTTCTTTGCAAGGCTGCAGTAGCCTGTTTTAAATTGCAAAACTTAACGCTTTTACAAAGTTATCAATAGATTACTCGCTTCGGAATAGATAACAGGTATTAAAATATTTTCAAACGACTCGCGCTAAAACGCTTTTTCTCCTAAAATATTCTCCCTTATATCATCTGCATTAAAAATAAACACTCTAAAAATCCGTTAATTCCGACCGCTTTTCCGCTCAGCTCCACATCCGTCATTCAGTGCAAATGAGCAACGGTCGCGTCAAACTCTCATCCTCTCTCACAAATCCCCGTCGCTTCACGTGTCGTCTTTGGGCTAATTGTCGAACTTTTCCCCCCTTTTAATTGCAAATCAGTGACACTTAGGATCGCTCTCGGGATATGCCCACACGACACCCACGCTTAGGGTTACCCACGCGCGCTTGCCCGCAAATTATATGCACAGGCTGTTTACAGCCACGCGCGCATATAATCGCGACTAATTTAGATATAGCCGCTTGCCGTGTTACGCGGTGAGGTGGTCGGTTGGCTTTGCAATTTTTTTTTTTTAAGAACGATCGGTATTTTTTGACGTGATTGAGTTGTTCTACGAGAAATTTGTTGCGAATGACGATTATGGGAGGATCAGGAAATGATATGTGGAACGAAATTGTTCGAGCGTGATGATATTTTTCGCGGATTAAATATCGCAAACTGGTCTTGCTGCTCCAGCTGTCACGAGACCATAATTGGAAAGCAGGTCAAACGAAGATATTTCCGTAAAAAAAAGTACTCGCTAGCTAGTCCATACCATACACAACAACATCGTCAGATCTGATTATTATTTCTACGTATTCAACGGCGATCCTATTTTAGATCAGTGTAACGCCAGCAAGTCACTGACCAGCCAACGACTTGTGTGCGTATATACTCCAATGTTCATCAGCAAATGAGATTGCATTGATAATAACTCTCTTGATCCGGGTATATACGGGTGGCGGCTTATTCATCAGCCAGGAGTAATTATTTTCTTTCACTGCTCATAAATGGATCCGCCAGTAATTAGCGCCGTAACATAATAGCGAAAGCGCAAAAAAATTACACGAGGCCGCGGGTTTGCATTCAGTGTCGAAACGTTCATCACCATTAAGAAACGGACGCAATTAGAACAGCTTTCTTTAGCAACCATAGTATACACATAGTGTGTCAATAATCGATCGCTCAATTGTAAGCAAACATTGGCAGTGAAATTTTCAACGCGCGCTGTTAGCAATCGTCGATATTTAACCTCGAGTGCATACAGCCTGAATAGCTGCATTACCGCAATGAATGTCAATTCAACGACTTCATCTCGCTCTCTCTCTCTCTCTCTCTCTCTGTCGTCGATTGCCGATAATCGATTCGCTCATTCAATTTCGATAAGCGAGGCGTTTGTACTTTCACAACCAGCGACGATGCCTACGCGACAAGTGTCTTGATTTATGCGAGAGTTACTGGATAGACGGTTGTTGTGTTTTAAATGGCTACTCGACGTAATATCGATATAGTAGCTAGTGCGACAATCGTCGAGAGAAGCCCATTGTGTGCCGTTTGAGCGACAGGCTAAACTAATTTCTCGGGCGATTATGTCACTAGTTACCAGCGCGAATCCAATCGTGACGGTTTTCATCACAGCGAGACGTGGATTGATTCTGTTACGTATTATCGTCGGTACAACTGGTTTTATCTGTCGATATTTTATAGACGTGGGATACGAACATGCATTTTGTCGGGGCGAAAATTCTGCTATCGTTACTCTCTCAGCTATTATGCTCTCTGTGATGTATCAATTTATCAGCGATGAATTATGATTCGACGTGGCGAAATTGCGAAAAAAGAGTGGATCACCAGCTATAGCTCAGAGTTTATAAAATAAGGAAAAAATTGTATTTTAGAAAGCCCGTTTATATTCCAGATCAAGCAGCAGAGGTGAAATCCGAAGAAAGTGTGCTAGCTGCAGTGAAAATTTCTTTTCGTGTGAAATACAATAGTGCCGGCTATCGCGAGTGACATCTATGTGAAATAAAAAAAATGACGCGTCATCGCGTCGATTCACTGTGCGGTTAAAGCGAAACTAAAAGACCATAACATTTCGAGCGAACACAGTAGCAGAAGACTTGAGAAGATGCATCAGTCCGCCTCCGCGGAAGCAGCTTCGCCGGGTGGCAGAAGACTGTCCAGGAGCTTCCACTCTTGTCTTCGTGGAGCTGATCACGATGACACTGAATCAGGTATTTTTGAATTTACGATTATTAGCAATGTAAACGCACTTGCATAGGTATAGTCATCGAAACGATTTGGATGGAGATTAGTGTTCCTTTTAGAACGACGCATTAAATGCAAATGTTCGGTTACCGCTCAAAGCTCGAAAAAAAACCGTATACGAGAGCAGAATATGCAGTTCAAAGAGAGCCTCTCTCTCTGTTATTATTTTTCTTTGAATATTCATGGGCAATTAAAGCATTCCAATAATAAATATAGGTCATAAAACGTGCGCGTTCGCGGAGTCCATACTTGCAAATGAGTCGCGGAAACGTAACTGAAAAAGGTCATTAAAAGCCTAATGAAAGGTATAGGGGTTCTATTTTTATGGCATTCCTCTCTGGGGAGAACTTTTTCATCCGACGACGACGACGACGACGACGACGACGCTTTTCCTCAAGTATATAAGTTTTAAATTTATGCAGAATTTTACTTTGGATTTTTCTTAGTACTTCATGCATATCCTCGGATGCTCGAGTTATATTTTACGAGAAGCTGCATAACAAATGTTATTGAACTTTAAGTAGTCACAGTTGTAAAACGTATGAAAAACGAAGTCGACTGAGTTTTAATTAATATTTGCCATATAGAGTATAATAATCCTATTAAACTTCTATTTATGACGCAACTTGAAGTTTCTATACATACACTGGATTAATGAATCTCCAGGGATTCTTCGTCTTCTTTGTGTAGCTCAGCAGCGCATCTCTCAAATTTAGATATCATTATCCTCCCATCCCGATAACACCGGCTCACGACGTCTTATTATAGCTACCGTGCACTACATACCATATACACACTGCTTATCCCAAATCCCCTGATGCAGTATATCCCCGTGCACACAGAGAACTCTTTATCGGTGCACACGTGATTTTCCTCTCCTTCCTCCTCTCTTTCTTCGACTCTACAACACACAGGCTGTATGCCCTCGCGAAGCCCTCGGCGATCAGTTGGCCGTCTCGCTTCATCGGTCGCGCGTCGTCGCTGCCGCGGAATTATTGTGCCATTTTAGAAGAACCGATTGTGTTCCGATACGCTCGAGAAGCTCAAAGAATTTTTTTCTTTATTGACGTGTTGAGAATTATTGCTTTTGTGAACTGTGACTCGTTGCGGTTGACACTGTTGTCGATGAGGATATTACGAAGAATTATAGCTCGCCGATATGAAGCTGAGATGTGTACGCTCGGAGGTTAGCCATTGCTGCAAACGTAGGTTGAAATTGATTTTAATATTCGAATTTCAATCAGTTATAATCGATAAGAAAGTGCCACGACTAATGGTTTCGAATTTGCAAAAGCGCGTGAGAGTAATCGAAGCTGTTGCTAAACGAACTTCAGGATAATTAGAAGCATTAATTTGCGCGGTGTGTGTATCTGTAACCGTAAAACTAAGCAATAAGTAATCAGAAGCGTGAAGCTCACACACGAGTACGTGATGTGTTTTTTCTTCTTATTTCCCTTCGGCAAATCCGTTATGGAGAGCGGTTCGTCGTTTCGATGTACGATTAGTAGTCATTTTTAGTGTACTTATCGAGAAACGCCGTAGCACAAATAAAGCCGTTCGTTAAACCGGTATCTCCGGGGGCAGCAGCGCAGCTTCTTCTCGGCTACGACATTACCTCGCGATAATTTCAAATTACTTTAATTGAATTTCGTCATTAAACCCGTGTACACACGAGATTGAGCCTAGCGATTGCACTGAGACTCGTTTGTATAAAATGCCATTTTTATACAGTAGTCGGATCGATACCATATTTACAGAAAACTAGATCCACAGAAGGATATCGATCAGAAAGTCAACAACCTCTCGAGCCTAATCTCTTAAACTTCAGTGCATGATCCATACGCGCCGTATAATAATAACACACAAACGCAACCACGGCTCTGAAAATTCCGCGATACTTCAAACTCAAACCGCGAAGCTCATTTGCATAGGCAAGCTCTGGATTTTTTCTCCTTTTCCCGAAGCGCGGACCTAAACACCGAGTACAGGCTTGACTTCCTCGAAGCCAAAGCCGTCCATTATCCACAGCTTTACCAGCGCGTCGGGAAAACAAAACCGCATATATATCCCGCATCGACTCGTGGTCGTTAAGTTCGGAATGCACGCGTTTTGCGCTCGGTCTCTCTTTCCTTCTTTCTCTCGTGTATAATGAATTATAGCGGCGACACTGCGCTATACCGAGAGAGCGACAGCCATCTCTTCATTATATGCAAGAGAGAAGAAGCCTCCTCGTGCAGCCGGCCGGTAATTAAATTGGCTCTACGGATCGGTTGCTTTACGTGAGCCGAGGCTTCCTCACCTGATGTTAGAGACGTTGGCTACAGCCTTCTTCTTCTTTCTTTTGGTAGGGAGGAAAATTACCCCGGTAGAGAGCGCGATGTATACATGCAGAGTAGCTTCTATAGGAGAACTTGGCGCAAAAACTGACAGAGGGAATGAAGAGTTGCTGCCCCGTAGTTTTTGCACCGGTCGTTGCCTGCTTCGAAGAAGAAGATTACGGGAATTACGCTTTTTAGTTGACACCTGCGTCGATTGCCCCGGTGTTTTGAGGATAAGGGCTTTTATAAACGTCTTGAATTCATCATTCCGATCATCGCTGTGATATACGGATCCGAAAATAGAAAATACTCAGGATACCTTCGAAGAAAAAGCCGAGCGGTCAGTGTACCATCTCTAAATAGCTCTCGCGCACGCAACCTGGACAAAAAACTTCAACTTTGTAACAAACGCCGCTCGCATTCCTCGGCAAGAGGGTAAAAACTCGCGCGAGGTCCTCTCGCGTCGCCGCGAATTAACGAATCTCATTCTTATCGTTCCTGGGACGCAATGATGCGCTCTGGAATATGACGATGGCGCCTCGACTGGCTGTTAAGGGGAGAAGGGAGAAGAGCCTTCAATTGGCGCACTCGATCACATCGGAGAGTGCATTCCGAGTCATTAGAGCCGAGTCGGAGTGTATTAAGTCAGACGAGGGATCGTCGTGGTGGTGATTTTGTGGATGGTAGGGGGGAGGGATTTTATGGGATGCGTTGCTGGAAATAGTTTGATTTTATCGGATGCCATTGTTTTGATTTGCTGGATCTTATGTGATTGATGAATTTTTATGAGTTTTCGGTGAAGTGATTTTGATTTGAATTATTCATGCCAGCAGCGATTAAATTACGCAATTAGTTAATATACCTTGCGGTTGTGTATTGCAATAATGACGGTACAATAGATGCAATTGCTCAACTCTTTGTCTGTCAAGAATTATAATTGTCTCTAGTTATACTTGATGAAAGTTATTTCACATGATTATTATTGCACATTTTTTCCAAATACCAAGCTCTATAAGTAAAAATCGCTAGATCATTTCAATTACATCTGTAACTGTTCCGATCTTGTTACGTCCATCATTACACCCTATATCACAGTCTCATGGTTTCACACTCAACTTTCTGCAGAGCATACGAGGTCCTTTTCTCATCAATAATAATCATCATTGGCCTTGTTTCATTACGTAATCTCATCCTCATTATTATCATTCTTATTTTTGTTGCTGTTCCGACGACTCATTATCGTAAATACAGTTATCATCACCCTTGCTCCTCTTCTCGTTTCAACTTGGAATCGCTATCGAATTGGCTTTCCCGCGTGTACGAAGAGTAATTACCTTAAATACGATATCCAACTTCAATAATCTCGCGCATACCGGAAAGTAAATTCACCTCGCAGAAAAGTAACTGCTTACCATTAGAAAATAATTAGATTCTAATTGAGATGCGCAATAATTAAGCTCCGTCTAGGAATCTCTTGCCGCGCATACCATGGCAGAAAAGCTCGTCACAACTTTATACCCCCCGAGCTGCATATTAAATTCATCCTCTTCCTCTAGCTCTCTCTCTCTCTCTCTCTCTCTCTCTCTCGCTCTCTCTCTCTCCTATCAAGCAACATCGTATTTGTTCATCAGCTCGCAGCAACAAAAATCCCTCTATCTCATTTCACTCCCAGTCTGTCCCGAGGCACCTCTTGGAGAAAAAAAAGAAACAAACACGCCGTCGGCACAGACGCAAGAAGAAGAAGCTCAAAGCCGACGACGATGAAGAAAAGAAGGTGATACGCCTGCCGCGGCGCACGTCGCCCATATTTCTCTCTCCTTCTCTCTCCTGGGCAAAGACTCGCGCACATTATAATTACAGCGATGGCCCTGAACCACGTAGGGTATAACCTTGCCGCCCGTTTTCATTCACTGTCAATTATTCGCCGCGGCGCGCAAAGACCCCCGGCGCGAGCTTCTTCTTTTCCCTCCTCCTTTGGCTTATTTCTTCCTCTTCTTATTCTTATTCTCTCCTCCTCCTCCTTCTCTGCGAACGCGAGCTTGTATCGACAGCTCGGGGACGACTTTCTGGACTTTTTGCGCGTATGAATTTCGCGTCGCGAGCTTTGAAGGAAAGGGTAATTGGGCTGTTAAAGCGATGAGATTTTAAAGGATGTATTTAAAAGAGGGGCTGACGGGGAGGAAAATCGAGAGTGGAATTTATGAGAGGAATAATTAATGTTGTGCGAGGATGTGGTTTACGAGAATATAGATGGGGGAGGACTAGTTTTCAGAGCTTGAATAAATTATAATCGAGCGTATCGATGTGTTTTGATTATAACGAACTGGAGTACAGATATACGAGCGGGGATTGTTTGTTTTCGCGCGTGAGCTGAAAAAAAAATGGTAATTAATGAGATGAAGTGTTGCTCGTAAATCATTTTGATATTTGAATACATTGTATATTCTTTGGGTTTCAGAAATAACGCCGAATCTCGCGATTAATCCTCCGATATTTCCTCGTTCTTTCGCTAATCCGGTCGATTCTATTTCTGGATCACTTCCCATTTCTTTCTTCCTTTTCCTTTTTTGCGAACACTCGGTACCTACCGCCATTTTTTACGTCTCGCAACATAAAAATATCTTGGTAGCTTTATAATCCAAGCCGTCTTTCTTTTTTCTCTCAATCGCACTTTTCTTTGGCAAATAATTCAAAATACTTTACAACGAAATCAATTTCAACTCCGCCGCAGAAATATTCACTGGAATCCCCTCGTTTTCACAAAATTCCAAAAAGAAAAGAAGACAAGATTCACGACTGACCGATCGGCAGTCTGCCAGACGCCGGCTTTCCACATAGGTATATATATACACCTATATGCACCCCAGACGTCTGGGCTACGAGGTATATAAGAAAGAGGCCGGCGCAACATCTGGAGTGCGCGGGAAGATGTATCACGAGAGCACGTCTTCCGTAAGGTGCACTGCACATCACATACGCGAGCCGTTATAAATATGCCCTGATCGACAGCTCGCACGGCGTCTGGGATCTCGATGGGTTTATTAGGAGGAAGAGCCGTTTCTGCTGTGCGCGTATACATCGACGATGCGATTCACGTGCATCCGGAAAATACTGTTTTATTGAAAGTTTAGGTTTTTTAATATATCATATTCATGGGTTATTCACGAATCCACATACCGGTCGTTCAACCTCCAGTTTAATTATCCCTAAAAGGAGCCCCGACAGCCAATTAATCGCACTCGATTCCCACGCTATATAAAGACGGACATACTCGAGCAAAAAATTTATAAACCAGCGGAAAACGCGCTCGTTGTTGTCGCGTCGTCACATCGTCGCGACAAGAAGCCGTCGTTGTCGTCGGCGGCGGTGGAACGATGACGTCCCTCTTCGTGGGCTGTTTAGAGATTTCAGACACGTCCAGCGGGTTTATTTGCACAAACGAGCCGGAGTGAAGACGACGCCGCAAGGAATGTCTATTTTGACGCGGGAAAAGCGACAGTCGAATGATTCAGCCATACAGTTTTCTCTCGCCGGTGCGGTCAACCCTGTGTGCTTTTTTTGCGAGACTGGAATCGATAAGTGGTTTATTGATTGAATTTTTTTGGGGAGTCTAAAGCTAGCGTTTGGTGGAAAAATAACGGCGTTAGCGGATAGTGCGATTGTTTTGATGTTTTGCGAATCGGAATGGGATACACCGCTAGTGCGACGATTATTACATGCCATTTGGATTCTCCGAGAGTGCGCCGTTCGATTGTACACGATGGGTACAATGGACGTAACTGTATACTCATACACGTTGGTGATATCATCAATCAGTTATTTCATACGCACTTTTAGACGGACGTAACAGTGCTTCAATAATTTATTTTGTTTGTACCCATTTAGCTTCGCAGATTCGTCACGCCATCGAAAATCAAGAATAAAAATGTACAAAGCCGACGAAATCACACATAACTTTACACTCAATAATGAATAATCTCTAACAAATCACTCCTTTTCTGTTTCAGGTGAGTCAAAATCGAAGCCCATATCAAAAACTCCCCGTCACGAGAAACACCGGCTATCTCCCCGAGGTAAGAGATAAGCATCAAGCCATAAACTACTTTCCATATACCAACAGAAAACAACGAGTCCAAAGCGTAAACCCACAAATATAACTCTTGCTGATAGTCCGCGCGTTATAAACCCGTTCATCAGGGAGCCGCAGCTGCAATGCGGAGCATCGTTGCTCAGGGCGGCACCTCCTGCACAGCTCGTAAAGCTCGTGTCGGTGCTGCACCAACGCCTGCACAATGGACTGACTGCCACGAGGATTTCGACACTTGCAGTGCGTCACACCGTGTTATACAGTCGTCCTCCGCGAGTTGTGGCCTAGGAACACAATAGTGAACAAGATTGAGCAAGGTGTGGAGGTTTACAACGTGCCGAGTTGACTCATGCTATGTGAGGAGAAAAAAGTCGATCGGTTGAGTTTTTGCGTTTATGCGATGTATAGGAAGTGGATTAATGTCTTGGATGATTGGTTTCCGTGATTATGTAAAGGGGAATTCGTTCTTGAAATGTAGACGGGTGATTAATTTTGTAGATTGGCGGGTATTTAGGCACCGGTTTAGTGTTTTGTGATGAGCGGAAATGGATAAAAAGTGGGTCTACCGGTAATTATTGTTTTTTTTTATGGTTCATAAAGATAGGAAATGGTTTTCAAATATCGTTAGGGTGTGTGATTACTATAAAAAACTTATCCGACTTGGCATAAAAGTTTCAAAATTAATAATGATGCAAAAGAAAATATATTAATATGAACAGCGCATCTACAAGAAAACGAAAACGTTCCAGTCGTTAGCTGAATAAGCGCCATTGAAAAAGTAATGAACTCGTTAAATTTTACTATCCATTTCTCAATAATAAATGTTATCCTAAAGTAGAGTAACTGCTAATAGAAGCTCAAAGTATACGTGGATATTATAAATAATAAAGTTCTTATACCAACGCGCAAGTCTTTTCGAATTTAAATTTAATCCTCACACATATTCGTCGAACTACACATCACAGTAAACATCATTAGATTCGCATTATCTATATTACCCATAATAAAACAGATTAAGAATCAATTTCCAAGTCTTTATTGAGGTCAAAGCCAATTTTTAATAACTCTCGCTTGGATAAAACGAACGGAGCGAACAATGCGGTACATTGAAAACGCGCGGGAGAAGCGTGAAACGCTTCATTTCTTTTATTCACTTTACGACTTGAGCGTATAATATAACGACGTCGAAGAAATGAGGGTAACTTCCAAGCCGCAGAAGAATAAAGGAATGTACTCACAAAAACAACTGTTGAAAATGCATAGACTCAATTTTTTCAGGCCGAATAAAAAATCGTTAAAAAATGTATAGAACGTGGAAATCAAAATTTAGAACGGCGATACTTGGTAATACAGTTCCATATTCGAACACATGCTTACAAACATCATACCGCAAGTCCTAAAGCCGCTCAGCTGGGATCTTATTCCACCGCAGCGAGGCCCACTCGACGCGACGGGAGAAAAATGGCCAAGCCTCGAAATAGAGTTGATCCACCGCCGTTGCCGCGTGTAAACAGCCCAGACCGATTTCGACGGGATCGTTAAACTCGGGACAAACGTGCGCGCGTGAGTACGTATACATGCAGTTCCGCGTCTCTCGGATTCATTATCGCGAGCGAGGCATGCTTTTTTCTTCGATTACGACGTGCGCTGAGATGATCGGACGTGATGGCAGACGAGGCACAGATTCCAGGGCTAAAATTACTTGCCGCGAGAGTCTGACTCTGGGCTGAAGGGTCGGACACTTGATGGTGACGATGAGAGCTTTGTTCTCGATGAGCTTTTTTCGGACGTGAACTTGATTGTCAATTTTCGCTTTGTTACACTAGTTAAAAGAGTTTTTAGAAAATACTTATGCGATTGTCGAAAGTTATTAATATTTCATTCGTTACGCATTACTGGATCGATCAATGTTTTTTATTTTTGTAAAATGTTGTAAGCTTATCGCGACATTTATTTTTACAAAGAATCAATACTGACTGTCAGTGTGAACATGATACATTTTGTAAAAAAATATTACATGCATTTTTTTATGGCTTGATTGAAAAAGTTGCACATAATTCATCAGTTTTTTATACTTAAAATATAAAAACCAATGCAAATTTAATACACGAAAAGCGATTCACTTTTATGATTTATCTGTTGTGCAACTCGTAACTGGTAGAAAAAATTATATTTCTGTAGAATAAAATCAATTAAAATCTAGTTCATAAACATAAGAAGTCAATTTTCTTAATCAATTGCAATATTCGCGTACAAGTCATGAAAGTAAAAATTATTAATATTTTAGCTTAAAAATGCTTCCAAGTAATATCTGCAACACATGTAACACTTCTTATTCGCACATGTGGTTCATGATGGTGTTTTGCTCACTATCCATTTCGCTCTTGTATGTCGCGCGCGGCGCAAAAATAAAATTTACGATCTAGAGCTTAATTACATTTCTTCGCTTCTCTCGTTCATCGTTATACTCTGACTCTTTTTATCTCGGGCTATACATTTTCGTTATTCCGCAACATGTTTGGCTTACAACCTATTTGCATTACTCGCGATCGTATTTAAACATCGCCAGATTAAGTTGTCAATGATAAATCTTCCATCGATTCAAATAAACCTTTCATATTTCTAAAAATTTTAATTACTTGTGCGTTTATTAAAAATAGTTAAAGTATCGTACTATTCAATGGTTACCGCCAAAGCTCTTGCGTTGCAAGGGAAGGTATTTGCTTTACCGACGTAGTACATAGAGTTCTAACGTACCGACATCGGGTAAACGCTACACGAGCTGTAGAGTGGCGCCTCTGGCGTCGAAACGCTTTAAGCTTTTCTCTGTCGCTCTATGTATTACCATAAGTGCACAATACCTTTCGAAAATAGTAAGGACAATTTTTTAACGATACTTTCTTCTTTAAATACTGGAATTTTGTTTGACAACAAGAAACTCAAAATTAAGATAATAATTCATAAGTAAGAGAATGATTTATCGCAATGCCAATATAAAAATTACGCTCACTACTCATAACGGCAATAATCGAACACTTCAAGATAACATCTACGGATGATAGACGACTCTTCCTCAATTCAAAAACAAATTTTAATCAAACTTTATATTATAAAATTCCGCACTCGTCCTGCGTCTTACTCTCGCGATGGTAATCTGTGAGGACATCCAGAATATAATAGGTCCGCGCGGTCTTAGCTACAAGAGGCGCGTGATGATGCCGCGGGAGTCTCTGGCTCAGCCATTAACGGCGCTACCCCTGCAAGGCAGAATAGCGAGTGTAAGTGCCAAGATCGTTGACCGTGAACTCGTCGCTTTCGGTGTTGTAAAAGCTCTAAGTGGCAGTACCGAGTTCCCAGGTACACGTAATGCAATTTTCACGCGGTAGTAGCTTCATATTATATATAAATTAACTTATCAATTTTTTTCACGTATGGTAGTACAATACTCGGCATTAATTGCATCATTTAGCAACTCTCCATTGCGCAACACTTGTAAATTGCAAATACTTGATTACAATCTAAAAACAGGAATTTTACGAAATCTTCCCGTACCTGAACTGAAAAACTCCTTGCGCAATGATCAAAAAATCTCGTTAACATTTTTAAACTCGATTCGCGCCGAAAAAAAAACAGTCGCCGAGAAAAATAAAAGCCTAAAGAACAATATAATACAGAGTAGCAGGCGTCTCTAAAAGGCGCATCGCATCCTCGGTTACGCAAGCTGTATTATATATAACCCATAGCTCGGAAGAAGAAGAAGCGAAGAACTCGCTCTTTCCGCGTCGCGGTTTTCAGCCGTACTTTCTGTCCCGCGCTCTCACAAGGTCTTTCTCCTTTTTCCCCTTAAATCAAGTGAGTCATAAACTCGAAAGGTCATAGCCCTCCTTGTATATACGTGTACTTATAACGTTGCCGCATGCATGTTATACTGCACGTGGGTATAATATAACGCGCTATATCGATCCTCGATGAAGTGCTCAAGCTTCCGCCATATAGGTGCATGATGTGTGCATTCTCTCGTCGGTATATAAGTGTATGTGTGTCCCGTGCAATGGCGAGAGACTAGTTACAAGTGGCCGGTGTTTTACACGGCTTGCAGAAAAAGTGCGTAATCGCTCGATTGAGCTGCTGCTGTGTGGTACGTAGTATAGAGAGATGTTCAGGA
Organism: Pteromalus puparum; assembly: GCA_012977825.3. Taxonomy (NCBI): domain Eukaryota; kingdom Metazoa; phylum Arthropoda; class Insecta; order Hymenoptera; family Pteromalidae; genus Pteromalus; species Pteromalus puparum. Next base: position 7,331,007 of record CM053168.1, on the reverse strand, counting down.
GGGTATAAGACTTTCTTGTCGGTGCGGTAGATGAAATAATCTTCTTCTATTCAAATTAACCTTATAAAATATGTACAATAATAATTTACACGATAGTTTCTGCTAAAGCTTGAAGAAGTCGTCTCAAGTATCATCCCGGAAACGCAGTCGATAGCGTCGCGCTTGCGTATACTGTTCAGACCGTCATCTCCCGGTCGATCTCCCGTGTAATCCTAGGATACATTTTTCACCAGGCAGCCAACTCATATACTTACTTACTTACTCAGTCGGAACTCATCGCGAGTCGAGCGTGTCTGCGGTTGCAGAGTCACGTACTCTTCTCTTCTTTCTCTCTCTCTCCACCTCATTCGCGTCTTCTCTTTTGCAGCTCCTCCTCCTCCTCCTTCTCCTCGCAATCTAGTCTTTCTCTCTAGTATAGCTGCAAGACGTATAAACACATCCCTCCGCGCGTGTGTCATCTTCACTCTCTCTTTCTCCGGAGAGTCAAAGAAGCTTCTTTGCCGGCCGTTTGCTCGATTTTTGAGAGGAGTGGCTTTTTCTTCTTCGGCGACTGATTGCGAGAGTTTTTGCGATACGAAGCTTCATATTTACGATTCGACTTAATTACGATCCCGTAAATTATCTTCACTCGACTAATTACTATACTCTGGCGAATGATTCTTACGCAACGTTTATGGAACGTGCGATCGCGCCTTTTAATACTATAAACTTATACTACTGTAAAAAAGGTTAATTCATCGATTATAATATCGGGTTATACGCACGCGGCGAGCGATTCAATTTGAATTCTTTCGAGTTAATCGCGAGCAATAAAACTCGAACAATAAAACGGGTACTTGTGACTGCATGTATATCTATCTATCAATTACGTTTACAGTAACTCAAAATTGCGAGAGCGATAAAAATTACACACGAGCTTACGACGCTGCGTAACGGGACGGAGTCTCGAATTTCATTCCTATATATTTATTATAACGTGTACGCGCTTTCGAAATTACAGAGTATTTTTAATGTAGCGTAAAATACTCGTATAATCCCGAAAATAGGCCACAAGTCGCCCCAGAGACTTACTCTCGTGCACCACAGAGAGAGAGAGAGAGAGAGAGAGACACACAGAAAGAGCCTAATGTATATTTCGCAGTGAGCAGCAGCAGCATGTGCATTAATTCCCTTTCATCTATACTGTCTCCCTCCCTCTCTACATAGTATTTCTCTTTGTCAGAGAGCCAGCGCACTTCTCTCTTTTTCATCGGACCAGCCGCTTTACATGAATTTCTCTCCTCCCGCGCAGCTCATTTTTCTCCCCATATCCACCCTCTCCATATATTCTTGTTCCACCTTTTTTTGCGCGCCGGTATACACGAGTCTCTCTCTCTCTCTCTCTTCTCTTCTCTTTGCCATCCGCACAGCTCTTCTTCCTTTTCCTTTGCCCGTGCGCCGGACTGGTTATTCGCGCAGCCGCGAGTAGTAGTCTTCTTCGCGAGCCTGTATGTGCATGTGTACACGGTGCCTTATTTTCCCGACGATCTGCGCGCACTTCTTCTTCTTCGCACATGGGCTTTCTTGCTGCTGCTGCTGTTGCTGCTGCGGGAGTTTTATCTCGCTGTGCTTAGTTTATTGCCAAGGCATATAGCGGCAAGAAACTTCGATTTCACGCGTGAAGCTATATCTTCTAGTATAGGTAATTTGCGTGATAGAATTTTTTTATACTTATGGAGGAAGGGACTAGTCTTCCGTGTGAAACGATGGTTTTTATTGTGTATACTGCAGTACGTATACTGGTCTTCTAGAAAGAGACGACTCAATATCCAGCATTTAACTATCTAATCGATCAGAGATAAGGAACAGTAACGAGCGATAAACCTCGGCCTAAATCACTCGGACGCATCAATCGGACTTTAATCTCTGCCGTATACATCCTGAGAAAAACATCACTGTTTTCCACGTGATAAATGACAGCCGCGATCGCGTCTAGAACTCGACCCCCCAAAAGGAAGAAGAAGAAGTAACGTCTCAAGCCTTTTCCCGATCCTCAGGCTTATTAAAGCGAGATTATCCTCGATACCCGTAAAAGAAGAAAACGAAGCAGCCTCGGAACTACCTGCGCGCTCTTGACCAACCGCAAGTCCCTGACCCTCGGGTAGTGCTTCTATACTCTTCTCCTTCGACTCTTGTTTATTCGTATATAGCCGTAGTATCGTTTCCCTCTCGAGAGACTCGGAGGAGAGAAAAATTCGTGGGCGGTCGACGAGTCACAACACTCGTGTACGCGATAGTCCGATTATTCAAAAGCGAATCGTCGCGTCTATCGCGTTACTGGTATAACAATAGGAGGATTATGTAAATGACGGTGTGTCGCGCGGGCGTCTCTTGGATTGGTATCGTTGAGATATACCTACTCCACGAGAAGTTCAGCGTAATGAGGATTGACGGGATATAATGTTCGAGTGTAGTTTTGTTGCTCTTCTGATGCCGAGTATTATTCAAAAGAGCTTCGAGTCCTGGGATGGAAAGTCGTTGAGGCATGTAGAGAGAGAGGAGAGAGTTTAATTTCTCGCCGTAATTACAGAAAGCGATTTTTCGTCGCTCGAACAGCTTGTTATCGTAGATGCTGTGCTAATGGCAATTTTTCTTTGTTCCTCTATGGCTCGGGTCATAGAGTCAGTTATAGCCCATCAAATTAAGTCGTATGTGAGAATCTTTCGCGTTTCGCATGATTCATCAGTTGACTATAGATCCGAGAGATAAAACTCTAAGCAAATCTTCGTTGCCGAAGATACTGCGCAGTGGGATACGTGTTTTCCATTTTGTTTGCCTTGAACGCTGCATATCCCATTGTTCGCGAGCGATTATTCAAAATCGATTCTACTGAAAGTTGACTATTAGAAACCGATGGTAACAATACGCGAGGCTTCGATGTGCCAATAAAATTCTTCGCTTATTATTACTATTTTTACATTTCTATACTATAATATCGAATACTTTCACGTGGACTAATCCCTTTTACTTATGCTTACTAAATCCTTCGCAGCGTCATGATCTTCGACAGCGCGTGTGTGTCGCGCATTTTAAGCGCTTACAAGAATGTTTATCCGCAGATTTGCATGTAGCTGCGTCGTCCTGAAAGTGAATCTAGTTTTAAACTAAGCTTTAATTTAATCTTTAATTGACCACATACTCGTGTGTCACTTTGCATTACGCCAAACTGGTATAACGTTTTATTTGCTCTATACTATGTATATATACCGGTTCTCTCCCCGCACACGACTAATTGATAAATTCCATCTTCACCATCGCTACCACGACGGGAAATCAGATTACCTCCAAACGCGGGAATTTTCACTTTCGTTATACCACGCGGAGAATGAAAATTGATAAATCAGCCGACGGGAGGATATATTTATCACCAACACACGCTTCACTTACTCCAAACGAAGAAAGGGAGAGAGAGAGAGAGAGAGATTCCAAGATCTCTCCATTTATTTCTCGTCTCAGAGCGGACGACCCGAACGAAGTAGGTAGATAAAGCAATAAAAATCCGGCGCACAGGAAGCTATAGCCGGACGGCGTGGCCACCATGCAAATGCAGCTTCTTCTTCGCCGGAAGTCGCACGATGATCGCTAGCCATGAGTCGTCCCGTTACTTCCTGTCCGTTTGCACCTCATATGTGTGCGTATGTGTGTATACAATTCGTACGGTAGATATGCCAGACTCTTGATTCCGATACACACAGAGACAATGTGTTTGTGTGGACGCGATCGGGGAAGGTTATTAGACCTCGACGATGTTTAGGATCTATTGTGTTTCGATTTTTTTTTTATCTAACGGAGGTACCAACGGTTCACGGATTATGAGATGATTTGAATAATGCATTCACAGGATCTTTTGTTTTCTCAAACAGCTCAAGTGCTCTCTAGACGAGTAATTATGTCGTGTGCTAATTAATCCCTACTCCGTTGCGATGTAAATAATTAAATACACACACGCCTATTAGGGCCAGTGTACAGCAGTAAATTGAGAATTAGGGTCGAACTCGGGGCTCCCGTGTGTGTTGTATATTTTCGTCTATGTTGGGATAAAGTTTTAATGCGGTAATCCTGTGAATTAAGATACTTTGCAAACTACAATTCCACACTCTAATAAGTACCTTAAAATAAGCAAGTAAACTGTTTAAATAAAACCGACGGATAGATCGGTGTCAAAATCTCAAATTTGAGCGTTTTTCATCTCTTACATGACAAAGCTTCTTATCTTCCCACTCCTACACCGCAGATTTTATCGGCTACACCAGCGAAAAACTTCGCGTTGAGCATCGAGGCGGCGCCTAATGCACTCGAGCCGTCTATACTCGATGGCACTTTTCTCCTTTGTTAACAGCCGAGCTAAGTGCGCTGCCGAGCATCCTTCCGATAAAGTGGTCTTTAGGCTTTTTTTTGGCATGCCTACGCGTAGAAATCAGCTGTTTTTTAGAAATATCGAATAGTTCTAAATTATGCATAGATTCTTGAGAAATCGGTTGCTCGAGTAAACAAAACTCAGCGGAACAGAAAGCTAGAGATTTTAGAAGTATACCACACACAAAGGAATTTCCAACGTCACTCACAGCGCGAGAAGCAATGAAGCGAAGTATTTATCGAAATTTTCCTTCGACAGCAAAGTCTCTGGAAAGAATCCAAGTCGTAGGCGACTTCCCGCTCGTCGGGTCGGGAAAACAGCAGCGTTTGTTTGTTCTTGTCCATCACTTCAAGTAGAAAGTAAAGCCTCGCGCTTTTTTTCACCACATATATAGAGAGAGTTAAAAACAACGTTTGCACCATAAATTATCAAAAGTCCTCGTTGAAATTTATTAACACCAAAAACTACAGCGTCAGGAACATTTTCCTCAACTCCAAAAAAAAAGAAGTCAGTTCAAACGAGCTGCATCCGAGAGCTCAAGAGTGTTAATGCACCTATGCTATTTCGGGATATTGACTCAAAACAAAGCTATCATCGCGTGCCGCAGCACTCCTTCTTCCCCAGCAAGTTTTTCTGGTAGAGATCCCGCGGTATTTACTTCTCTACATACCGGCGAGTCAAGTCATACTCGAATGGAACGCAGTAGGCCGGCTCGCGTTCGCGACTTCTCAGTGCGTCGTACCGCGACCATTTCTCGCGGTAGTACTTGCCAAGATCGCACTCAGGCCAGGGTTCTGTTAGGCATTTATCCTTGTTGCCTGTAATGTGATTATAAGGAATAAGTTGAGAGGCTTGGATGGTTCGAGATTATGGTTATTATTATATTGCAGTGGTGGTGTATTGCTAAGATGTACCGTTGCTCGGAAAATTTTTGTTTATATAAACAATTTTTTTAGCTACAGCATGAAAAACTGTTTTTTATACGAAAAAAATAACTCAACCTCCACATCGATCACGCGGACAGTCGTGCTGCAGACCGTTGCGCCGATAGCAATCGCAGTCGGTGTAGACGACACCAGCGCGCAGTTCTCGCGAGTTGACCTTCTTCGGGCTGTTGGCGTCTGCCTCCTCCAAGGGCTTGTTCACGCACAGCCTCTTGGGCCGAGCTCTTATGGCTTTGACTCGCGACGACGAGCCGAGTAACTTGCTGGCTCCTTTATCGGATGATTCCTTCGTGCGCTGGAAAAAAAAGAGACGAGTTTTTCTTGTTGCTTTTTTTATTTTTCTCCGTAGATCTTTTGCTTTATTTTAGGAAGTAAATGAGAATAATGGGCAGATGCATTTTACTTTTTTTTTATTGCTTTACTATAACAATTTCAACTCGAACAAGGTTTCATTTCTTCGTCGATTTCGAGCAACTCTTCAGAGCGTTTCGCGAGACTGCGTCGCACTTGTCCTGTAATCCGTTCTTCCTGCTGGCACACGCGCTGTACTTGTTCAATCTTGCCTCGGGAATATTTCTCGGGCAGTCCTCTCCGATACCAGAATTTCTTCTCGACCTACTGTATCCGGAATATTTCGAAGCTGTCGACGCGCTGGACAAGTGATCGGAAATTGCGATAGATTTGACGTTGGCACATCCGCCCTTGTACTCCGGTATTTTCGATTTTCTCGGCAGGTACTCGAATTTCCTCTGACCTCTCAGTTCGCCGGGCGTAGGATCCAAACCGTTTCTCCTTCCACAAGAGTAAACGTCGTTAGCTGCTTCTTTGACGATTGATTCATCCTTTGACTGCTCGTTGCTGCAGACAGAGACTTTGGCTTTGGCTCGACCGCAAGAGTCAACACAAGCCTCTGCTACGACGACTCTGGTGTTGTTATTGACATCTGGACCCAAGATGTGTTCGGATAGACACTTGGGCTCGATAATATTCTGACGATTATCGAGCGATGAGTGAAGACGTGCCACTTGAAGCCCGTTGGTCGTTGACCTGTCGGTTTCGGTGCTGTAGTTTGGTGTTCTCGATGCGTAGCCGTTGTTGTGGGTGGAGAGAATGTGAGCGTCTTGTATCTCGTACGGATGGCTCTTTAGTTGATCCGCCAGTTGAGTCATCAATCTGAAACGAAAGAAGAGCGAGATAAGTGCGCATCAAAAGATCTACGACTGCTCATTAGTAACAATTCTTCATTGATATCGAGTCGAAGAGTGAATAGCTAACGGTTCATCTATACGTATAATTATTAATAGCTATCTATGAGGCATCGATTCACTTTCTCCACTAAACAGGCGTTATCCGAGGAAAAAAAATCACGCGTGATGTAGAAAGTAGACAGCCATACATACCTCGAAAGAGGATCGGCCTGTACCGGCTGATCGGCCTCGACGAGGATGTACATCTTGGTGACCATCTTCGCTCCCAGGACACAGAGACACACAACAGGTGGCTGACGCTGCAGCAGCTATTGTTCTTCCTCGGTCACTTGGCCACACGAGGGTTTCGAGTTACACACGGCGCCGATCAGGCGAAGATATCGTGTTTGTTTACCGCGATAAGTTGCGCTGCGCCTCGGCGAGAGAAAAGCGCCTGCTCTCGAGAGGTGTCTTTTATCGGTAAATCCCTGTGTGTTCCTACTGTTTGCGAGAAAAATGCTTGGGTTATCTCTTTGCTTTCGTCGTTGTTCTCGTGTATATAGCATCAGCTATTTTAATCCTCAAGGTCTGCGAAAACACGCTAAATTAGGGTTTTCGATTTTACTCGTGGAATGCGATAATGCGAGTCTTTACGGGGCGAGATAAAATTCAACAGGATAAGCATTTTTAGAGCGGCTGGATATCGTTTTCGAACATTGTAAGCGTGCATTCGAATTTTCGTTAAAAATACAAATCGAACCCTCGGATAAAAAAACGCGAAAATAATCCTCGTTTGTCGATTCCCAGCAAAATCATCCGAATTTTCAATTCCCGATAAACCAGTTCTATTTCCAACCCCAGTATAATCCAAAGATCAGTCGATGGGATATATCACAGCCTGTGTGAAAATCATCGACGAACGAATGATGCGCTCACCCGGTCCTATTTCCAAGCGAGTCCAATTAGCACTCCATGCAGCTCGGGTAATAATTATTTAACGCTCGGTTAGCGTTCGTTAGTGGAAGCCGCTGCGCATAAGCAAACACGTATATATAGACAGGCTTGGATCGACCCTCGAGAGAAGAGAGAGGACCGTGATGCTTGTAATACGCTCGTTATGGAAATTAAAGGGCGAGTAAGGCTTGGGATATCGACTCTGGAGTTTCCGTCGTAGATTATTTGACGGAGCTTGAGCGGACGAAGAAATTGACGTTTTTGTTTGGAAAAAGTGGCACGAGAGCGATCGAGTTTGGTCGATAATAATGCTGTAAAGGATATAGAAAGTAGGTTTACCTCTTTTTTGATGGTCACTGGAGCTCCGTTGTTCGTCATCCTTGTTTTTAAGGTTTTATGGTCGTTTTACTATTTTTTTTCTTGTTTTATTTTTTCTAGTTTGCGGCGAAAGATTTAGTTCTGAAACAAAAATAATCACAGCAATTTGCAGCATTTTTCGATGAAACTTAAAAATACACCTGACCAAAATAGCTCAAAAAAACTACACTTTCTCGTAAACGCCTCTCGCAATTACCATTCAGCGCACGCTCGAGTTTCCTTTTCCCCCCCAAAAAAATATGACACCGGCATTTTCACAGCTCATTCATCACGGCCTGCATACTCTAGCGCGGAAAACGAAAATTCTCAGACCCCCTCGAAGCACGTTCTCATTAATTCGGAAGGAAACTCTCTCGAGCAGTTCCCATCGACTCTCGAGGCATCGTCTTCGGAAAGCGAGCAAAAAAACATCGGCGCGAAGACAAGACCTCTCTCTCTCGAGACGTGCGGCGTTGAATGACGTTCTCTTCTTCCCCTCAGCATAACGCGTAACGAACAAACGTTTGCATCTATACCATAGGGTCAGCGGGAGAGACAGGGTCGAGCGGTCAGTTCAAATCCCAAATGAGCATGCAGGTCAACGTGCGAGTACAGAGCTCTATGCAAATCAGTGCTATATGCGAGGGTTTAGTATACGAGTGTAGAGAGTCTCGTTAGAAGTACATCAGACTGTTTTGCGTGTAAATGCGAGAGGTGTTATGAGTAGGGTTTTGTTGTTTGATAGGTTCGTGCTCATTGCTCGTTATGTCTTGCTGAGAGAATAATCCGATTGAATTGTTAGTTTCGTCAATTTATATCTCTGACCAGCTGCTCGTAGGTTATGTCTTTTGGTTTTTTTTTTCATCACTTACTTTTTCACGGCTCGCTTTCTCCTTTGGTGAAAAAAATTAAACTTCTCAACCGATGACGAATCCTACACTGAAAATTTCGTCGTTACGCGTTACAGTTAAATTTTTATTGCGCTTTTCCGAAAGGTGAACTAAGAATTTTGACGCACGTCGCGCGCGGCTTGGTCTGAATGGTATTAACGAGGCGGTAGTGTTTTTTTTTTCCTTCTCGGCTCGCTATATCGCGCGCGCAAGCGCTGAATCGTGCGAAACGAATCGAACATTTTCCGATTCGTCGCACATCGTAACAGAGCAGCAGCTCGGTATCCCTGGTACGAGTCGACGTGTATATTACGTGCGGCAGTCGGAAAACGAAACTGTTTTGGACTGGCCTATTCCACATCGCATGTGAACTGTGAACTTTTCGGCTCGACGATAGGTGGCGCATAGATATTTTATAATTTTCCTCTATTGTTATCTATGGTCCTAGTGCATACATAGCGGTATGTCATCTGTTACAAAACTGCCTTCTTAGTAGGTTAGCTGCTTATGCCACTCATACTATAACTGCTTGAGTTGTTTATCTAAACCAAATTAATACGAAATACATTCTCAGTAATACATCCGTCATCAAATTAACCGCAACCAAATTTGTTCCCACGCACTTCACATAAACCCTATAATACTCGTCTCTCGAAACATCCAACAAACCTTCCGTGAACCTCGCCTCTCGCAAAAATATCCTCCAAAAGCAAACTTTCACCGTCCCATCCCAGACATGACTCGCGCCTCCTCCACGAATTCACCGTATTTTTGTATACACATACACACGCGTATACCTCCTGCGCATGTAATATTCTCTCCGGCGCCGATATCGCCTTCGACGAGCCGCTGCGGCAGCAGCAGCAGCAGCAGCAGCGGAATTATTTACGAGCGCACTCGCCGCGCGCTGGAATAAAAAAGAGAGAGAGAGAGAGAGACGGGGCGCTTGCGCGAGCGAGAAATAAATCGCAAGGGGGTCGGCGTACTCGCTGTATCCTCGGCACTCGTAAATTAGACTCTCGTGGCCCTTAAATCTCGCATCCGGGACTACTACGAGTGCGACTCTCTCTCTTTCTCTATACCTATTGCGTGCGTGCGTTGACTGTCCTTCTGTATATACGTCGGGGTTGCGTTGACGTTTGCCTTTTTATCCACCCTTTTTATTCGTGTGTTTGTCTTTTTTTTTATCAGCGGGGAAAATTGCCGTTTGCGGACGAAAATTTTGAGTTGTGTGTGACGGTAATGGCCGGTAATTACTCGCCTGGATAATTGTACATCAGCTGCCGTGTAGCCGCTACTCTTCGACGTTTTGAAATTTATGGAGCGTCGGTATATGTTTTTTTCTTTCTTATTGCTGCGCGTTTACGGGATATTGCAAGATCAGTATATATCGAACTCATTTTTTTACCACCTGCATATGAGTCTAGAAAAACCAAATAAAAATTATCCATTGCAGTCACGAGCGCGAGTGTCTTAATAAGCGAGTTGCAAGTCAGCTCTTAGGTTTCCTTCCGTCTTAACCCGAGAACTCGACGAAACGAGCATAAAGCAATATATGTTTTACATATGTATATACCCTCGCATAAGGAAGGGTCAGAGTGAGGCTCTTCTCGCTCGGACACCTGAGACTGCGCTTTCTTTGTATAATTGCTTAGCACGACATATACGAGTAGCGCACGAGCTGTAATTATGATGCCTCGCGCAACAGCAGCAGCTGGATGAAGACGAAGTGTACTGGCGACGCGCGACTCTCTATATGGCTTCTCACAGGTAATTTTTCATTCGCCCGTGAGGCGTCTTCGCTGATTGCTGACTATAAGCAGAATCATCTATTTTTAGCGCGAATATATTATTGCAAACCAGAGAATTTTCTAAAGAAACAAATATTTGCACTACGGACTATTTTAAAGCTCCATAATCTTTACAATGTGACGTTTATACGTTCCCTAGAATCCACGCACAATGTAGCGCCAAAAGCGGCTCGCACCGAGGACGCAAATAAGATAAAGAGCGCGAGCAGCTAGGCTCTCTTTGTATAAGAGATGCTGATGCAGCTCGCATCCCTTCAAAAGCGTCTCGGCTAAACGTTGACTGATCGCAGTGGGGAAAGAGATAAGTGCGCGATGCTTTAGCAGTGAGGAGATCGTTGTCGTATACACCCACGCGTTTCTTCCCACACGTTCAGCTGTTCACGACTCTTATGTGTATTACGGTCTCAGCTGTGCGCGCGTGCGTTTTTTGGCGTTTTATTCGAGGTTTTATTCGAGTATACGAGAAAGACGAGAGACAGAGGCTCGTATGATGATAAGAGTTTTTCGTATTTTGGGAAATTTATTTTTAATTTGTGTGGGAAAATATTACACTATAGAGTATTCTAATGTGTCTTTTTCTTTTCTCTGTTCCAGGTGAGTTCATTAATCCTTTCGACTTATCAGCAGCAGCAGGTGACTCATACGGTAAGACTACCAGGTGAAAGCCGCGACTCCGCACCCCATTAGCCTATCCGAATAATAAATTGTCCGTAACGACCCAATTAATAATCTCGTGGATGCGACGTTTGCAAAAAAAGAAGCAAACTACGTCCTTCTTTACCCTCAACAACAGCATCAGTGTCTTGGAAGTCCAAGGAGTGGTCTTTATCACATGCGCACAGAGCCAATCGCACACGCGCGACGTATTATAAACAGCGTCAAGAAGCCTCTTAATGCACAGCCACGCGCTGATCGATCGCTAAATTACTCATCACGCGTTCGACATTTCCGGGTAGATGTACAGCACACGTGTGCATCATCATCGTGCAGCTCAGAGGGACGAACGTGTACAGCTTCCGCTGACCGGCATCCGTTCAAAATATTTCCCGTGAAATGGAGCGTAACTGTGGTATGAGCTGACAAGTTTACGTAAATTTATACGCAAACATACAACCAAGCTTCCTCCTAAACAAGTAAAAAATCTCTATTACGTATATATACACCCTCCGCCTATGGATTCCGGAAAGTCCAAGCTTGTTATTTATCGATAACCCATTTCAAAGGCTGCAGTGACACACTTGCCTGCTCAGAGGCTCTCTCGACTATAGATACCCATCAGCGTCGTTCTCTCTCCAGTATAGCATAATGTATACAGGATCCGAGAGTGCAGCAGCGTACACAGTACCGCCAGGTAATTACCAGCGCGAAATATGCGCCGGCCGCTACAGCTCTGATGCTAATTACAAAAGAGGGAGAAACGAGCGTATAGAGCTGAGGCTGTGTGATGGACGAGCGTCGAGGCTCGAGAATTAGCCTGACCTGTTAATATCGCGCTGTATGCTGGTGTATAAGGGTTTGCTTGGAAATTGCGACGTTGCAAGTTGGGAGAGAGGATCGTCTGGAATAATACGTAAAGTTGGATTCAATTAAAACTATATTTCGAAGTTCTAAACAATCGAATTCTCTATATAATACTGTTATAATCGCGCTAATGTTGGACTATAAAAGCTCGAGCGGCGAACCAACGTCGCAGAGAAAAAACCGCACCGCAAAAAAAAGCTCTTGGTATAAGAAACAGCCGAGTTCCCGTGTCGCGGCCATAAATTAAGCTGCGTTAAGGGCAGCCGCACGATGTCTAAGAGTTTTTGCCGTCACCCCTTTTTTCCATCTCTTGACGGTCCGCTATACAGGCAACCACAAGCCGAGAGTCTGTCGTCGTCGTCGGGTCGTGTAATGAACGCAAGCTAGCGCGTATAAAGTGCTTATAAGCGAGTTTAGTGTATAGAAGAGTCGAGGCTAATTTTCCGGATTCGTGAAAGCTGAGAATCAGGCTGGGCCTTTGTGATGAATTAAAGCTCTTCATCCCAACCAAAACAAGTCCACATTCGAATAAGTATCCACACAGCCTCTTCAAAGCTAAACCATTTACAGCATACGGCACAACAGTAGCACACACGTGTCTGTCTCTCTTTCTCATAGCTTCAAAGCAATGCGACGAACCAAACGATATATACAGCACGACGAGTCGTCCGCTTTACTTTGGCGCGAGCTTGGAAGAAGGAGAAGCAAATTTGAGAGCGAAGAGACTCAAGGAGGGTCGAGGGCGAGAAAAAAGAAGACGCCGGCGCGACAAAGAAGCTCCGCAGTAGGATTCATCGCAGACGCAAGACTCTTTTTATTCCTCTTCTTCTACTTCCTTAGCTTTTCCTTTTATTTTCGTTGCCAGTCGACTTTTCGGCGTTTCATCTCGCTGCTACTGCTGCAGCTTTCTTCGAGCTACTCCTCGACTTTGTACTTTGATGAAGCTTATCGGTGAGTGCTTTATTTGGAGTAATTTATGTGTACCTGAAAATAGCTCTACGCTGCGGTGAAAAGTATTAATTAAGTGCGCGAAAAATCATGGCTGTGTATTAAAATAAATTTCACTCGATGCGACTCTACACACTTTCTTTCACTTTTCTAACGCAATTTCGCTAGCGCGTATAACTTTCCTGTCATCGCGCGCGTTTTCGCGCGCTAGCGCAGAATTCAGTGCGGAAAAGAGAAAAGCAAGATATCCTCAACGAGAGCAAGCGAGTGGAGAGGCTCTGGCACGTCGTAAAGCGCTCGCTTATTACGTGTTTTCTTTTTAATGAATTCCCATTGTGAGAGAGAGAGAGAGAGAGAGAGAGAGAGAGAGAGAGAGAGAGAGAGAGAGAGAGAGAGAGAGAGAGAGAGAGAGAGAGAGAGAAGAGGATGCGTAAAGAGCTTTATTTCTAGCGTTTTAAAGTTTAATGGCGCCATTTGGCTTAAACGGTTAATTAGCGAGGTATTGTTTTATTATGCTGATAACGAACGAGTGTTGAGCGTAATTTATGGTTATATTATATTGTTCATGCATGTGTCAAGAGTTTGCGTATATTTTAAAATAATTTGACAGAACAACCAACTCTGCTTTCCACGACTATCTCACGGTGGATGAACTTTTCTCTAACTAAGCTTCTGAGCAGTAGCGTCTCTTTTACACATAATCCACGTCCGGAGAGAAAAGTCGCGCTAAGCGCGCCTAACGAGCCGGAAAAGTGCGCGACGAGAGGCTAATGCGTGTGTATCTCTCTCTCTCTTTCTCCAAGCGATACGCCTTAATGTTCGAAAGATAGGCTGCGTTATATCTCTGAAAATTTTAGTTGGCTCTTTTTTCCGCTGCTTCATTTCTCACTCTCGGAAGCGAGGACTCTCTCTCTCTCTCTCTCTCTCTCTCTCTCTCTGCTAATGATCGAAAAGAGAGACTCACGAATGAAGTCGTCGTCGTCGTCGTCGTCGGTTGAATTGGAAGTAGCGGTAGCACGTGGTTAATATGCCTCGTGAAAATGCATCGCTGGAGAGAGAAGTTTGCTTGTTTGCCTCTTGTTTTTGAATAACCGATGTGATTTATCGCGACTTCGGTGAACAAACTTTAGTCTCGTTATACTTCCGCGTGAACTTCTCTAATATTAGCAAACTCTGATTAATCGCACCTCCGCCACGGTATTATTAGCGGTTCGGCTAATACTCGCGTGTAATCACGGAAAATTATGACTGCACTGCTGGAACTTCTAATCTTGCTCCATAAGTACACGTCGACTAGTTAACATTCTGTGTTACCCTAATTCTCATGCTTCTTTCGCGTATTATTGTCGAGCCTATCGCACGAATAACTTAAACTCTCGAACGTGTCACTCAACTCTCCCACATTGTCCATTGACTGCAAATCTCAAGAAAAAAAATATCATTTCAGCCTACTTTCATCGCACACTCGAGAACTCGAAAAGGGCATTAATTCCTATATATCATACGCCATCGAGTCAAGAGCCTGCGATACGATAGGAAGTCTGGTCGAGCGCATCGTATACACTGCAGCCCATAACGTATAGCTACCCTCTCTCTCTCTCTCTCTCTCTGTATATACTATATCTTTCTCTCTCTCTCTTACACTGAATCGTTGGCCGGCAGAGTGCGCTGCGCTCGTGGCCGGCGGAAAAAGTCGCGCTGCCAGCCGGTTCCCCAGATAGTCGTCGCTCCGTGTAGCGAGCGGACGTCGACACACAGTCTACTCTCTCTCTTTACAACGCTGTGGTGGTATTTAACTCGATTTCGCGCGCGTACGGGTCGTCATTGATAACGACGACGATGATCGAGTTGAGAAGATGAAGATCTGTAGCCGAGAGATTTTGCGGGGGAGGACGGGCTCGTTTTCCGTGGAGTAATAATAATAATAAATAAAAAAGTGTGAGGTGTGAACAGTGAGAATCGATAAGATATTACTCGTGACGTATACTCGATCGTCGAAGTGATAGTGAGGCGAACGATCGTCGCGTGTATTACACACACATTATTATCATCGGCGATAAAAGAGTGTCGCACACGTGCCTGTGTTGTGAGAATTGTGTCTGTGTTTCTGTGAAAATATATTAGCATTTTTTCGTGAAATATATACATATACGCTCTCGTATCGATCGAAGGAGGTGTCGGGAGAAGAAGAGGACGAGAGACAGAGAACAGGCCGATAGCGCAGTCCCTTTTATCGCTCGCTTCTCACGCTCTCCGTCGAGTTAAAAAACCAGTTCCCTTTTTGCGCTCTGTCATTTTCAACGCAACGACAAAAAAAAACAAAAAAAAAAAAAAAAAAAAACGATTCTAGTCTCATCCGATATACAATACTGTGATCCACGACGACGTAATAGACGAAAGCGGCGTCGCTAAAAGCTAATCGGTATAATATCGTCATCACAGCATCGTATCGCGAATAAATTAATGCTCGATTAAAGATGATGAGCGCGACGAGCGAACAACTGTCCGAAGACTCTCCGAAGCGTAGATCGACGTTCTACGTGTCCCTGGAGAGCAACAGCAGTAGCGATCCCCGGCAGTCATCGAAATTCCAGAAATCCTCGTCGTGTGATTCAGAAAAATACGCCTGCAGCACTTTCCCCATCACACAGTCGAAGACAGCTCCGAACGTTCCGTCGCTTCTCTCGCGAACTCAGTCGACCAACAACGAGTCACGCGGATATACGTCCGGCAAGAGGCTCGAGTCCAGTATGTTGGAGCCAAGAGGTAAAGTTCAGTCTCTCACGAGGATCTTCGAGACTCCGAAGAACAATAATAACAACAACAAGAGCAGTAGTAACAACAATAACAATCTAGTGGCTGAGACGGATCAAAGGAAGAAGGTAGAGAGGACGCGATCGTTCAAAACGATCGAACGTTTCCAGAATCGATTCGTGGGTAAGAAAGAGAGCAGCGGCGCCAGCGGAAGCAACAGTCGTAAGGATGCGCGGCTCAACAAGACTATCGCAGGCTTCGAGCTCGACAAGAACAACCTCGACAAGGAGGAGATGGAGAACCGACGCAAGAGCAAACACGAGGAAGCCAGTATTGTCGAGAAACGTAGCAGTGTCACTCAACCAAAAATCGCTCCTACTAAAGCTCGAACGAGAGATCACGCAAAATCTGTAGTGGAACAGCGAAGCACTACCAAACAGACGCAGTCTGGTAATGCAAGTCTCGCTAACCTGCTGATCAGGAGGACCCATAGTACGAAACTGGCCAGGAGTACTAGTGCTTTGGTAAGAAGTGGAAGACACGCATCGATCGACAACTGCAATACTACAGTGACGAGCGTAAAGGTGAAGAACGACGACGCTGACTCAGGACAAGAGAACGACGAGCCGATGCTCGATGAGACGGTTGTTAGGAATGAGACGCGGTTCGAGGAGACCGACACGGATGCTGGCGTTCATTCAGGTGATTGCTTGTTTTGCTTTTTCTTTGTGCGGAGCCTTTTTGTCGATAAGGTGAATGGATGGCCTTTTTTTCGGGGATTTTGTTCCGAGAAAGGCCGGATGATAAAATTGAGTTTTTATTTTTTACGTTAAATGCGAACTCTCGATTATTGCGCGACGCTCGCTATTATCAGCAGCTTATATTACGAAAAAAAAGGGAAAAACAATTCCAACTTATTTTCTCATTAGCTCCGATAAATTCTTCGAATGTGTGTATGTGCGTGAATTCCCATTAACGAAGCATCGTAGCCCATTAATTCGCCATTGATCGAGCGCAAAGTAAACAACGGCTGCATTACGCACGTGCGTGGAATGCTTCGCGCGAAATATGTCGAAACGACGTCTATTGTCGCTGCGCAAAGAGAGAATATTTCGGGCGACTGACCGCTGCCGCTACTGATGCCAATTAACTGCGCGGGGAACTGTAGGACCGTGAGAATTAGCGAGATATCTTGCGTTTATTGAACCTTTTCTTATATTGCTGCAGTTTCAGCAGCGATTGCGAAGCGCAGGTGTGGTTATCTTTTTTGCGCTCTAGTCTAACAAGCTCGATGTATTGCGCTGTGAGTGAATTTTCGGTGTTATAATGATGAGAAAAAATGCGTCTCGTGTTTGTGTAAGGATAAATTGATACGTTTGGTTATTTTCGTGACACAATTTAGAGTCCCGGCGAGACGGTTACGAAATCAAAAATACACTAGCGAAAAAAATTAGTCACCATCAGCCGTTTTTCGATTAAAGCACACGCAATTGAGCGAACATCCTCATTAATGCGAGGTATCTCAGCGTCGTTATATGTGGGTCAGCGATTCCAAATCACAAATTTTCTCGTGTCGTTGTAAATTTTTCGAGACGATCTTATCGAGCTTCGTATAAGATATCGCTATGTCGTCGAGCGACATTCAAAGGCTCGTTTTATATATAGCCGCATGTCGCTCTTGCGAGAGAATCCTCTCTTTTATATACATATAAAAGGTCATGGATAAAAGTACCGTTTTAGAGCGAGGATTATCACGGCGGTGTCGTTGAAATAAACGCAAATAAATCCGCGCGACTCGAAGATTAATTATGCATCCGTGGACATTCTGTGTGTGTGTTATGAAATTATTGTGTTGTCGAGAGGATAAACAGCTGCAGTTCGCGTGAAATTTAACGCCGCGGCCGTAATTTTTTTTTCTCCTAAACCCGTTAAATCTCGCTGGATTGTGAATAAAATAACTCGAGATTAAGAGTGAAAATTGCGCAAACGTGCAAGAGTTACGTGTCTGCGTTGAAGTTTTTTGCAAAAGTCGCCTTGACGTTCCTTGCAATTTTTCTCTACTCAATAAATCACATGCTTTATTATTTTTAACTAAAGAGACGTTCTTACTTAAAACTCGAAAGGCAATTCCTCCAAAATTGCACACAAAGTTTCACAACGACTCGACTATTTTGACAAAACACGTTACACTAACGGACAGTAATAAAGCAACGCGAAATTATCCCACACGTGTGCCATTACATATACGTCTGATGCAACTGTTCTAAAACGGTATTATTCTATTACAGTTCTTGAAAACATAATTTCCCGACGAATGCACCTGGAAAGTCTCGCAAATTATCGCGTGTGCCCATAGGAGAGAAAAAATAGCCGAGACTCTCTGGACCGTAAAAAGAAACGCTCGCGCGTGCCTGTGAGAACTTTTTAGCTGTAGAAAACGCGGAGAGAGAAAAAAAGTGAAGCGCGAGCACGGAATTATCGAGAACCATTAATAATTCAGCTGATATACTGGGGAGAGAGAGATGCTCGTGTGATAAATCCGGTCGAATTTAATTAGCGCGATGGTGTGCTCAAACGCGTGCAAAGATATCCACACGGCTAATAAGCTGAACAAACTTGCGAAACAATTATCTTACGATCTCGTCACGGGCTAAAGACTGTGTAAACGCTCAGCCAAGAGTTATCTAAACTTTACTCGAATTTCTTTGAGCTAATGAAATCGACGTGTTTATGTTCGCGAGTTTTTCGACCTTTCACTTTAATCAATGCAATTATCAAGATGAAGGTACAATTGAATGGGCCAGAATTCATCGCTGATGACACTCCGCGCATAAATATTTATAGGACGAAAGCGATTTAATGAATGAGTCATTAATTAATGGGCCAATGCGCTATGCGAACGAGTCGTCGAAAAAAGGGTCAGTCACATCTTAATTAACGCCTGCCAAATTCACTTGGTGAGGACGACAACTGTCACTTTGAAATCCTTTGGTGACGATCGCGAGGATAAGCTCTCCCTTTAGGTTTTTTTGGAGCGCTAGTCGTACACATTCATATGATGACGCATTTCCTGACCGATGGGGAAAGCCTTCATTACGAGATAACGGCAATCAATTTACTATCCTGGAATTAAGCTTTAGTTTCTTCTTTCGATTGTTTCTCGGTAGCCGCTCGTGAGCTTTAATTTCCTTTCTGTTTTGAAGAAGCTGGGCTTGCTTGTAGTTTATCTTTCGAAAACATATCTCGATGATTATTTTGACGATAACTCACAGAAGTTTTCCCTGATTGTTGGAATCGTAATTTCGATAAGACAAGCAAACACCCAAGAGTCAAGATAGTTATACAAAAGCGATCGGACAAAATTTAATTAAAAACCAAGACCACACGCTCTCCGCAAACACACACCACAAACTCCCTTTAAACCTCCATAACTCAGGATCCGTTCGATGATCAATACCATTCGCCCGTATAATAATATCGCTCGAGTTTCATCATAATTAGCAGCGAACAAATCGCCCCGGAACTATCTAAGCCGATTAAATCTCTCTCTCTCTCTCTCTCTCTCTCTCTCTCTCTCTCTCTCTCTCTCTCTCTCTCTCTCTCTCTCCCCCCCC
>CM053168.1:7288507-7311113 GCA_012977825.3 Pteromalus puparum | reverse complement strand
TCTCTCTCTCTCTCTCTCTCTCTCTCTCTCTCTCTCTCTCTCTCTCTCTCTCTCTCTCTCTCTCCACGAAACTCGCTTCCCATATGAGTCACACATACAGCAAGTCCGATCACCCGTCGAAAAGACACGCGGCATCTTTCGGGGACCCACTTGCGAGCACCTGCCCCATTCCAAGCCTCTCTCATATGTGCGTCCAGACAAGATGAGAGAAGGGGAAGACGGAGAAGAAGAAGAAGAAACGTGCCCTCGCGAGTTTTTTCAGCTACGCTCGACTCGACCAGAGTTCCTTGGGATGGCTGTATGAAGTATATATAAGCGTGTACCACGCTGAATAACAAGCCACGTTTAATGATGCCTTTGTTCGATCGCGAAGAAGCATCAGCAGAAGTCGGGGGAGTGGGTTTGTGCAGATCGGGACTCGATCTTACTGAAGGATCGCTAAGAGAGGATGGGTACTTCGTGTTGATAATGTGTAGGTGGGAGGTTTCGTCGTTGGCGGAAAATTTAGCGAGGAAACTGATTAATTAGTAAAACTGCTTCTATTCGTTCAGACGACACGAGAACGTGAGTCAAATACGTTGCGACAGAATTTCACGTGAATGGAAAAGGGGCCTCTATAAAAGGTTTCGCCTGTGTACTCGGTGGATTAGCATAAATGTTTTGTGGGTGAGTTGAAATATACAAAGCGCGTTTCGCCTTTAGCATAAATAGCGCATAAAGTTTACGTACGATGTGTGAATTACGTATCTGCTATGGGGCTTTTACAGAAACATAATATACTGCATAAATTATTCGTATATACGTGGCTGTACGCGACGCTAAACGTGTTAAACGTCATTTTGCATATATACTACTGCACTTGAGAGGGATTTTATTGAAAAAATATACATTCCTGCGAAAGCCGGCTATTACGAAATTACGTGGCTAATATTATTTACACCTATGCGTAGAAACTTTGCATAAATTATGCGCTTCTAGGAGCATTTCTTTCGATTTGCATTGAATGAAAGTTGACACAAATAGATTCTCTCCATGACACAAAAGATCAGCGAAACCTACGATAGTAATAAAAAAGTAAAATATATTTTTTCTGCAACTCAAATTATAATCCACTAAATTTTCAATAACCTCGTTCACCACACCTACAATCACGGATGTAAATTCGTCAGCGTCGTGTCTCGTGATGCAATTCTCGGAATTTCAAGCAGCAGCCATCGAACCTACACATCAGCACAGCTCTGTTTTAGAAATTGCCCTTCAAACGACATACGTCCGAGAGCGACGTGTACAAGCTTCGATATTTTTTTCGTATATAACCGTAGAGGCGTGTCGCACGTCAGTGAAAGGTTAAAGTCAAACGCGCGCATTTTCTAATTGCTAAGTGTGTGTATACTCGCCTCGAGCCGATATTCCGCAGCGAGTGAAATGGATACGCGTTTCTCGCTTCGCTGAATTAGCGATAATAATTCATGTGGTTCTTGGTCTAGTTTCCGATGAATACGCTTCGAGAGAGTGTACAGTATGCATAAAGCTCGGATTTGTTATGCAAGATGTGTGTGTATTGTGTTGTTTACGTTAGTTCTTGGTATAAATTTAATATTCGTAGCTACCTTTGTAGTCTTATACCTTTAACCTAAGGATATTTCATTTTAATAATTTTTATACTACATAAATTTCGCTCAATAACGAAACACAACCCCGCAGCCATTTTTAGCTCTCGTTAACTATGCAAGCTTATACATCAATCAATTAATATTAAAATAATCACACTTGCGTACTTCATTGTTAAAAATAGCACGTCTTGTGCAACGCTTTTATACAACAACCTGGCGTCCTGCACACATCGCCATCGGTAACGATCTCCTTTCGCTAAATTACACGCTCCAATTTAACAAAACAACTCCGCAACCTCCAGCGTAAAAACAAAATTAAAACAGAAACTACAATTATCCGCCAAGTCTCGAGCAACTCACGCGAAAGGAATTACACACTGGCTCTCGTTGTTGTTTTTTTTCTTCAAAGCAGGCGGAAAACGAGAAAACGCCCAAACCCCGTATAGTCGAGTATTAACCCGACAAATTCAATACACACATAGAGAGAGAGAGAGCCAGGCCTGAAATCAGCGGCAATTAAGCAAGCACACATACACGCTATATATGTGTATATGCATCGCCGAGTATTATAAGCGCGAGCCGTACTGCGCTTTGGCCGCAGCTCGAGTTGTGAAAGCGTTTCATAACGAGAAGCCCAGAGAGAGAGAGAGAGAGAGAGAAAGAGAGAGACCTACATCGAGAGCTGACTGCTGTACAGCAGCGGCCTGGAATCTCCGCCTCTCCGTCTGCGCTACGTTATATCTCTCGCCGAGGCTCTTTTTCTTTGTCTCTCGCGGCTCCTCTCTCCTATCTCTCTCTCTCTCACTCAGGCTTTCGTTGCTGTATTTTCCCCGTTACAAATTACCGGGAGAATCGTATGGGATTTGTTTAAATAATGGGATATTGGCCGCAGGGGAATCGACTCTTGCGTAATGCGGTGTGTGTCTGTTTGTTTTGATTGCGTTATCTGCAGACGCGGAGATTGATTTTAGAGAGGAAAAATAGAGTTGTGAGAAAATCGTGGAGGTGCGATTACGTGCCAGAATAGAGAGCACGCTAATTAATGTAAATTACCGTAGTATTTTCGATAAACACGTGTGTTTTAGAATTAAGCTAATTTTTGCCTTTCTTTTCTGTTGCAGGTGAGTTTCCAAAGCTGTTTTTGCCGGCAGTTCTCTGCATAAGTTATACCGTGAGTATTGTACACCGAAAGTCCAGTATGAATATCAATTACCCTTAGACTATTATTATTTCCGTTGCAAAAACCAGCCAACTTTCACTCGTTCGAAGCTTGTCAGTAGCAGTTTCTTTCGAAAAATAACACCCCGTAAACATATCGGTCAATCGCGCGCAACAATGCAAAGCTTTCCAATCAATCACCACTGCTGGAATCATCCTATAACCAGCCCAGAGAATCATCGTATCCCCCACACAGTCGTCGTTGCTCATGTAAATGCTCTCTATAGTATAAACCGGACACACACATGCGCGTCGTATTGTCATCGTTGCTGCATCGGAATCTATTTTCCGTACGCCCACGCCGCCACCGCCATCCGTCACTTGGGGCGTCGATAGACAAGCTAGCGCGCGAAACCGGCACCGTTAGAACGCGATGGCAGTGATGAATTTCGCTCGGCGTCATTAATCTGCGTACGAGATCGAGGGAGAGAGAAAGAAACGATGTTGTTTAGAAGGGGAGGTTGCGATGCGGACGCTATACCACTGCGGTATACATAAGGTTAATCGAGTGGACGTCGCGGTCGAGGCGATTGTCTATGCGGATTTGCATGTGGCTTGCGTTGGTGCGATGGGTATTTGTTGAAGCGGATAAAAAATTTTTGTTAATAAAAATCGCACGTGTGGGGAAATAAAAGATAGAAAGAGTAATTGATTATACTTTGACACACGGAAAATAGGTATGATTTATAAGTCCATTTTAAATGATGATTGAGTAGTTATTTTCGACGAGATTCCGGTGATTTGACATAACCACACTGTCCGACAGATTTTCGTCCATTGTTCCACACGTCCCCTGACAAAAGAAATATAATAGACGATACGCCGCTGTCGTAATTCACGATAAAGCCGTCCCAAAGCAAATACGAAACGCGCGGAGTCACGGATTTTCCCTTTTTTTTCACTTTTTACCCCAAAAAAGCCATCCGCCCTTTCGATAAAAATCATTTTTCTCCCCCAAAACCAAGGGGTTGAATTCACCCTCCCTCTGCTCTCTCAGCGCTTTACGCTTCGCCGACTAAAAAACAAAAAGCACGCGTCGAGCGTTGCTTTTTTTTACAATCGAGATTCATCACGGATATCGAACGAAACGGCCGCAAAAATCGCGGAAGTTAGAGATATAGACGTATAACAGTACGTAGTCGCAAGGACGTTTCTATTATATCCGTCGCGCTTAATAGGCGAATTGAGATATCGCGCATGTCCGACCGCATTCGGAAACTATGCTATTCAATTTTAGCGCGGGGAGAGAGTGTGATTGGACTGTAACAGATGAGTTTTTTGCGTGACTAATGCTCGGTCGCAGTTTTTGACTTTTACTGCTTTCGAATGAGTTTTCGATTCTATTATTTGCCCGTAAATCAGATCGTTTGACATATGCGTAATCAAAAAGCAGTATTTCTTTATTAATTAAATCTTCACGGAACACTTCATCAAAGCAGCTTGGAATTTCCACGGGACACCTGTCCTCTCTCAAAAAACCTCCAAGAATCCCATCGTGATAACGTCATTATTCTCTCCCACATCTCCCAAGACCATCCACAACGTTTCCTCCATACCCTTCACTCTCGACAACGACCACCTTCCTACCACCACCACCACCAGCTTCTTCATCCTAAAATCACGCAAACGGAAGGAACTTACAGTTCGAAAGCGAAATATTCGCTTTCTCGGTGCGAATGAACGTGAGAATATGCCGGAAATGGATTCCCATACTCGCGTCGGCGGCAGTAGCCTCTCCTTCGCGGAACGAACGAACGAACGGTGCATGTGTGGCAGCGTCTCTTTCTTCGGTATCCCTTAGATGGAAAGAGCCGCGGTAGCGCCGCGCTGTGCTGCTTTCTCACGCGAGAAAGGGCCCGAGGGGCTGTAGCAGCAGCTTCGCGTCTTTATTTCGCGTCTCGAGTTCAAGTATGTATGTGTGCTGCTGTTGCTGGTTATTGCTTCGGTCTGGTTTTGTTTTTGGGCTCTGCGTGGGTCGCATTGAGAATTCGGTAGGTATATGTAGAGGGAAGGAGGCTGTTTGGGTTAGAAATTTTGGGGATGTTAATTGGAATTCCAGAAATTGAAGGCTTATTGCTTTTCCGTTATGTGGACAGACGTTGTGAAGAACGAAAATCGATGTGGAAAGTGGTTGCGTAGATTCGTAAACAAGTTGTTGGGATAAGATAAGACGGTGTTTATGCTGCGTATTTGGTTGGGTTTATGATAAGCAAAGGGTCAGAAGTGATATTTCTCTTCTCGTTGCAGCGTGTGTCTTGAATCGTTTCCTTGTCTTTAGAAACGGCATGGAGAAGAGGATATTGGCTTGTGTTTGTAGAGGACTGTATAGTCTTCCTGGTTTGCATGGAAATATCAATGTTCGACAGATGTTATGTAAATGTCTACCTTCGAGACGTTGAACTCGCTATAAAATATACTTGAAAATCCTGCAGTTTATGACAATGATTTCTGTTTTTAAAGGTAGCTCTATCGATTCGACGATTGTTAACAAACAAGAGAAAAATATTGTGCTATGGTAGATAAGTATATAAAAACTCTACGGTTCAAATTTAAAAAAATATCTGGAAAACCGGTTTTTTTCCTGCTTTTTTAAGTTTTGCTTTTTCAGCAATCGTAACTACAAAATTTGGATAGATATTTAAGTAAGGTAGAAGTTTTTTTCAAAATATGCATCACTGTCTGAAAGATTGCACGAAGAAATAGTTGCGCCAAGGCCTCAGTAGTCGCTAAAACATAACTATTTTCAACTTGGCGGCTCTCTATATAGTTTCCATCTGGCAAAGATAGGTGGCGCATAGGCACTTCTCTGTTCCCTTCATTAAAATCTGCGTGCCAAGTCTAGATATAGCGATGTACCACGATGTCAAAACAGCTTTGTCAAGCCTGCTAGTAAGGCCATTCATGCTATAACTGCACATTCAGAATCTTAGTGTATCAATAAAATTTCAGGGGAATGAATTCGACTTAAGATTGCTGGATCCCATTCTACTTTTGCATCCCTACAAAACTATCCCGTTCTCCCGAGAACTCTGACCAAAGCCTCAAAGTAAATTGCATCGTAACCCCTGCAGTAGCACAATAAAAAACCAAATCCTCATCTCGACATCATTGAACCAACAAACGACAAACCGCATCGAGCGACGACTTATCTTCCCTCCGACCTACAATACTCAAAACCAAGAAAAAACCTCGCTTTTACGCAACGACACACATGCACTCTCGAATCTGCTTATTTGACCCACATTAATTTTCCCGAGCGACTATACCCGACTCTGCCGTTCGTCGACTCCTCGTGTACACTCGATTTATTACATCTTTCTCTCGTGCGCGCGCGCGCGTGTGTGTGTACCGCATCTTCACCGCGACCTCGGACTTTCTGATCGAGTTGAATTTCTTGCAGCAGCCGCGGCTGCTTGATTTTATTCTCAAGAAGTTTCGCGCTTTAATGGATTTCGCCGCCGCGGAAAGTTCAGACGAGATGTTCTTGGAAGTTAGCTCACGTGAGATGACGAGGAAAATTTTATTGAAAATTTAATGAAATATATTTCACGGTGTATTGAATTATTCCACAATATATAACGTGATGGTAATAACCGA
Organism: Pteromalus puparum; assembly: GCA_012977825.3. Classification (NCBI taxonomy): domain Eukaryota; kingdom Metazoa; phylum Arthropoda; class Insecta; order Hymenoptera; family Pteromalidae; genus Pteromalus; species Pteromalus puparum. The sequence continues at coordinate 7,304,685 of CM053168.1, read as the reverse complement.
CTATTTTATAAATAAGCAAAATTTCCCTAAAATCAGCTCATAATCGCGCAAATCCATCACGACCGCAATTGCATTAATAATATCCCCGCGTGCACTGACTTGTCCATTATACTTTCCGCAAAATTATAAATCACACGCAATAAAACAGAATCCCATTGAAAACGCATTCGATGCTACTCTCTCGCCGCACACCCCTCGAGTGTCACACTCTGAAAAATCTCATCCCATCAATCCCTGACTCAAAATACACACACATGCACCCCTGCACGCTTTTCCCGAACGTGTCCACCGACGCAAAAGGAGGGCGAACAACTTGCGATATACATAGGAAAATCCCTGACATTCATGCGCGAGGAGTCGCGATGATCATTTATCTCGTTTATGCGAGTATGTCGCTCTGCGCCTGTAGCGGTGACGAAAAATGGCGCAAAGTATTATTACGAACGAGTCACTGATGCTCTCGGGGGACCTTTCAAACTGTTACTGCGCAAGGGCTGATTGATCCGACCTCTGTCATCTGGATTATTTAGACGGGGAATTGCGTGTAGATATGGTTTTCTCGGTTATACGAGGCTGGAAATGAGGTGTTGGCTTTGAATCGAGGAAAATGTAAATTACTTTTGTATACAAAATGAAATAGCCAAACGAAATGACTTCCATAATCACAGGTATAGCCTTAAACTCGGCGTCCGAAACAAAACTCACGATCTTCAGAAGGGAACAAAAGAAGCAGAGCAAGGGATAAACAGCCCAGATAGGTATCCACCTCTACTCTGCAGAAGAAATAAAGACTGAGCAAGTAGCATATATATACATACAGCTGCAAGTTGAGGTAGGGATAAATTGCGGTAAGATCGGGCAAATTGCTCCCGAAGGCTACGACTCTTGGGGCTGACCCCGCGACCTTCGCGTTCCCTTCGTCGTCTTTGAGATCTGATGAAAAAGAAACTACTGCTGCTGCACTGCTGCTGTTGCTGCAGGGTTTTGCTCGTTATAGCTGTCCTCGTCTTTCCGCAACGCGATCCTCTCTACGAGTGTGTCTTCTTGCTTTTTTTTCGGTTAATCTTTGATCGCTATCGCGTGTAGGACTCTTGAAATTCTTATGCGTTTCCTTTGTGGTCGTTAGAAAGTTACTTTTCTGCGAATAAAAAAAAAATTGTATTATAACAACCACATAAACGAAAAGCACATCCACTAATCGAAAAGACCGCATCACAGTCCACTAATTGACATCCGCAGAGCTAACTCCTTCCGTAATTGAAACCGGGGTATTACGAGAAAAACGAGTAAGTATATCTCGCGCGTAATCCGGGCATATAGACGATGCGAAGCGGAACTTTCGAGGGCATTATACACGTGCTCACCGCGGTACACGCGTTCTATCTGCCCGCGAGGAAGTACGTATATACGTATACCGAGAGAAGATCGTTCATATATTGCTAAATCGCTGGATATGAGTAATCGGCTACGTTTACGCGGATAAGTGCGCGAAGCTCTCGTCGGCGTCGTGCACGGAAGGACGCGTAATTCGCCGTAAATGCTTCGGGGGAAATGTTTAGAAGCTTTATCGCTTTTCAACTGAAGATATAACTCTGCTGGTTTGAGAAATATTGATAGGGCTTGGGGATATATATATATATATTTTTGTAGGATTGATTATGAAAATAAAAATAGCATTGAATGACTCATTGTTGAACAATTACGTGAAAACCGCATAGATTATTGCGCAACTGATTCCATATTGGAAATCACAAGCTCACGCATTGACTTTATAATAGCTACTAATAGAATTACTTTAATTTCGAAATATCCCATCGACGCGACACACGCATGCCGTTTAACATTGCAAATTAGCTCGAAACCTTCATCGATACTTCGAAAAGCCCGAACAACCAAATCTTTATTTTTTGAGCAAATACGTAAAATCTTGATTAATACTTCCAAAACTATAAAACTGCAGCAAACACATCAGATCGTCGTCCTAAAAATCACCGTAAAATCCGAAATAAACCATTTGGTCATACATAACGCGTCCTACATACAAACGCATTGAATTCAGCTCTTACGTGCTCGCGAATACAAAACCGTATTCAAATCTCTCGACTTTTCTCGCCGCGTCATTTAATGGTCATTTCCTGGCGTAATCCGCTCGACACGTTTATAACCGCGCGACACATCTGTCAACTCTCCGACTGACTTCTGTTATGCATAGGAACGTTCACAAAACGCGTCTGTATAGTTCTCGAACACCGGCTGGCGAAAAAAAAGTGCATCAGCCAATGGACCCTCGCCCTAATTTGCCTGATTCATCTCTCGATGTACCTCCCCCTTCAAAGCTTCCAAATGCGCTTCTAATGTTTCACGAATGGACGCGTCTCGGAAAAGTGAGCGGAAAATGGAATATCGAGGAAAAAAAAATGAGAGCGTATGTTCGTTCACGTGTAAACATTGTTCGGTGTGGGTATAGGTATGAACGTGGAAAATGGGTATGTTTGCGTATGGATTTTTTTCGGGGTGTATCGTGAAACTTCCGATGAGAGGAAAAAAAGGTCGCATCAGCTGCATCAGTGCGCTGGTTTTCGGAAAAAATCATTAGGTGTGTTTGGGGATGTTTGCACTCGATTTAATGTCGAAGCTTTATGCAGACGCGTGCGTCGGTCTTTTTTATGCTTCTTCAATTTTTTTTTGTTTATTCTATTTTTAGAAACCATTAGATCTACAATAAACATTTATTCCTTTTATTTAATTTCACCCTTCCATTTCATAATAAAGAAAACAAAAAAACGTAATTTAGTGTAAGTAACTCCATACAATCGCATCGTACAAAGGATATAAAGCCGCGCAAAAAAGCTACGCGATATTTACGCAACATATATATCAACACATTTATCAATCTCAATCCTAAACTCCACTAAAAAACTAAAAAAATACAAAACGCACCATTACGGTTGAAAATCGATATGTTTAAAAAGTATACATCACTCCATTCCAAAAGCAAGCCTAGTAGCTGTACACTACACAGCACAGCTATTCTCTCTTTCAATACCATCACCCTATTTTTATCTCCTTTCTCGCTGCATTTCCCTATCTCTCTGCCGCCTCCTTCCCTCGTTTCTATTTATCGTTCTTTTATCTCCTGCTCCACAATGGACCGCACACGCGAGTCACCGTCTGCTTGTGTATTTAGGATATACTCCGCCCGTGTGTGTCTGCATCTATCCGTAAAAAATAGACTGTTAAAAAAAAAGAGAGATAGGTACAATACAAGTATACGCGTGACTCGGTAGGCAAATTTTCTGTCGATGGAAATTTATGTGCGTAGCGAATGATCTCGGGCGTGTAAATAGACAGAACGGAAGGGGTTCGCGTTAGTAGGTCGTAAATATTTCCGGACTCGTAAATTTGAGGAGGAAGGGCGCGTGCGCGCTGTCCAATGCGGAGAGAGAGAGAGAGAGAGAGGAAGGAAAAAAAAGGTCGTGTGCAGGGGGTATTATGTAGATCTCTCTCCAGGTAGAGGGAAAACTTTCGAGGAAGAAGAAATGCAGAGCAGATGGTATTTTGATGCTTCTGGAGAGGTTCGATTGAAAAGCTACTGTGTGTGTTTTGAGTTTTACGATTCAGTCGTATTCAAATACTGTATTTTACTGTTATACATGCTTCAATGCTCTCTCTTCCGTTATACAGTGTTTCTATTTGCTTCTTTATACAAACCCTTTCGTACATTACACCGCAGTGAAATCTTTTACGGTGGATAGGAAGGCGAATTTATACTCTCCACGCAAAAAGGCACTGGTATACATATTTCTTCGAAAAGGCATAAAAATTCTACGTACGCGCGCGCCACACGCGGAAGCTTGCCTCGAAATAGCTTCCGGACTCCATTCAACTCAATCCTATATGCGCTGCCACCGTCGGCAACAAGGTGACGTTTCGCGAGACGAGGAAAATATCAATGTGATATTTTAGCGTTGAAAAATAATATTCATAGGGATGTACGAATGGAAATTAGAAGTAAATTAAATTAATGAAGACGAGAGAGAAAGATGTATCTCGCATCGCAGCATGAGCGGCCGAAGTAGCAGGCCAAACAAGGCAGTTTTAGCATTGATGGCACACCACTATATCTAGATTGGGCACATACATTGTTATGAGGGAAATGAAAAAGTGCCTATGCGCCACCTATATTCACCTGCCACAGACACAGAGCGGTGACAAAAGGGCCAGTCCAAAACTGCTTTGTTTTGGTAATTGATAAGTATCGCTATAACGGGTTTCACGTAAACATTATTATAACTATAATACACAGCGTTTCGTACAATAAACTGCTTGACAGGATCATGTAAATCGCAAATTGCGTATCTTTTCTCCGCACGAGATTACACGGCCAATTTGGCAGCTGTGTATATTATTGTCCAGCCGAGCGAAAATCTAACGCACCTTAACATGTGCGCATTTTCATCACTTTCGTAAAACGGAATCGGGTATATAGTCTCTCTCTCTTGCCCTATCGTAGAAAAATAAGCGCATGAACGCACTGGAAATATATTATTCTGGCTCTGGCTTATTGGAGCGGGAAATGCAAATGTGCGCATGGATATATTGGGAAAGGTTTATATTATCGAATATATTTTCTGTAGGTGGAGTGTATAACACCCGGACCGAATGTGTTTTTGTAGATCGGCTGGGAAGAAGTGAAGCATACATTGATGAAATGCCTGTTGTGCAATGTAGACTCGCTTTTGCTTTCAGAATTTTCGCAACGAAAATCGCTGATGATAAATCGAAAGGATAAATCCAATAACGTTCTCACCTTTTAAGCTTATCTAATTTGAAATTGCAGTGTGTGCCTGTATAATAACGCAAGAGCAATCAATCCTAATACGGAAAACAATTAGCAGCTTTTATATACAACCCAAGAGTTTTCCGCGCGCCGTTATAGAGAAAGAAAATAAAGTGCTCTGACGCAACGTGATTTTTCGATATTGATATTATACCCATGCAAAATTGCTAGTATTACAAGCGATAAGGATTAGACAGACGACGAAGTAGCTGATCCGGAGAGTATACAAGTATATCCTCGACGCGTGTATAACACAAAGTTCACTGACATTACGCAAACGCAAGCTGCGCACGTGGCCCGCATGTCGACGAAATAACGCGGACGTTGGCGCGCTTGTTAAATTTTTTCCTATTAATTTTAATGGCTGTGCTGAGTTGGAACTTTTGAATAACGTGTCGAGAATATACGAGAGGGTATTAATTGTTAATTAACAAGGGATAGAGGAAAGCTGATTAAAATGTTTAATGCGTTCGCGGCAAGTATTTGAAAAATTCTTTTAGAATAAGAAATATATGAGGATTAATCTATTAATAAACTTTTTAGTGTACTACGTTGTAAATACACAGCGACGTCAATTGGAAAATCGTTCTTAGAAGCTCTAGCAGTAATAGAAATGAAATTAGAGCATGAGCCTCTCGATGAATGAACAGACGAACCGCAAAGATTAGTATTACGTAATGATATTCTCGGAAAGTGCGTTTATACGTCTATCCTTAATTAATCCAATTTCTTCCAATCTGCTTTGCCATCGTAAATTTTCACATGTGTAACGTATTTTCCATCGTGTGTTCGTTTGTATCCATTTGGTCTGTTACACGCTTTAAATTCGAAGTAGTCGTATAGTAGTTTACTCTTTCAAATCGATCCTTAAATTTCCCCTATCAGCGAAAACAAACCATCGATAAAATTCTCTCGCTCGAGTAAGTCATACCCCCAAAACTCTAAAAAAAAAATAATAATTCCTCTCGATCGCTCGTCAAGGATTAAAACATTGAAAGAACACGTCGTCGAAAGCATCAAAACGAATTATCAGGCAGAAAAGCAATATCGAATCAAGAGAGCGAGTTTTTTGACCCCTTCGAAAAACGTCAAGGGGAATCAAAATCCGCATCTCTCTCGCATCGCTGCTGCATACACGCTTTCCACAACTGCAGCTGTCGATTTCCCTGACTGCACTTTACCCCGGCGCTCTCTCTCTGAAAAATCCGATAAAGATCACAATTAACCCCCTCTGCGCCTATTAGCCGTCGGAAATAATAGCTCGTCGGAGAGCCAGAAAAAAAACGCGACGAGCGGCGCTTACAAAGCGCGATCCGCCTTAATCCGCAAAAATGTGCGCTGTACTCGCGCCCCTCTTTTACACACGCGTGCCGTTGCTGCTGCTACCCTTTTTCGATCTCTCTCCGCTTGCGTCTGATCCCTTAAAAGCTAGTTTATGTTGCTGCTCGTCCGGACGACGGCGGCGGGGGGCATACGCACGCGATGAAAAAGCCAAGCGCAGGAATTTTTATAGGAACTGCTGGAATAAGCACATGCCAGCTTTTTGCGCGTCGCGTCTTTGATTTCTTTCGACGATTGCTGAGGGTATTTTTAGATATGGTGTATATACCTGGACTATTAACGACTGGAGAATTAGTTTGGTGCAGCGGCAGCGTTTTAGCGGACTAGTGTTTTTATCATTCGCGCATTGACGCACGTCGACGATGTGTGTACTCCGAAATGGGAGTACGTATGTATACGGTAGTGATTTTTTATTTTATATGATTGGAAATGGAAAAGCTTTCTGGAATCGAGACGAGACCCGTTTATTAAATCTGGACGTATGGACGTGAAATCGAAGTAAGTGATGCGTATCGAAGGAACATTATCTTTATGGAAATAATTTTAATGAAATACGAGTGACGTATCCAGTTGCTGACTTTCATCTCTTATAATAACTTATTAATACATAAAATCATTTTCCAATCGCGTATAAGCCCTCAATTTTTAATCAGATACCGCAGACTGAATCATCGCTGAGTATCAAGAAAATCAGGCCGGCGAAGAAAATAAAAGGGAGAAAGTCGAATGCGAGTCATATACTTATGCGCAAAGGCAAATCCTGTCTGGCTCTCTATAGGGTGCGGGGACATCGAAAGTTACCTTTTTTTCGCGTCCTGTTTACATACGCACAAGCGGACCCATTGTCACGACGACCACGCTGACATTCCGTTTTGTCATGGCATTTGCATAATTAGCTCCCGGTCCTCGAATTCGAATCGAATCCTCTCCGGCTCGCACTTATACCGTATGCTAAGTCTATACACACTGTGTATACAAGGTGAAAATTTTCGCGAAAACAAATAGCAACGCGATATTAATCTCGAGAAAAAGTATCAAATCTACTGTGACAATATTTACCTTCAGCAGCTTCTCTTTGAGAACAGCCGTCTCAGATGAAAAATTTCAATCTGCCTCAGAAGCATCGCTTTTTCGCACACACCCCCACACCCAAGGGACTAGACTCCAGAAAGAAATCATCATCCTTTGCCAGGTCTCTCTTTCGATCTAAAGTGAAAAGCTCGACCGAGTCTCTCTGAAAACGTTCCTCTCTCTCTTGGCTCCTTCGCTCTGTAAACAAGGCCGAAGGCATTGCATTCCTTCGACCGCGAACCGGCTTGAGAAGACTCTTCTCCACTTCTTGTTCTTCTTCTTCTTCTTCTTCTTCTTCTTCGCTGCAGCAGCAGCAAGCTCCATACGGGCGAAGAAGAGATGTGTGACTCACGTGGTCGCCAGTCAGGAGGTCCACTTGGGCCGAGATAACTTTTCCTCCTCCTCCTCTTTCGTGTGCCCTGTCATCTTGATGCGCCTTTCTCGGATGGCTCCTCTGAGGTGTATACGCCGAGAGAGTTCGAAAGGGACTTGTAGGCTCTGTGGTGCAGCGGTTCATGGACTTGGGGAATTGACTCGCTGGCGATGAAATATTCGTGTTCTTTGGAGAGTCGCTCGCTGGTGGATGAGTTTTTACGGTGGTTATTGAGGATGAATTTTCTCTTATATGGAGTTTAAAGGAATGATTGTAGTTATGGACTTCTTCGTTAATGAATTTATGGGCATCTAACGATATTGGGTTTCAGTATTAGATCCGATTATCTCATAACTTGATTCGAAGCAGTTGGAAAAGCTGAGAGAGCACAGTTAGGCAATTTATTGTCTCGCCTTTGTTACGCACGCAATCACAGGACAAATCAAATTGCTTCGATTCAATTACCGGAAATTTCAAGTTGTGCCCTGACGAGTACCAACAAAAGCGTTTACCACGCACACAATTATCTCTCTGAGTGACAGGGGCTTCAATTGTCATTAGCACGAAATCATTAGAATTTATTGCACCGCTGCTACTAAAAAATCAGTCAATCTCAACCAACCTCTGAAAGAATAATTTAAACGCATATACAAGCTTCGAAAACAGGAAGCAAATAAAAATTAACGCTGCGTTTCAGCCAGACAGCAAAAAAACAAAAAAAAATCTCCAAGCCCCATGAATATTTAAACTATTTACAAGCGGACAAGAATCGAATAAATAACGCCGTCGAAAAAAACTACATAGCATTCGTGCTACATTCGAATAAAATTCCTGCACGCTCGCATCTCACTTATTGGCACTCTCTCTCTCTTCCTCTTCATTTTTCCTTTTCGAAGCCAGTTCAACGACTCTCGAGTTATTTAAAGCTCGTCTCCCCCTCCCCGAAATGCAGCAGCAACAACCCTCGGCGTATCCCGACCTGATACACACGCGGCCCCCCTCCCGTATAAGCTGATATTTTTTTCGCCTTGGTTAACCTCACGTCGACCCACATTGTTTTTTTTTCATATACGCTCGCGTTTAACAGAATTTCGATCCATCAATTTTTTTGCGCGTGCTTGCGGTGTACGAGGACGATAATTCATAATAAAACTATAAGAAATCATATACGTAAATTGTGCATTGGTATAGGATTTTGGTGCAGCTGACTAACGGGACTTGATTGCGCGTAATAAAATATAATTATAATGCTCGTGGATGATTTAATACATACCGTGTAGAATTAAAAATGTGTGTAGTAGGAGGATTTTTCTGGATTCATCACCAGCCCTTGATGATAATACGATATTAATGTTTGATATTAATGTTAAGTCATTACGGTCGCACGCGAGATCGTAGCGTGACTTATGCTTTGGTGTATACCCCGGAGCCATTCACACGATCTCCGAATGCGAAGCTTTCTATATATACAATCATAGTATCAAAAACCGAACGATTTAACTCTTGAAATATTATTCATGCAAGAAACACTATCTGCTTACTATTCATCATACAAAACGCTAAGAATACAGTGATTCTCTTATACGCCGATGCACCGGCAGCAGCTTTTCAGATTCACACAATAAAAAGCCTGTACGCGCGTCATAAAAGTCACGTAGAGCCCATAAAAAAGCCATCCCACATAGACGTAAAAATAAAACACTACTGCTCGCGCGTCGCCATCAGAAATAGCGTCGACGCCTTCGATTCACCGTCGTCTATACGTATGTACGTCCATTTACATAGGCGACCCTAGTCGATACATGTAACATTCGAATCGTCACTCCTATGCGTATACAGTCGTGTACTGCAAACATTTAATAATTAATCCGTTAGCAGCAGTACACACGCAGACATAGTCGACTCGACGCGAGTTCCACAGTCGGTTCCAGTATTGATTCTCGCTTTGAGGGTCGTGTACAAATTACCGGCGTGAAATTCATTTTGATCGAAATAAAACGCACCTATAGCCAAAAATAATAATTAAACACACAGTTCATCTTGTACACAAACTCGTTTCCTGCCAACATATCCGTCCGCAAATGCATCCGAATTATGCAGCAGACACAATTTTCCTCGTCTGCACCAGCAATAGCAACAGCCCGTCATCACCACAGTATATGTGACACGTCCTACTTGCGTACAGCCACACACGCGCCCTATACGACAGGCAAAAGTGCCATTAGACGCGGGCGCGATTAAGGCTATAAATACCAGAGCAAAAGGAGGACCGTCTCGTCCGTTCGTTAGCCCGTCCGTTACACGAACCTATGTAGATGCGCGTCGGAAACTCGATTTGGAAACGCGACTCGGAAGGACAGAGCGAGAATTGAATAAAGAGGTCTCGTATGTATACAGAAGGAAAACCCGTTGTCTCTTGTTGTGCAGTGCTTAGGGAAGTGGACGGAACTGGAAGTGATTAATTGGAGTCTCGATGTTTAGGGACTGGTTTGAAAAATGGTGCTGGTCGTCGTTGTTGAGGAGCTCGGGTCAGATGTGGGACGAACTTGATCTCATATACTATTATAATGAGGACAGTGTACAGTGTGCAACCGAGTAGTTTTAGTCTTAATTAGAACTGGATATGATATACCTTTCTATAACCCATGATAAACTTAATTGTATTCGAAGCATCTTATCCAGCGCTATCATATTCCAATAGTATGTATTCTGAGAAAAGTGCATTATAGGTTGACACTATCGCGACACCAATTAATCAAAACACCTCTACTTCTGATTTCTTCTCCTTACTACCATGATATCTGAAGCAAAAACCCTCTCGTCATAGCGTGCGTCATGAAACCGAAACAGCTACGATAAGAAATAGAGCATATGTACGTATAGCTCTTAGTAAAAGCGTAAATAGATGCATTAGTAGTGGTGGTGGTCCCTGCATGCGTGAGTCAACGTCACCATAAATCGCGTGCGCTGGTCACTTTAATACCTCGCGCCGGTAGCTCTACCACTGCTTCGTGAAAGTGCACTTTCTAACAAAAACGATTTATCTTTTTCACTATATATAATGCGATTATTATTATTTCTGGTCGGACATATCTGCATCGCAATTAGCATGTGAATATGGCTTTTTGCCATTTTTAATTACATTTAATTGAGAGCCATTAACAAGCTTCTATACATCCTCGAAGACCAATTACCACGTGGCTTTGACACTTTAGAAAGCGTTTAGAGAAGCGCGTGCGTGCAGTCTTTCGATTTTCGGATGCAACTGGAGCATCACTTATAGAGCTTGTGAAAACGTCGAGAAGACAAAAGGAAAGTATCCAGAAAATTACAGCACCACGTGTAATCTCAAGCCCGCGCAAAACAAAAAATGCGTTTGCGACAATACACGTCTTTTTCTGCATCCCTTTCACTTTCGTCGAGGTAAACTCTCGTCCGGCTCACTTGATTTATGCGAGCTGACTCATAACGGGAGGACATACGCGGGGAATTCAAATTTTCGTTTTCTTTATGCGGCGGACAAAGTGTGTGCGGCGAGCATCTGCAGGAAATAATTAAAGGAGGTGATTGTCGCGATTTATTCGAACGGTTATTTTTAGCTTGCACAGCCGCACGTGGTGTACGTGGAAGATGCTTTATTGGATTTGGCTTGAATGGATCGGAATGGTATGGAACAAGCTTATTTTCTCCTTGCAACATGTGCGTATACGCGATTTTTCGGAGAATATGCGAGGATATTTTGAGTCGAGCGTGATGTATACTCCGTAATAAATCTTTGAGCGAATTAATGTTGATGAAAAAGGTTGTACTTGGTAGAGGTATAAACTTGTTTACGAAGAGTAAGAAAGTGACAAAAGTACAGTGTGTACTAAGCGGTTCTACCTCGAGATTTATTCGTACATTCTACTAGCACAGGAAGTTCCGTTTGATTGGCCTAAGGGACGACTTTCCTAAGTCGTGTGTGATATATCATGAGTCGACGTTAAGCGTCTGCGTCACGCGACGAAAGTGCAATGATTCTTCGTCTCTGACTCATGCTCTTGTGTGCGTAAAACATACCTGAATGCAAACTTTGCGTATACGCTACTTTCTCAATGAAAATTCATAAGAGGATTTCGGGCGGGCTTGAAATAACCGCAGTCAGAGTTTGCGAGTGCTTTAAAAATGAATCCACGTGGAGAAACTCGTTTTAAGAGTGATACATATATCTTCTGCCGCTTGAATCTTTAGGCTTCTAGTTTCGGCTGAGCAATAATAGGTAGCGCACAGGTATTTCCAATTTCCATCTATCAGTGCCTCTGCTTATAGTGCAGATATAGCGGTGTGCCACCTATGCCGAAACTGCCATATTGGGCTTATACTGCTTGGGTCGCTCATGCTATCACGCCTGCGCAGAACCATGCGATGGCTTCAAGTTCTTTAAATCTTGTTCTGTAGAAGATAGATGTAGATCATCATCTTCTGCAGAGAGGTACTGGATCTTTCTTTAGATAAACTTCTGACTCACATTCTCTCTCTCTCTCTCTCTCTTCCACGACGAGCAAAAATTGAACTGCGTCGGCTTCGGCGAAAGGAAACCGGGCCGACGATACCTATATACCCTCGCATAAAACGACGATGATGACTACTCGTGGAGGTCAATGAGATCCTCAATCGGTTAATTAGCGCGACTGCACGCGTGCAAGCATCAGCAGAGGATACGTCCGTGTGTATAGAAAAAGAAGAATCAGTCGGAGATGAACGCAGTGAGATTCACCGTTAATTATCCGGTGGGTGCACACACACACGTGGTTATTTTTGCGCTGCAGCAGCGACTGGGGTTTCGTGTCGACTTTTGCGAGAGCGTGTAAAATGGGTATTAGTCACTCGAGAGGATGGTATCGTTCCTTTTTTTTGGTGGGGGTATTCTTAGTGGCTAATGTGTTTGGGAATTTTAAGACAACATTGATGTACTTTTATTTATGTTATTTTTAAAACCATATAATGCATAATTAACGTTTGTGTTTCTCTTTTCTGTTGCAGGTGAGTTTCATCAAAAAAAACCGGAGAAAGTAGCTCAAACTATTCCGCGGCATTCAGGAAAGTAAATTACAATATTTCCATCAGCAACACGTTCAATTGCGTCTACTGCATTAAATTGCAAGAAACGCGAGTTTGTATTACTCGTAATAAACGTTTCGGCAAATTGTCCGGCCGTGAAAGTAGTCTCCACTTTAAATACACACGTATTATAAGCTCGAGCGCATTAAGCCTACCAGTACTCGTTCCCCAGCTAAAAAGGGCGAGTTCCGGCTTTCGAAAAAGCTCGAGCTCGCAAATGGCACTTCCGGCCGGGTTTAGGCTCGCGCCGACTTTATAACGCGCGCGAGGGAGAGTATTTTCGTATATAGCTTTGGCTTCGCTCGTTTCCGAGTGCATCGATGCTTGTTTAGTCTGGCTTGTGTACGTATACCTACAGCAGAGAACGGAGTGTATGTGTATGTGTGAGGGGAGGGCTCAATGGGTCTAAGCGCGATCGTTGCTTTTTTTCGGAAGTCCATAGAAGGTGGCGTCGAGGAGGAGCTTCTTTTTAAAGTTGCGGCGTTGAATAAATGCATTGTTCGGGAGCTCGTATCTGAAAGAATTTGGTTGAGCTTGATGATAGTTTGAAATGGAAAATGGTTTTTAATAAAGTGTACATTTTACACGAAACGTTTATTAAAGAATGAATGATATAAAATATAATTTTTTTGAAACTTTGAAAGGCCTCTATTTCCGGACGCGTTATGTATTATCCCTCTGTACCACCGCGTTTAAAATAGAGTATAGGCGGTTGTACGGAGGAACAAGGCTGCTTTTTATAGCACACTTTTGTAATGTAATGAAGAGCTATTTTCGCCTCGTGAAAGAGCCTTAAAAGCTTTCGAAAAATTAAACGCCTCCTAAAACTGCTATGCTGAATTACTTACAACGATATAATTTACAAATAAAATAGCTTTTACCCTCACATCCAGAGGTTAAAACCTACATTCACACTGACACGCAAAATCAGCGGAGCGTTTACATAAAAGTCAGATGAAATACGCCGATACGCCAATCTTTCTTTTCTATTTTTTTCATTCACCAGCGATAAACGACGAGTCAAACGGGTTCTAAGTAAACGTCGCGCACTGTTTGACGACTATCCGGTTTTCTCAAATAGTCCGCACACCCCCCGACCTACGGAGGGGTAATGGTTTTCGTCTCTAAGTAAAATAAGCGAGTGTGTCGAAGCTAGTTTTTTCAATGGACTGATTATTGGCGCGGCTAGTCGAGTAATGCGACAGCGCCGCCCGGTGAGTAAACGTACACGTGATGGAGTATTTAGTTGTATATGAGATTCATAATAAACCGAGCTTATTGATTCTATAATTGAATTTTATAATCCACTGCGTTAATGTTCGATCTCTACACTAACGAATAAATTAACTTTGATAACAATAATAGTAAATCAAAATGTATATAGTTTGCACAGAAACACAAATATAAACTCCGAACATACGATAACCGAACGTTCTCTCACTCCATAAACTACCTCGACCATCCATTCAAGCATTGACAGATACTATACGCGCGGCGGCACATACACACGAAATTCGCGCGCTCGCGCATAAATAGCGCATTAACGGTATATACCCCCGAGAGTCTGTCGATGATCTCACGCGTACACGAGCGCACATAACACATAACTCAAGCGCTCGATCGATTTCTTTGGCATTATTAGCGCTCGCTCGCTATAAATTAATGCAAAAATAATCCGGCTTTGATACGCGAGTTCTATTTTTACAGTGTCTAATTATTTTAGAAAGTGATTTATGCCATTGAGATTGCGAGGTGTGCGCACATGGGTTTATCGTGAAAGTTACGCATAGGGTAATTTAGGTGTGTGTAGTTGGTTTCGTAAGACCCAGATTTATCATACGGCACGAGTTCGTTGCTCGTGACAAAGAAGCAACGAATAAATCGCACGGTTTTCACTGAATAAATAAATAATCTTCATAACAACGATTTTAATCGAACAATCGTGCCTGTGATCTCATATGAGTCACGCAATAGTATACTCGATCAAGCGAAAAAATAGCCTTTTCAAAGGAAATCGCGTACTCACTCACACAAACGCGTTTAATTATCCACGAGAGAGATAGCGGCAATAATGATTTATCATACTACCCTATGCCGTATCTATATATATAAAACTCCGCTGTAATCCGCACCGGCGGCGCCGTTGCACAAATGACGCCAGGAGCGTTAATCCGCGTGAGCGCACGTGATTGATAAAAGGCCGCGCGAATAATTGATTAGGGAGAGCTTGCGATCGTTTGCGCGGGAAAAATCACTACGGCTCTAATTGACGCGCGCGGGTTTATGTGCTTTGATTAAAAAAAAAAAAAAAAAAAAGAATTGCGAGGGAGTGATGATGAATGTCCGAGTTAATTTGGAAATTGAAGGTTGAATTTAATTGGCAAAATCGACGCGGCTGTAATACTGTTTGCGCGGGTAAAAATAATGAAGCAGTTAGGGGAATTTTTCGGTTGAAGCGAATGAGGTGTAAAATTTATGTATCGTAAAAATTTTGGTTACGCCGTGTAGAAGTTAGTTATCCTTATGCAGCTCTCTTCTCGTTAATTTTAATTTCCAAACGAACTCTCCATACATAAACAATTAATAAATTTTTTAAACAATTTCGCCTTTCTAATCGAGACTGTCTACTCGTGTACACTTCTCGAGAACAATCTCAAAGTCAATTTCACCCAAGACAAATGGAAAACTACCAATTAGCTTTTCCCTCTTGCGTTCAACAACACCTCGACAAGCTTGCAATTCCTGTCGCGAGTCATTAATGTGTAGAGTGAACCACCTTCACGGTTCTCTCTCGACGCACACCCAGTTTTTCAAGTGCTACAACACGCAAAAGATCGTCGCGCTCACAAAGGAGTCGTGTATATATATATATATATCGGAAAAGTTGCTCTTGTGCACAGCTGCGCGCACCTGCGTGCCCTTGGATTCTCTCTCGCACTTTTGCCTTCTTTTTCTCTCTCTCTTTCTCTCAAGCAACCGATACGGTGTGCGTTTCAAGTTTTACCATGACGAGAGGTGATTACTTTTTAGCCCGAAGGTTAATAAGATTTTTTTCGTATACGCGCCATATACGTTACGTTCATTTTTCTCTTTCGGAGCATAGACTCCGCTTCATTTACCTATCGGCTCGATATCTCTTTCTGGAGTTCGAGTAAACCGCGCGTAGCGCATTACCCGAGCCCTGGAATTTTTCATCGGACAGTCCGATCTCTTTCTTCCTCGCTCTCTTTGTGCGCGCACCTTCGATCGCATCTGCTCGAGCGGTCGCGTGCCGTCCCAATTACCCTTAATTATTGCGGCGACGCGCGCGTGAGCGAGCGATTCGCAGCCCAGATAGTCTCCCTTTTCCGTTTCTGTCTCTCTCGGTGCGTGCGATATGTCGATGTTTATATGCATCTGGGGTGTCGGTAAGTTATGGGTTTTCTGTTTTTTTTTTTTTTTTTTTTTTTGGGG
>CM053168.1:7184310-7287793 GCA_012977825.3 Pteromalus puparum | reverse complement strand
TTTTTTTTTTTTTTTTTTTTGGAGAAAGAAAGGTGTATGCTTATATGCGTTTCCGCGGTTTGTTTGGCAAAACGACGATTGACAGTATGCGTTAATTGATTCGGTCAAATTTGCCGAGTGAAGGGGCTTTTTGTCGGTTTTAGTTTGAGCGGTTGTGCTAATTGCAGGTATTTCGATGTGTGTTTACCGAAGAAATAATTGCTTATCGCGTGTCATGCGTTTGCGCGCATTCGAATTTGCGGTCAGATTTGCAAGCATTGAAGTAACGTTTTTATCGCATGCTTCTTTTGAATATTCCATCTTTGTGTATTTGCGTTTGATCTACATAGATCTGCCGCACGCGAATGGTGTGCAAGCATTGCCGAATAATAGTAGAGTTGAGCCATAGTTATATAGCCGTCAAGCAAAACAGTTTTGGACTGGCCTATCTCCCACCGCTTGAACTTTAGGGATTTCTACAGTTTGCGGTTGGCGAAGACAGGTGGCGCATCGGTACTTTCTTATTGTTCTCCATCGGTATGTGTGAACCCAGTGCATATGTATAGCAGTGTGTCACCGATGTTGTAACTGCCTTCTTAGGCCTGCTGTTTGTGCCGCTCATGCTTTTTTAATAGTATATTTTAGAGTCTTTTTGTGTGATATGTTAAAATGTGCCAGAACTAATTGCTCACGCTATAACTGCCCGAGTCTATATACTGCTTTTACTTTGGGAGTTTTTCTCGAACTCTCCAATATAAAAAGAAAGCTTCATTTGTTATATACCCCGACAAAAGAAGAACGCAGTACACGCATACAATATAACTGTGCGCTTCATCATCAGAAAAAGGCCTGCAAATTTTCGTACATACCTACATCCGCTAAAAGGGCAAACGTATACACGTATACAGGCAAAAAAAGGAGATCGTTAAGAGAATATAAGGGCGCCGCAGTAACCCTTTGAATGAGTCGCCGCCTTTGTCTCCCGCGATTTATATACCGTCGCACCTTAAACGGGCCGCGTGTACGTACCTACATACGAGTGCATATGCTGAATGGCGAATACCAAGAGAGAAAGAGAGAGAGAGAAAGAGGATCTAATTTATTCGTTCCCGCGATTCGAGCTTAATGGGTCGGCACTGCAATGAAGCATATTTTCCTTTGCTGTGCGCGGATACGCACTTCACACAGGCTCTCTCTCCTGGCTCAATCTTTCTCTCATTAATTGCGGCCTTTTTTCTTTATTTGCTCGACGTGTCGCGCGTATAGCATATGTTTCCGGGTATATTAATGCACCTGGCTGTAATTAGACTTTGAAGCTTAGGGTAATGATCGTGCCCTAGTTATCCGATTTCCATTCGATAAATCCAACATTACAATAAATTGAATACATAAATACTACTGCTACTACCCCATTGTCAGCCGACAAAAAGCACAACCCACAAATCCCCATAGAAATTCCCTCGCTCAGACCTTCATAACCGCACTTTTCAAAGCACTCGAAAAAGGAGTAATGCTTGAAATCGGGCCGCACGATCGTCGCGCATCAATGCAAAGTGGCTGCGCGCGTGTAACAGCTCTTGGCTGCCGCCACGAGGCGATAGCCTTATGTTGGAACCCTCGCTCTCTTTGTGGGGTTGTCTGATGCTACACAGCCTTTGAGTATATATGGACCGGACCCTGCATACTCGTGCTTGGTCAGCCGTTATGACTTTCGAGGGTGTATGGCTGGCTTTGTGGCCGATCGTGTTGATTTTGTTATCGAATTTTAATATTAAAAGGGAATTTTGCAGTTGGGTCGAGAACAGAAATAGAAGTCGTAGTAATATTTAAAATTTATTGGAAGTAAGCGTTAAGTCAAAAATAATAACCGTCCTCTGGGAGAGTTAATAAAAGGCGACGCGGTCTAATCTCGTACTTTCCACTTATTACGACGTTCGCGGAATTAGCCGACACGTGCTTACAAAATTCTCGCCAGTAGCTTTCTATATATATATATATACGCTATAACTTAATAATAAACTCGATACACGCAGCGCAATCTCTTTGTTTCTAAACCTCTCATATAATAAACTCTCACACAGCGTCTCTGCAATAACTGACGATAAAAACAATGAAAAAGAATAAATAATACAGACATCTCTTAAAATTTCCCAGCATTCCACCCTCGCAACACAGCGTAGCTTATTACAATAGTTAAAGAAGAAAAAAAAACGCATACCCCCCGTGTCTTTCACAATTTAATAAGCAGCCGTCGCGAAGACAGTTGCGTAATGACACGACTGACATGTATATACGAAAGTGCATTCGAGACGTTTTTCGTCTGTCTAATCGTACCTTGACCTAATTTTAGACGCGATTTCCGGTGTCGCGCGCGGGAGGCGACGCTCGATCAACTCGAGCCACGTGAGAATATGGGCGTCTACTGTGATGACGGAGGAGGAATGTGATACCTCGGTTATACGTTTTCGGGAAGCTTTATATTATACAGAGCTGCGTCGGCAGTTTGGTTTTGTGTGTGAAGTAATTTTCGTCGCGTTAGTAGGATGTATATAATGATTAATGGATGTGATCGGTTTTTATCGCTTTTAAATTGAGCCTAATTATGTATCAACGCATTAATTATATTTTACGATCGCTCGGTCGTGAGTAATTCGAAATTAAACTCATAATTAATATTTTACCATACATCCAAACGTGTAGTATCCCTAATATATTAAGAAAAAAAAAACATTGACAAAACCGACGCCGACAGCAATAATTATCCCAGAAGTCTCTTCCTCCATCCAGCGTCTCTATCATTATTATACTCTCTCCTACAACGTATAAAACTACCGCGACGATCACTCTATACCCAAGTGTCAGCTTTCGTACGTCGACCCGAAAAATCCTCGATACATAATCGCGCGCTTTCCCTACCAAGCAAATTACAGACGTGGCGGTGGGTCAACATCGTGTATAATATATATGGAAGTTGTGCAAGTAGGGAGCGTGGGATCGGAGTCACTGTTACGCGAAGCGATATAGCCACATATACTCGCGAATGCTTTATCTAGCCAGTTAACACGCCTTCGTGTGCAGTGAGAGATACCGAGAAAAAGAGAGATAAGGGACAGCACGTCGAGGAAGTGCGTATTTGCGTAATGAAACGGCTTGTTTATTATCGTCGATTTTGCGCGGTGTAGTTTGATATAATTATGGGGAGAAGTGTATATAGGCTTTTTGCGCAGTTATATGCTTACGCACCAAGCGTATAATTGATGACTGTAGAGAAACGTTGAATAAGCAAAATTCATATTAACGAACATTTAATTCTAAAGTAGTACAGCAAGACGTTCTACGTTTCCCGGTATAACGAGCGCCATTCATAAAATCTAAAATTCAACGAACGCAGCTCGTAAAAATTTTCAAAGAAAAACTGCTACTATACGCGCGCTGCATCATTGGAAAAACACGATCGTCGACGTTCCCAATAATCATCCTAACTGCGCATCCGCAGAGTCGCGTATATAGTTCGTAACGGAAAAATGGCGCAACGGTGTCGTGGGATTCGTGGAAATCGCAAAGACTCGTCATAGAGGCGCGCAAGAAAAGTCGTCGAGCAGGAAGCCCTTTTTCCAACGCGAGGTCAACCTCGTTGTCGAGTGTATAGTGAGAATCAGTATCGAGTGGCCTTTAATGCACGAGGAGAACGGGCTGGATTAACTGGATAAAGAACGGCGGTGACGTTCACCGTTGAACTTGGGAAGTAGGTGTTGTTTGGAGGTGTGAAATTCTTCGTGGAATGTTGGTGATTTTTATAAGGAAAGAATTTTGTGATTGAGCTTTCTATTTGATTTTGAACGTGAATAAACATTGGACAGGTTTTACTTGATTCTCTGGAGCTCCGGTGCAGCATTTCGTAACAATGACTATGTGATTAGCTGGGATTTAATCTCGAAGATGATAAAGCTAATCCTTTATTCCGTGGAGGTAGGTAGGCGCGTGAATGCACGTTGTTCAGAGAATGTTTTGATGACGAAGTATAATGTGCGAGAGTAATTTGTTTGTTGTTTCTGCGATAATGAGAATTTTTTTAATTTTATCATTTTATGCGGATGTAAATATAATGCGTCAGAATTAGATTGATAATCGGTTATCAAGTGAGTAATAGCACTGGGTGAGGAGCCACTTTATGATTTATTGTCCGGTATACACGATTGGCGAGACGTACAAGGAAAAGATTAATCGGATTATCGTTATATTATGTAATGGACAACAATCGAGAAAAATAATATTCAATGAAGTAAATTTACAAACTAATAGAGTTGCGCAAACTTTGAGGATACTTGAAAAGCGTGTAAAACTAGTTTTACTTGATTAGGAAAATATTCATTACCTATACCCATCTACAATCTATTTCGGCATAAAGGATAAAGTATCTAATTTCACTTTCGACTATTACATCTGCAAAGTGAAAGTCGATAGTGCGTAAATATATGAATCAAGCTCATCAGAATAACCAATAAATTTACTTTTTCTACTTGAACAAATCATTAAATTGATTTCACAAAAAAAAAAAAAAAAAAAAAAAAACNAAAAAAAAAAAAAAAAAACTAGAACTCAGCACACAATCCTCTCCTATAATTCAATTAGCAATCATATCAACGGCACATAGCTCGCATACCCCTCGATTAAAAGCTCGACTCTCAATCGACATATCCGTAATTCCATTCGATCTCACGAAACGCGCACATAATCTCTCTCCACCACCGCAACTACCACCACCGTCGCCGCAGCAGCAGCAGCAGCAGCAGTAGCCTCGAAATATCCGTTATGCAAAATAACGCCGGCTGAATCGTAAAACGTCCCGCGCGGTAAATTGATTCTCACGAGCAGAAGCAGCAGCTACTCTCGCACGGGAATCACGAAACGACTGGCCATTTCGAGAGATCTAGAGAAGAACCAAGTCGAGATTTCTCCACGACATTCCGTACGTACATAGACCCTCTGCTCTTGCGCCGATGCGAATCTATATACCGGCGAAAAATGTACATTTATATACGCGAGAGAGAGAGAGAGAGAGAGCAGAAGAGAAAAAAGGAACGAGAGAAGTAGAGCACAGAGGATAGAAGAGAGAGAGCAAGAGATAAGATCGTGGGCTACTATTCTTTGGATTTTCCTTTTGGTAGTGCAGTGTCGGATGTTCGGAATAGCGATTTCCTTTGTACTATAGGGGGGGGGGGATTTTTGTTATTCAAATACCGAGACGCCTAATCTGAGCGACGTATAATTCGAATATTTTCGACTGTCGAGAACGGATTTTGGATTTGGGATGGGCTTTGTTGGATTATAGGCACACGCGCACACGCGAGTGAGAGAGGGACATCTGCATGCGCGATTATACGGGATTATTCTTTGGATAATTTGACTGATTTACAGGCGGATAGATAGTTCGAGTTTGGGACGGCTACGGGCTCTGCGTATTGATCTTTGATTTGAGACGGTTGTTGATGGGTTGAGACGTAATGTTTGTGTATGCAAATTGGGAGTTGTACGTTTTTTTTCTTTGTTATTTTAATTGTATCGATTTCGTTGACTTTTACGACGTAGCATATTTATTCGCTGTTTCAGATTACATCAGAATAATCTATATTTTTTTTTCTGAAAAAAAAAGTAATTGTGCAACTTTGAACGAAATCGAAACCACAATCGCCGCGCATCCAATTTCCGCGTTCGGACAAAGAAGTATCGCATCTAATATCGAATAAAAAAAAGTTCGATTTTTCTCACTTCTCCGCCGTCTACCACCGCGACGGCTCTTTTTATGCAAGTCAACGCTCGATGCCCAGTGAGAATCACAATGAGAGTAACGCGTCCATTGACGAGAGCTTAAAACATCTGCCAGAGCCGCCCTATCGATGTCGACTGCAGCGATGCAGTGACGAGTGGATCCACACTGCCTTGGTTGCATATACCCCTGGATATTGAGTGTGCATTCATTTTTCCATGCATACGTATTATTTTACGGATATAACTTACAAATAAAAATGGTACTAAAAATAGTTCAAAAACAAACTTTCCAAAATCCAAATTTAGAAATCCGCCCATTACCTACAAGTTCATCCTCCCAAACGCCCTAGATTAGCGTCACAAACTCTTCTCCTTCCTCTCACGTCCATCAGCAAAGCAGAGAATTAACGCTCCAGATATAAACCCCCAACTCTCACACACGCAGCGTCGCGTTAACGTCAATCATCGCAACGCGCGCGATTTTTTTTCTCCACTCTCTCGAGTACGTGCTCGCGTCTCTCACATCGACCACCGCGGCTCTGTACTAATTTTCTATGGGTTCGCTGACTCGTAATCGATTCAAATTAGCGACGCCGACCGGCGTGGATTTTTTCACAGTCCCGTTATTGTGCGCTGTTTTGTCTCCGTGTGTCAAGCTCGTTTATATCGGTGCGGAAAACGTTGCGTGTATATAATGGCGACGAGCGTTTGAATTGGCGGATTTTTTGGGAACTGCTTTTGACAGCTTTGTGATGGAACGTGTTATTTTCAGCTATAAATTCATTTTTCTGATGAATTGAGTTGTAATCGACGCATTACAAAATCGTTCATCAATTTTACCGAATTCGACTCGTTTTTTCCCGCTATCGCACTGTGTAGCTACTCTAAAATGCATTATTTTTACCAATCATCAATCTCTCCTCTCCCTGTGATTAATCTTCTTCTCTGGGCAGTAAATTAAAGTCGCTTTAAGCCGCCTCGCTGTACACATACACGAGACATAATCCCGAGGTAATATTACACCGTCCGTGCATTTTTCATCGCGTCGCAAAAAAAAAAAAATTACTGGCGCGAGACGCGTATAGTCCGAGTTTTTCCCACATCGCATGAAAAGTCCGAAAAAAGTCGGCGCGACGCGTTACTCCCCCTGAGTCGTTATTACGAGTATGGATATAGGTATGCGTGAATGTGTAGGGCTTTCGATCGAGTAGTATATTGGTGTGCGGTATCGACGGGTAGCCGCGGAGAGAGTATAAAACGCCGTGGGGTGCTTAGGAGAAACGTCCACTCGAGGATGGAGGTTTTTTTTCAGATTGTGGAGGAAAAATGTGCTGGGTCGAGTGCGCATAACCGACGTTTCTCTCGTGTGTAAATATTCAATATGTGATAGATCGAATGGAGTAGTTGCTTTTATTAGCTGCGAATATTTTTTTCAATATTTATCGAATAAACATAAGTTTATACGAAAACAGCATAATCAGCATATCCGCAACGGTCACTATCCCCCACGTGTCACCCATCATTTCCGCTCTTCATCTATTACACACTGCGCGCATCGTCATCGCGCCTCCAATACACATCAGCATCTGACCGATATAAATCCTCGAAGAAAGAGGATGTACAAAAGGGCCTCGACTCGGAAATGCGGGTCTCGATCGCCGTGAAAAATCGCGATCGCGATTAGCAGCTACAGAATCCAAAGGCCCCGGAAATTTATGGACAAGAGAGAGAGAGAGAGAGAGAGAGAGAGAGAGAGAGAAGGACTCCACGCGGAAGCACAAAGTTTTACAGCCTTGCACGCCCCTCTGGTGCGTCGGCTCTCGACTGCGATTGTTGCTCGATTTGCCCGTATACTTTTGATTCTTCTCGGAGGCGATTGTTGGAAAGTCGTAAAGTCACTGCTGCCGCAAGTTATTACCGATGTTCAGTGCGTGTTCCGATAGCGGCGCTGTTGTAATGTTACTCTCTACTATACTACTACTATACTATGGTCATCTCTGTGATATACAGCGTAGGGAGTCTTATGGTATTATTATTCAAATGCCGAGCAAATGATACGGTAGCGATGGTAAAATAGAACCTTACGTTTTTTCCCGAAACCACAATAACTCTTTCCACCGTCTACTAACTACTATAATGTGTGTATGTATGTATACATCCGTTTTCCTCTTCTCCACACCGTATACAAATTCTCGTATAAACCTGGTACACTCGCGATTCTCGGTTGCGAATCGGAGGCAACAATGTGTATGTCCGCCGCGCTCCAAATTGTTTGGTCATCCCCGAGCTATAAATATTCCCGGGGCACAATGGGCCGCTGCCGAGCTACGCGAGCGACGAGCAGCTGAACGTCCGACTCTCGAAGGCTCGTGCTAATGCTGTCGGATTGCGATGGTATGTGGATGTTGTGAGGGAGAAAGGAGAGAGTTTTGCAGATTAGAGCTGGATTTAGACTTTCTGGTAGGGGTGATCCGTTTTTATTTTTATCGGACATTTTTATTCTATTCGAGAGTCTTCCGCGTCGCATAAATCTCGATGGAAATATACACGTTCGATAAATCTATCGGTAGGCCAAATAGCCCAAAACGCTATAAATTACGAGGACCCACTCTAAAAATTAGCTTCACATCTGCATACAAAGACTAACCTGATTAAAAAGTCAGAAATCAAGCGGCAAAAATAGAGGACGACAATAGCGACGCAGACAGCTCGAAAAAAAGAGGGTTGGACCCATCGCCGCTGCAGACAGTCGCTAGCGCCAGACGCACAGTATAGAAAATGAAAGAGAGATTTCGGGATGGCACGAATCGCTTTTTGATTGACTGACCTCGCGGGCCAGTATTTTTTTTCTTTCTCTTCTCGTTGAAAAAGGGGTGTATCGTCTATACGACTCCGGGGTGACGAAAAAATAATACCTACCAGTTTCGGACGCATAAAGGGACGTGTGTATTTTGCTATATCGACAAGATCCTGCGAGTCATTCCACACTTTTTGCCTGTACAGTATGTCGATAATATCGGTGTTTGCACTTCTAAACGAAGTGAGCGCTTCTTGCTCGCGTGCTTACGAGGACTGGACTTTTTTTTTGAAAGGCGAGCTTCTGATGATGCAGTTGAAAAAGGCGTTGATAATCGCTTGTAATGATGACTTAATAGAACTGCGGCCGTGTAACGCGGATAAAAAGTCATTGGAGTCTATTATTATAGAGAGGGTTTATCGAACCGTGATAATTCATAATTTGTGACTGTGTTTTCTCGTGCAAGATAAATAATTGGAAGCTACAGTCGATAAACAATAAGAAACACTCTACCTATCGATATTCTTACTTCACATATTTCTATAAAGAAAACGCGGAAGCCGAACACCAGCGAAAAAAATGAAATCGTAATCGTAAACCTCTGCACAGCAGCACCTAATCCTTTATACAGCCGTGCATAAACGTCTCAATAACACCGTCGCATTCGCGAGTCACCAGCAGTGCAAAAAACCCTTAACACACACAGCAGTAGTCCAGACAACTCTCCAGTCGGTGTCACCCTCGAAAAAGCTCAGCCTCGCGCGCGAAACAATACCTTCGCGCGTATAAACGTTGAACAATTGAAAAGGCGCACGCGGGGCGATTTGTAGCGCTCCTCCCGTCAAATTTCGCGCGAGCGCAAAGCGCTTCTCGTAAAACGAACTCTACTCGCCTGGGGGGCGACTCGACCCATAAAACACTTTAACGACATCTTAAATCGCGCTTCAGCTTTTTTCTCGCCCGCTAAACGCCCATCCTCTATGCATTGTCCGCGATGCGCCCGTAATAGAGTGATAAATTAATGCATCGCGAGAGCGAATGTAAAACTTACCCCTTTTTAAAAGCCGCAAGGAAGAAGTAGTATATGTATCCATGAGTATTTTTACGTGAGTCTTTTCGGGGTAAAAGTGCGAACGTGTTCGAGCTGATGGATAATATTCGCTTTACGAGGGATGTGTTGGGGGATAATTTATAGGCACGGAAAATACCGGTGGACGTTTTAGCGTGTTTATATGTGTGTTGTATCGTATATGTGTAGTGTAATTTCTGCTGGTTTTATGATCCGAGTAAATAACAAGTCGATAAAAATACAATGTAGTGTATAGTTTCGAAACTAGTAATAACACTTTTGCAATAAGTTATAGTTTTATTACACCTGGTGGTGAAAACACACAAAGAGAATATTTCGAGCGGGCAGTTTAAAAATTCTATACGCTCTTTCTACGGTCGCATTAAGCCGGGGTGGATTATTTCCTCTTTTTCTTCTTATACATTCAAGAGCGCATTAGCAAATCTATTCACGGGGTAATGGTCCGGAAGTAGACGTGAATTTCGCCCGTTCAAGCTTCGGTTAACGCTCGATTTAAGCGCGAACCCGCAATTATAAAATTATACTATATATCGCTCTTGTATTCATTAAGCCGTGAGAGATCGTGTAAAAAAATGTAATCCTATACTTTTCTTCAATTTTTCCAACTCGACGATCGTTACTTATTTACAAACAACGAAACAATCTCAAACGCACGTATCTCACGCCAGAACCAAGGACAATGCATCCGCTCTTTATCTCACTACCTTTCGATTTAGCCGTCGAGTTCACGCGGCCGCTCACGTTTTCCCGCGACTTTTTGCAGATTTCCCGTGCAACACGCGCGCATTACATACCTCTCTTATACCGCGCCCATTTTTGCACTTTACGATATGGTGTACAGTCGATTTCTCTCCAGAGATATTACGAACGGGAAGTGCCGCGCTGCGGATGAACGCAGTTAAGTCGACGCAACGACTATCATTTTCTCGCGCGGCGATATTCTCGTTAGCGGACTTTTATATAGTATAAGCGCCGCTCGATTTGTCTTTACGGCTTTTCTTTCAGCTGACCGTTTAATAATGAGAGGAAATTATCGGGAAATTTTTTCGCGACCGATTGTCAAGGAATGTAGAGTGCGGTTTTGCATTTCGCACGCGGTTGTGTACTGCGGTATTTTACGCCGAGTTGCGGTTGTTTTGTTCTTCGATGATGATTAAGTAGTCGGATGATCGATTTTTATTACATTCCTCGGAGTGTGCTCGATTTGGAGCGCTTATTATGTAAGTGTATTACTGGTACGATCGTTGGATTTACTATTCGAGAATAGAAGGAAAGCATTATTGAAAAGCGATGCAGTTCGAAGAAGTCGAGCTCTTGATTTTTTAAAAGCCATTAAAGAAATTAAAAAAGTTAACGACCTCTCCACGGGTCATTAATCTTACAGGGAAAGAAACCCATTTTCCCAGAAACCCACACACGCCCCACAATTACCTCAAGCCAAAAGACTCCTCCTACACACGAAATTCCTCAACTTTAACCGAGTTTCCCTCATCAGCGTATCCATCACACATCATCCATCTCCATGACACCCGTTAGTGCATCCACACACCAGTGCTGCAGTTTCGCGCGACGAGGGTCAGCATGAGGTCCATCCGAACAGCCGGCTTACCCCATGTCGCGACTCGCCCCAACCCGTTCGCGATGCAGCTCAGCGGATCATAATGCATCCGGCTGTTCTGGACGTTCTCCATATGCTTGTTTCTCGCTGCGGGTTAAGTTTTCGCGATTGGCTTCGTTTCGGAATTTTTTTTTTTATAAATGTAGCTTACTGAGATCTACATCATTAGTGTATTAATAGAAATTTAATTTATTTCTATCGAACAATGACTAATGAACACATTTTTCTTTCTGTTTCAGGTGAGTCCCACTGCCGGTCAAAAAAATCCGCTATTTTGTTCAACACCCCAACACAGGAGAGCATAAACACACAGGCAAACTCGTTCACACCCCGGCCATTCATCAAAATTTGTCGCTGCATCGCGGAGTTAATCAGACCGGAATCCGCCCATAAATCAATCCCTCAAGCTATATACATACTATATAAAAATCTGCATCGGTCCCCTGCATTAATTCATACCTATATATACGTATGCACCCCGTCCCAGACAGACTCTTTCCCGACTGCAGTCGGGCGCGTGGCTAATCGAATCTCTTCGCGCAACCCCTTTTCCTTTCGCGGCTAGGCAGCTACGTGAGAGGCTTGCAGGATTTCCCGACGACGTCGGCGTAATCCATTTTTCCTCTTTGTGCGTGTTGCTTTACTCGATTACGTGTGCGAGTCTGGAGTGTGTCTCGTTATTGTTGTCGGTGGATTCGAGGAGAGAGAAGCCCGCCTCCATTGTGAGTCTCACGCGTGCGTGTCGTCGGGAGGCGACAATGGTAGATGCTAGATTAGCTGAGGAGAAGGAGGAGAGTTTTCACGCGGCGAGACGTGTGAGAGGGGTATTGTGACGTGATGAAACGTCGAATTCTGGATTGTATCTCCTTGGATGTTCACTTTGCCGTATTTGGATTAAGCGACTTTCTTTTGTTATGAGATGTTATATAAATAATGAATATCCTTTCTTTAAATTTTTGCAATCCAGTACTCGCGCTGAGTTTCTCACTTCTGCAATCTTATCACGAATTCCCATTATAGAAATACAAAAATAGTATACTTTTAATCACTGCGCAGAACTCGCGTTGCAAAACTCTGAGAAAAGCCGCGCATACTTCCCTCGGCCTCAATCACGCCTGGAAATTTTCAGCAGATCCTTTCCTCGATACAAATAAAGAAAGTCACTCGCGAATAGAAGGCAGACGCGAACAGACGTATACACACGTACATATGCGCATACATAGGCAAGATCCCTCTCTTGGTTAATTGAATTTCTCTCGGCTGGCTCGACGCCGACGCCTTTCGAGACGCCCGTCAATCGTAGCACACGCCTCGCGCGTGATCATGAGAAATTCGCACGCGAATCGCCGATACGAGATCGCGAGATGCAGTCTTGGCTCTCGTGTCGACATTTCCGCGCTGCAACTGTGTGCGCTTGCTATATACTGTTGATTGAACAAGCGATGAAGGAGAGAATTTTTGCGTGTTGAAACATTTGTACGTTTGACGGGGAATTTAATGGATTAGAATGCTCGAGAGGAAGCAATTATCGTTGTGTTTTTGTTTTTAATTCGCTTCGTGATTATTCAAGATGATTTTCGTTTTAAAATGTTGCGTAAATCTCTCTGTTATTAAAATTCAAGATAGAGATTATGGAAAATATTGAACAAAGAAACTACAAAATTTTCACGCTAAAATAGCCGCTCAACGACGACGACGACGACAAGCTCACTTCCTGGTTTCTCGGCTATATACAGGCAGCTACTGTGCTACCTGCGGTCTCTCGTGATTAGCGAGCAAAACGCCGCGGCTCGCTCAGAGCCTATCGCTCTAACCGATCTGACGTGTCGGCGACTCGTGCGCGCAACTATAAGGAGTATGGGTATTCCTCCTGCGGCCAAATTGGGCGATTGATAGGCTGAACGGAACGAGCGGTGCTTGTGTGTATCGGCTTATCGTAGCTGCTGATTTACGTGCGATCCGCGCCTGCTCTCCCTCGCGTTACGTAAAGCTGAACGCGCGTATGGCATAAATCATAGAGAGCGGAGACCGCGTGCGAGATGAGATATTTTTTTTTAAATATGGGCTTAGAGACGGTGACGGTGCCGCAATGGTATGGTATTATTGAAGTAACATGTCTGAGAAACATTTATTTATATTGTTCGTTGTTTTGCCAAGTTTGAAAACATATCCTCGCACATAACTTTATAGAAAAACCGTGCTCGCACATAACTTTTGAAAAGTGTCCTCGCGCATAACTTTTTGAGCAGTTTTTGCTTTTGAAGATAGCTAGGGGAGGAAGGTACTTATGTTTGTATTAGATAAAGTGAGCCGTTCCTTGCGGTATTGCAATGCAAGGTCGACTCGTGGCAAAGTCGGAGCAAGCTCCAGACACTTCGCCATATTCAAAAAATCTGTTCGATATTCATGACTCCCAATGGGAGTCTATTAGATATCAAGCTAATAAGAACAGATACTACACTTTGATCAAAGCCTTTTGGCCGAGAAGCGATGCCATTGCTCTATTCTGCCTCGAGTTTATCACTTTCAGGTTGCCACTTTAGTTGAGGGTTGCTAAAAGTTCCTAGTGTGACGCTTAGCGGCCAGGAGTCGCACTAACGGCGCGCCGTGGTGGCGCGCAAATTCGAAAGGGCTTTCCAGAGCATACCCATAGCACAAGTGTTTAATAATGAAAAACATTGTATATAAATAATTTGTTTGATTTAAACAATGTTAAATTCGATGCTTGAGCCGTAAATTCAACATTTTCAAACGGATACACAAGTTAACGAAGCCACCCATATAACAGCTGCAGCAGTGCTATACAGTGTCCCTGAAAACGCGTGATCGATGCGCCGGGATACAATGAACCACTTTGTATGGCCGCTTGCGCACCGTATACTCGACTGAATAATGCTACTAATGTCTCTATATACGCAAAGAATGTTTACGCTTGCGCTCGCGAAATTTATGGAGATTGTGCAATAATGCCGATGGGCGGAAATTCATAGTATTTACGGCGCTCACTCGAGATCGAACGCCGCGCATAATGAACTGAGAATTGTATAGGCTTTCTGGGGATCTGTTTTGGCACGCGCGCACAGCTAATGTTTGCTTATTTAGACAATAAAGTGTGTCACGAGTCTATTCGTAGATGTAATTTGTGCGACTGGACTGAATGGAACGCGGCTGTATATCACGTGTGGCGCGACACTAAATTAGGCGTTAATGCAGTGTTTGCATTTAGTGTAGCGACAAATTTTACATAACTCGAATCTAACAATTAATAAATTGTATACGAGATACATTCAAAGTACAGACTGAATATCGCAAAGTTAAAAGTCAGTACTAATAATCACGCCTTTGAATAATTCCCCTTCACTACACCGCTTCTTCTACAATCACTACATCCCAGAGCAAAGATTAATTCTCGCCGATCATCAAACGTACCGCTGAGCTATCCCTCCTGCTCTCTCAGCCTGATAGTCACTCGTCCGCTAGATAAAAGTGCGCGCGACTTGTCTACGACGGTCTATTGTCTTCTCCGGTAGATGTAAACCAATCGCCGTGGCGACGACTCGTCGTTCCCCCTGTGGCACCGAGAGATAAGATCGCGATTTCGCGACGAGGTCCGTCAAGGCTCGCGCGAGCCTCCAGCTACGAATTTATGGGGAAGCAGGAGAGCCGTTGAGTCTCTTCAGTTCCTGCATTGTTAGGATAGTTTACGGTGTTGTTTAAGGATTGCAGCGAAATGTGAATCATTTTTCAAGTTTATCCAGAAAAAATGTTTAATTAACAATGGAATTGATACAGCTTTGAGTTTAATTGCCTGCCCAACTTTTCCTCGGACATTTGTCGTTCTAAAAGTGCCTCGTAATAGCCGGCTTATCGATCTGTTCGCAACGAGCCCTAATTCAAACTACCCATTCCGGACTGATGAATTTTGGAACGAGTATCGTCGCGCCGAGCCGCCAGCGAACAATCTAAACTTACCTTTGAATTTACGAATTCGCTCAGGCTTCAGGAGAAATACAAGCGACTGAACAGCGAAGCTCCCTTTTATATGCATGAGCAACGGTAAAAAAGCCAAGTCTGTTCGAGCATTAAATTGCATTTACATTGCGGTCTACCGGTTTTATCATTAAATATATCGCTTCATTATCGCTAGGAAATTTAACACGAGCTCGTTACTGTGCGGGCTGTATCGCTGAAAGTCTGTTCTGTAATTCAAAGGTCTTTACGGCGAGTTGCTGAGCTTATTATGGATTAAATAATGTTGTGATATCGAAAGCCGGGTCATTAATAACGCGAAACTCTATACGCGTATTACTTTATAGTGTAACAATCACTTAAAAAGTGAAAGTCTTTTGGGGATAAAATCATTTTCAAGGATTAAGTTTTGTTGCGTAAACGAAAGTATACTATGATATCGGGTTATGGCGAGAGCTGATAGATCCATTTATATTCTGTCGTTTCTTTTCTCTCGAGTTTCTATGCTCTAATCCGCGTGTAAATGGGTATAACCTTCACGATCAATAGTCAAAAATTGAAATCTGATTGCAGTTCTCGAGATGATAATTTAGTCAATCAAGTCTGACTG
Source organism: Pteromalus puparum (assembly GCA_012977825.3). Taxonomy (NCBI): domain Eukaryota; kingdom Metazoa; phylum Arthropoda; class Insecta; order Hymenoptera; family Pteromalidae; genus Pteromalus; species Pteromalus puparum. Next base: position 7,271,961 of record CM053168.1, on the reverse strand, counting down.
CAGAGGAACTTGGAGGTCGTTTGGTCATTTCTAGATAATTTTCTTGTTGAAGCTGTCAGCCGTAGTGACAAGCCACTTCTGCATAGTGTACTAAAAATATCTCCTCATTCTCGTCGGAGTTCTCGTCATGGTTTTCCTTGTTTTTAACCTAAACGACGAATGCATTTCTACATTTCTTGCAATTCCTGAATCGACACTTCTATAAATATCCAAACAACACCTTTATTATTAGACTTGATCGATTTGCATTTGTTTACCAACAATCGATAATTGGTTATCCAACCGACGTCGCAGGATTCCCATAGTCGGCGACCGTGATCGCTATTCTTCCAACATCGATGCTCCTATCCTCTTCTCACGGCTGGACAAGCAATAAGGCTTTTTTTGCCCTCGACGTTATGTACCGGCGTGCGCAAGTCATAGCGTGACACGATCGTCGTCGCCTCGTTGATTTAGTCACGTATATAAGCGCGCTAGATCGAACACGATGAAAAGGGTTAGAAAGATCGCGTTGAGATATAGATTGCCTCATAATTGACTCGTTATGCTAGATTCGATCTCGAATCGAGATAGAGTTATGCGGGCGATTGGATAGATAATAATAGATGTGAGGAGGGGTGGGATGTACAGCTGGAAAAATGCAGGAGCTTAAATTAATTAGAAAAGCATTGTACCGAATATTGTAAATAATGGTTTATCTAAAAATAATTATTATCATTTAGTGAAACGTTGAATCATCAATATACGATGAGTTAAAACTATATAAAAAACTTTGTAAAAACTCGTTGACCTGCATTCTCATTCTAATAATGGCGTATATTCGCTTTTTTGCAGCTTGTAGCTATTTATTCTTCATTGGTTGTAAATGAGCTTATTGGACTACGCGACCCTGAAATTATATAAAGAATTTTATGTTTATCACTAATTATTAACGATTCACCAGTTTACATGCATCGTGTCCACATTATTTCAAAGCATAAATAAATATATGTAAGACCAGTTTACACAAAGATTCAATCCGTGCAATAAGCGATTGTCCAAAACTTTCAAAGCAATCCGATTCTAGATACGATTTCACAACTTCAAGATTATCGACAATCCGAAAAAAAATCAATCAATTCGCCACACATGCACTACTCTTGCAGTATTTGCTTAGCTAGACTAGAAAGTCGTTTTTCTGGATCTCGATCTCGTTGCGTCACGCACCACGGAATGCAGAAGGTCGACCCTGAAAATCACAATCGTCCATTGTCGTGACTCACGCAGTCCTGACGCGTATTGTAATCTCGATCTTGTAACTTATACGACTTGTTAGAATCCTGTTTTTCGTTTTTTTTTTCTCTCTCAGTTTACACGTCGACGACTGTGGTCAGCAAACAAAGGACTCCTTTTTTTCTTGCACTTCCGAACTAACGTATTCTCGTCAGTGGAGTTCGTTTATATTTGAATTAATGAATTTCTCCAACTGTCTTCGTGATAACAATTGTCTCTCCTGTGGTAAAACGACTATGCCATTAGACTAGAACTTAAGTCTATTAAACTAGTACCCACACACAATGTACAGCCATTTAACACACTTCAGGTAACATTACACCTATTTTTTTGATTGATCGTCTCACACGACAATCGAGGTATATATTTTTTTTTCACCGTCCGTACGATTACGTTGTCGCCTTTGTACAATACACACCCTGACAACGTTCGCGCCCACAGAGTCTGACGCGACTCGGCTAATAATTGATGAAACCGTTCGAATTCCGGACGATTGAAACATTCTTGTATGCGCACACATGTCATAGGTAGAAAACAAGCAAAAAGGATCTCGAATTCAAATCGTTCGTGCACACACATCAGGGGATAACGAAAGGGTTTCTACGTTTTCGAGCCACGCCCACGAGGGACTATGTTATATACTGTCGTATACGTCGTGAATGCCAATTGCCCTAATAATTATCATCCTTATATTTCTCTCTGGCTCCCTACGTCAGTTACAATGTTACTCTCCTCCTCTTCTCTCTTTCTCTCTCTCTATATGTTATGAGTGTAACCGAGTGAAAGCTGCTGCAGCTGCTGTCGCGCTGCAGCCATGACATTGCTGTGCAGAAGGCAAGAACGAATTATGGGGATTAAAAGAAGGACGGAGATATACGCTGGTGAGGAAGGAACTTGGGGGATGGGTGAATTATTGTTTTTAAGTTTCGAGATAAACTGCGGAGGAGAAAAGTTTAATTTAAAAAACTTGGTAAACGGTTACGTTGTGTAGCTAACTGTATATAAAAAGACGATTATCTTCAAAGAAAAAAAAAACGTCGGTGAGCATAAAGGGTAAACTACAATATGATCAAGAATATTATAGAAACTACGCCGTACATTATACACAATCGTACATAAAGCATCACCTCTCCCAAGTCTTTTATACAAGTCAGCGTGAGCTACACGACTGAAATCGAAACGAAATGAAAACGACTCTGAGGGTGGCCCGAAAAATGCAAGAGGGTTGACGCGACGCTCTATGCAGCAGCAGTAGAAGATAGACATCAGGTTATACTGTCGTTAGGACGATTGCACAAAAGTAGATCTTTCTCCGCGAAGGGGTTATTAATGATCTCCCGCATATACCTTTCTATATCTCGCTTCTGTATATAGATATCGTTATTTTTTCCTCGGGCCAAGGGTCTTTATGGACATGAACGTTTCTTTTTTTGTATAGTATGTCGCCTACTGTGAAAGTTCAATTGCTTAATCTGGCAGCGATCGTCTGAGCTGATACGTGTAATATCTCCTGTTCGATAATTTAGATTGCCGTAACAGTTGACGGATACTACTGCTCTTTATTCCTACACCTTATAAGGTGATCGTTCGATCCTGGTACGTAACGATTCTGTATTGTAAAATGTTTATCAAAGGCGGTATTTACGATCACGTCGAGCGGTTATTGTTTTCTCCAGCAATGTTATTATTCCTCGAAATGTAAACAAGCATACCTCGCGGTTCACGATTAATTAATCGTGATAAAAACAAAAATTAATCAGCAGACCTCGTGCAGCACACAAGGAAGAAACGCGGCAGAGCGAACTCGGGTATAGTCGTAAAAAGAATTTTATCACAGTTTCTATACGCGGTTCACGGTATAAATGTTGATAAACGAGGCAAGATGCAGGCACGTGTGCGCGCATATAGATTATTTATGCACTTCTATCGCGCCTTCCGGTTGGGGTATGCGAGCCTCGCGATAAACTATATTTTATGTGCGCAGTCTATAGAGATGAGTCAGTGGAGGAGCTCTGTGTGAATCTTGAATTTTTCTACGAACTATCTCGCTTTTTTCTTGATTCGACATAACAATGTTTTTCCTGCTATCCATTTCCGACAAACATCGCAGCAATTTTCAGCTAATAACCGATTTCGGTTCATCATCAAAACGTCAACGTAATACCCGTAAAAAAGAACTCGTAACGCATCCTGCAATCAGCCACTATACTATACTTTCAAAATCAAAGCGCAAAAAATCCAAACCAGCGTAACTAACCGAACGACGTTTATACGTAGCCGAACGCACTAGTTTTACGATTCTGTCCTGGATATCATATACTATGGTACGTATACGTATACACGCGCGCATTTTTGCGCATGTTAACACGCGATCGCTGAGTCAGTGCCACCTGTTGGATGCTTAAACTGCCTTCGTTGCTGCTCCCTTCCCGCGAGCTAATCGTTAGTCGCTTTAATGCAAGTAAATGCGATTACCGGTTCTCCAACTGGTATCTAGTAGTAGTTGCGGGGAATCAAACGGACGATGCGACACTGAAGTCAGACGCTATTGCCGTTGATTGAAAAAGTCATAGCAATCAGCGGTGTGATTATGCGATTTTTTTGCTGCGTTGTATAAATGAACTATTAGTTTTCTGAGAAGAAGAGCCGAGGATGGACTTTGTAAAAGAGTCTGTTATGGGTCTTAGTCTTGGTACAGAGTTTCTGAGTGAAAGGAAAATTTATGCTTTCCTGATGATTTATTACGATCAAGGATTAAAAAAACACTACGCTAGAGGTTGGCGAACTTGCGGAATCAGTCATAGTATCGTGAAGCTCTATAGTATAGCCGAAAAAACGAAACAGTTTTGGATTGGCCTTTTTCCCATTCTAATGACTCTTGAACAGATTAAGACGCTCATGCTATAACTGCCAGAGTCTAATTTTACACTCTAATCTCAAATCTCTCAGCAAGTATTAAAAAAAAACAAAACAAAAAAAAAAAACAAAAAAAAAAAACAAAAAAAAAGAAGCGAAAACTAGCATCTGATCCGATCATCAATTGGAAAGCGCCAGCACTTTGGCACAGGCTCACGGTCCATTAACCTCGAATCGCGAGCTCAGTCTCCGCGTAATGACTCGGTAATGCGAGGGCACGCGCGAGCAATCAATGCGCCTCCTCTTTACTTCGGTATACTTTAAGAAATGGAGCAAAAATGCCGGAAGACGATGCGGGATTTTTCTTGCAAGAGTACGTTTGCATTATAGTTGAGGGAAATGTATATACAGTTCGTCTTGATTATTTCGCTCGTTTCTTGTTTGTCTGTATGCTGGAGGGTCTGGATTTGAGAAGGTTTTTAATCTTCGACTGATGCGCCGTGAAAGTTCTCCAGCCGACGCGCAGCTGAGTGAGTCTGGTTGCAGGATGCTAAGGGGCCAGAACTCTGTACTGTTTTAGGTGTGTCTTTATATACGTTGTATGTCTTTGTCGGAACGGAGTGGTTGTGATAGTTAAACATTTTTTATTCAATGAATGATTTTAACATTTAATTAATTTGATCTAAAATTAGACAAAAAATTATTTTCCTTCAAGATTTATAATATTTTATTGTGTATTAAATAAAATTATAAAAGTATTCAGTAACTTTAAAAACCTAACTAAAACACATGTCTAAACAATCTTAAAAGCATTAATCACGTTGAACTCGCTTACTCCACTGTATACCCCAAACACTTTTCAGCGTCGTGTACACTCGCTCCGTCCGCACAGTCTGCACACTAAATCCGCACACAGCATGTCCAGTGCAATGTCAGGTCTCTGTGGCGGGCGCAGACGCTATTCCCTTACGTAATTTCGTCGGCTGACCGGCGAGTGGACGGCAAAGGCGCGGAATGCGCTCGACGGTATACACTCCCGTACATAATAAGGCGAGAGCGTACTTATACACGAGGTATCGCACGTGCGTCGCCGGCGAACGTTAAAGAGCCGCCCGTCGTCGCCTTAATGGTGACTTTTGTGCTGCGAGAGAGACCGACAGCGTATATGTATACCGGTGCGCTATGTGCGGTTTTAAATTGCACGAGCAGAGAACGAAAGAGGATTGCGAGGTTAAAATTGAAATTTTGGGGAGAGAGAGAGAGAGAGAGTTGAGTGCTTTGGGCAAGGGGTAAATGAGATTTTAAGGGGTTGCTTTAATTGCTTGCTTAACGGATTGATACGAAATATTTGCAATAGTGCGTGATTTAATATTGTGAAATACAGAGTGCAAAACAGTATAAGGTGACTCACTCGGCTCGTAAAAAAGCAAACTATTTCATTGCGTAGCGCACAGAAAGTAAAAACAATACTACGGTTTTCACGGTAATTGTCGGACTGAACAAAAGCGTATACACGCCAGAGTATCAAAAGAAACAATTTACAAGCCGAAAAGCATAAAACGAGACTTGGCGAGTACGAGAGAAATCAGAGTCAAAGGCGAAGTTGGCAAGAGCGAGCGGACCAGTCGAGGAGTGGCATTTAAATGGCCAGTAGCTTGACCTCGACTAGCTTTTCTTCGGTGAGGGCGTTAATTGCTCGCCGCCGATCGACGACGCGGCTCGAGTAACGGACTTTTCCGATGGTGTCGAAGTTTACACAGAGGCGTGAGTGCTTTGATGTCCGACTATTTTTCAAGCTGCTGCAAGAGAAACCGACGAGTCGATTTTAATTTCAATTTTTATTCGTGTGGATGATTTTGAATACTCGAAGGATCATCCTTACTTATACTATGCAGTTAGGAGAAAACAAGTATTCAAAAATTTTCTGCTACACTGATTAGCATCCCTCTCGTAATCTGCGCATAAAAGAATTTTCTACTCTATAACTTTATCGCTCTCTGAGCAGAACGAGCTACACTCCAAACAATTAAAATTTTCTCCTCTCTTCCCCGGGCGTCCATTCAAGCCATCTCACCATTAGTCTCAAACAGGAAAAATAACGCAAAGTAGCCATATTCAAATGCACAAAGGGGCGCCTTTACACAAGATGACGACGACGACGTCCCGTCGCAAAACCGCAAGCCATTAAGGCCTCGTTGTCTACAACACAGCAGCAGCAGAAGCAAGACTACCTCGTGTCTCGAAAAGAAAACTAGAATTTTCGCCATTCATCCGCCAAAGAGAGAATACACAAAAGCTGGCCGCGTTTCCCGTGGAGAGTTTCTCGGCCTCCCGTAGTCGTCGTGTATATTACTACACGAGCTAGCGCAGGATGTGAAAAGCGCATGTCGCGCCTTTTTCCTATTGTCGCTTATATAACACTGTCGCAGCCGATGCGTTCGTAAAGTAGACGAGAGAGTCTCGAGGTATTGTTTCGAAGTTTGCTTGTGTGTATACGTTTGCGATCCGTATGTGTGTTTGAGCAGGAAGGAAAGGGGGGGTACAATGAGTGGCCGTTTCGACTGCCGGATTGTACGGGTGTACATATAGGAGAGAGATGGGAAAGTGAAAAAGTCGAGATTTGCCGAGTGTGTGTTTGGGTTTTGAGGTTTGAGTTGGTTGGGATATTGTAAAAGGGGTCCGACGCTGCACTTTTTGAAATTTTAGTTCTGAAGCTTTGAATTTTTGAGAATTCAAAAAGCAATTTCGACTTGTGGTTCTACTAGATGTACAGGCTTGTAACTGTAAGGAAAAAACGTACTTTCTACGCTTTCTAGAAAAGCGGATTACGATAAATCCTCGCGGCAAATGCACTTAGCGGTAGTAAAGAACGTGTAGTCCCGGCGGGCAAGCATTTTTCCGCAACTTATTTTCATCGATTGCCTGCATCTCGCAAACTTTCCCAACAAGCGATCGGAGAAAAACTCTGCGCAACGCCGTGGATCGTCATTAAATTCTTGGGAAAAAAAACTCGATAGCGATAAAATCATCGTGGTGGGTTCGTCAGGCGCGTGAATTTACGCGACACGCTGATCGACGATATTACACTTTAATAGTCTTACCCAGACACGGGCTTCCTCTAAATCATCGACTTAATCCCTTCGCATTGGACCCCAGTGTAAAATAGAGGAAAAAAATACTGCGAAGGGGATCTTTGATTTCGCTCGGCTCTTGTGTATGTACACGATTTCGGCTTGTTTGCCGCGCCTTTCTTCTTTGCGTTTTCGCGCCCGCCGAGATTTTCGATGAAGCGAGAGACCCCTTGGCATTACTTGACGTATCGCCTGCTGGTATGTGTGTACAGTATTGTAAGACGAAAAAAGTCACGCCTGATTTGAGCCGAACCGTTGGCCAGACGTGCGTTATTGCGACTTACAAGGAAAGTTGCACAAGTACTTTTTTTTTTCTTTTCAATCCACGTTCAGTGAATTATTTTTTACTGAAACACATTTCTGCTTATTAATATTCAAGAACAACTCACGAAGATCTACACGTCGATGTTAATACAGAAAAATTAACTCAATATTTCCAACATTCCATATCCGACATAATCCTACAGCCACACACAGATCACCTTCCGCTCCACTCTGCTTTTCACATTTTTTTTTCTCACCCTCTTTATCCTTCCTACTGCGTACACGTAGTTTTCCCTCTATATAACCTCGCCGACGTCGCCTCGTCACTTTCCAATTTTCCGCATTTCTTTTTTTTTCGCGCTGACGCACGCGAGGGTCTCGACCGACTGCACTTCCGAGGCGTGAGAATGCCAGCGTTACGGGGATAGGATTTTCATCCGGTGATTTTTTATTGTGACGGCGCTATATTTCCTGTTTTGGCTCACTTCGCACCTCGTCGTCTCTCTCTCTGTTGTTTTTTTTTTCGCTTGGGAAATATAATAAGCCACGAAGCAGTGGGGGGATATAGCATGGTTGCTTAGTGACCACGAGATTTTCTACTAGTAAAGTAAAAATTAAAGGGGAAGATAAATTCTGGGCGGTTTTTCTTCTCTTCTTCATTTTTTTAGTGGAGTGAGAGAGTTTTTTGTGGTTAAGAGCACCCCAGAGTAAACACGATTCAATAGAAATTAACAAGAAGGTAAAAATGTTCGGTGAATCGGAAAAAATTGGGAACGACATCATAAACTTGGTGTTTTTTTCCAAGGCTATTTATTTTAACGGGTGTGCTTAAAGAAAAAAATGAGGTACGGTTAATACCGATATTTTGTGTAAACCGCCTTTTCCACATTTTAAACGTTCACCTATAATATTTTAAGCGAACAATTGCTGCGTGAATTTCGCAATAAAAACGATCAGATAACACATACGTCTTTTCCCACAAACTCCTTGGAATTGCAAAGCGATGCAAGTAAAAAAACCGCAGAGTGCTTATATTTCTCTCCTTTCACCTGTTTCAGACACTTCGTACGAGAAGGCATGCAGAAGAGGCAGTGCTCCAGCCACCCCCGTACTCGGCGCACGGCCACTCGACGTCACCCCCAATCGTATTGTCGTAAGTGCCCGTTTCGAATTTCTTAGCGCTATGTGCGTCTGCAGTTGGCAACGACTGTTGTAGATTTATACGCTATAAGATTTTTCTAAAAATATAATTGTAATATTTTTAGAAGCAAGAGTGATAATTTGGCTGTAGGTTATTGATTGATGCAAAATAAATATTTTCATCGAATTAACATTTTTATAGAGCTGTCGAAGGCAGCTTGATTGAGTTGTAGACGAATCAGCGTATGCAAATGAAGACGTTCGGTTCGTTGCACACAATTCTTCATAAAAGCGCGCAATTTCATTATTCAAATCATACCGGGAAAGGAAACTCCTCGCTCGTGGCACTTCATTATAAAGAAACGAATCCAATCACGGAATGAAAACTCTTTTCACCCCTTCATCAACCCTATCGAGTACCTATATACCTGTATCACACCTTTTTCCACCCATCAATGAAAACCACCCAAGCGCAGTACACCTCGTTTCTTGTGGCGCGTTTCTGCACACTCGACCTAAAGAAAAAGTCCCCATCGGAAAAAAAGGGCGAGACGCCCAGAATTTCCTTCGACACACCTCATTAGCATATTCGCGTGCCCGTGACAATACTGCCTCGCGTCAGTTCCACTTTCAGACATGTGAAGCCCATTCGACCTACAATAGGACGGAAAAAATCGATATGCCTTCCAATGGAAAAATCCGTAACCCCAAAAGAGCCACTAGTTCGAACGTGTCTTCAGCACCGGCGCATCGATCAGAGTCACGTCTCTCTCCCTTATACTGTACTGAGCACAGTAGCTTTGTGCAAATTCACCTGGACGCGTACCGCCAAGTTTTGGAGGGAAGCGTGTGAAAGCCTGGTGGCAGCTGAATAGACAGGCGAACAAGGTTCATCAAAGTTTTTCTCGGAGAGGACCTATCGCATGGGTGTAACGGACTTATCTGGGGCGGAAAACGGTCATAATATTTAACGGGTCAGTGCTTCGTTTGTTTTCACCAGGAAGAAGATTCTGATCTTGGGGGGGTAGACGAGATCTTTTTGCATAATGGATGCTGAGAATTTTTTTCGGTATGAGCAAGATCGATGGTTTTTTGAAAGCTGACGTTCCGGAAAAATCTGAATAGAGAAGTGGACGCAATATTACGTAATGTACGTTATAGCATCGAATACGAAATTGATTACCACGAGTCGTCCCACTGATTTTGTTTCTTCAGCTGACTCGGCATCAGCGTGTATTATGTCAAAAAAAGTCTCGCTACTTCTTTATTTACAAGAGTCGCTTCGGGAGCATAGCGCGCGCGCTTATATGAATAAATTTTCTTCCTCCTTAACCCCTTTGCGCGCAACAACCCCGCCCAGTCCAACGACTTAATTTCGTTTTGAAAAATCACCATCGAAAATCCTTTTGAGGGTCTGCGCCGAAATTAGTATCACAATGGAGGGATAAAATCGATTGCGTTGACGGTGAAGGTATATGCATGCATATCGTATGCAGGACTGCGTAAACGGTTGCAACCGGTTTGGCGAATTTTGCGCCTCTACTTATTATGGCAGTGTAATGAAAAATGATCGAGAGTGATTCTTCAATTTTTTTGATGGAGTTGTTCATTAAATTCGATTGCAGTGTAAGAATTAATTAAACATATAACGTATCCGTATGTAACGGTTTTATCGAGTACAAATGTAAATTCCGTTTTAAATTGATAATACCGTAATAACGTGCATTATCCACCGCTCATTGCTTCGATCGAATTAACAGCATGAACACCTGCAGTAAAAATGCTGATAGAAAGCTCAGTTGACACCGTTCACGCCCCTACATCACAATCTCGCAAATCATTTATATATTAACTCGATAAGAATCAACAGCCAGCTCGCAAATATAATAACCCTTTCATTACCTAATCGCGGCATCGTTGCTTACAATGTACTATATGCTAATATCGCATCCGCATAAAGATCTACCTACCCCCTATATGTAACAGAACCGGTCCGAAAATTTTCACTCCATAGAGAGAGGTGGAGATTGATTATGGTTAGCGCAAACAAACGGTCCACAGGTGATTTTTCACTGCTTCAATGGAACCCAGATATACGGCTTGCTTTCAGTCTGCAAAACCTAGAAACGCATGTAAAAATCGCACGAACTCGTCGGCTGCTTATATAAATGCTCTCGCGTACACGTATACAGGCTTTCGGAAGCATTAGCGACGGAGGGGGTTGAGATCGATTACGCGCGCTCTGCAGTCGACGGCAAACAAACGGTTGTGTACCGGTTCGCGTGAGACTTTTGGCGTATGAAGAATCGCGCGTCAAGTTGTTGTGTACAGGCTTCTCCCCCTTTTGATATAGAAGCCAAAAACATCAGTCATCAACCGCTACGAGCTTCTGTAGTGACGAGTTGTTGATGATGGATATCAGAGAGGTGGCAATGAATTTGGATTGCTCTATCAGGCGTTGATTTTTTTTATTAAATCAAATTATATACTGTTGAAATTTCGTAATATGCCATCGGAGAAAAAATCCATACTAATTCCCATCCAAAAACTCATATTCTCCCCCAAATCTGATTTCCAATCCAGATTAAGAACAAATCCTCTTCCCCTACCCACACACTCGCGTGGATATATCTCCTTCGTACAACTTTTCGCCTGCAGTATAGGAGCCAGTCGCTGCTCCATCAGCTCGACAACTCTGCTCTACTCTACTCGTCGACGTTGTTGAATATTCAGGAGACGAGGGTTCGTTGTACTCGTCTCGCGAGAGGTTCGACTGCTGCTGCTGCTTTTCGGTCGATATACCCTCGGCTTTAATTAGAGCGCGTTGCGACGTCGTCGGTGAGCCTAATAAAGTAGTTCAATATATATATAGGGAACTGCGCCGTTGCTGCGACGCTTAGTCATCATTGGGATTTCGCGCTGTCCAGGAGCTCCCCTATGAGCTCTCGCTGATTAGCCAATTTTGTCGAAGAGTTTAATCGGTGATACGAGTTGTGTATAGTCGGTGTGAAATGTTAATCGTGCTGATGATGGCGTGTTTTTCATTTGCATGGAAAACGGTTTGCTGAAAGTTCGGAAATTGAACTCTGTTGGTTATTCATGTGCAGTTGATCAAACGGAACTTGCTCTTGCGCAGAAAATCGATCAAATAGCCTGTTGAGCGAAGAAGAATCGATATTCGGAAGAACGGATTGGCCGTGCAAAGGTAAACAATAATTTTTTCCCACGTGCATCTCGCAGGGTATAATAGAGCGCATTAATCTTGCTCGTCATAATCTGTGAGTTGAAAAATCGTCCTGTCATTATCAGAAATTAGTTCTGGCACGATTCATATTCCACGGATGAGAGATTAATCGCCCAATCAGATTAAGTCTTGCCCTCACAAAGAAGCTTCAAGACTCCCTTGGATTTTCCGTTGAACCTACCGGTTTTCGCTCTCTCTCTCTCTCTCTCTCTCTCTCTCTCTCTCTCTCTCTCTCTCTCTCTCTTTCATTGTGAAGATCCCGTCGGTGAATGCTAGGGTATGAAAGGATTAAATCATCTTCCGATGCTACTGTAAAGACATTTTTAAAAAGAGTTCCATACATTTCCAAACAAAGTACTAACAGTTTCAAAAATCGCAAACAATAAAGTCAATTACTCCAAATGAGTTGCTCAGTTCTCACTGAATAGCGATCGTATCTAAAAACACCAGGTGTCCGACAAATTTCTTCATTCTCCCGAACAATCTCGGGCATTTGCAGTATGCTCCCAAAATTATACCTTCTTTAAAACTCTGTATACGTGTGCCTGCTGTTGTCCCTTTTAGAGCAGCACGTGACCCGCACACTATACCTACTTCCCGAGAAGCCAGAGCAGAGGTATAAAAATCTTCGCGGAACCAAATAACATAAAAGGAGAAAGACGCGCACTTTTCCGAACGAACGGAAGTCTGCATTCTTTCGTTTCCTCCGCGTGTCGCTTCCTGCCGACCTTCGATCCCACCTCTTGTCTGTATATACGTGTATACTGTATATATACGATATTCTCTTGGGCTTTTGACTCACGGAATCCGGACTTGGGACTTCTGCTCACGTTCTTCCGATCTCTTGAATTTCACCAGATAAATCGCTACCAACGGAAGTCAGTGCGCTACGTGCGCCTGCTGCTGCAGGTGGTTCCTCCTCTTTTTTTCGGGACCTCTTTCGACTTGCTATACACAGCCCTTTCCTTTGTCAGCGTGACGTCATTGTTTGTTTTTGTTCTCGAGGCCGCTCGGCTCTCTGTTTCAATGAGCTTTCGCGGAAGGTGCGCATTGTTTTTTTTTTCGGTTACATGAGAATTTAAATTTCTTTTAAGCTTTCATATTGTTCGCTCAAACTGATACAGCAATTTTCGCATCGGATGTGCAGTGGGTGTGCTTTAAATTGCAGAGTAGAGGGCAAATTATTTATAGAGTCGAAACAGTATGAACTTTTTTTTCGCCGCAAATTGTATACCGAGAACTCGCGGAATATCAAAGTCTTTTCCCGCTAAATCCATCACGGAACAGCCTCGTGGTGCATAAAAATTTCAGCCGCATTCAATTGCTAATCGAGCGTAGCTATATAAATGACCGAGATCCCGACGTCGACTTCTCGACTCTGCAGCCAAGAAAAAAGAATATCGATCCTGTGTATACACCTATATTGCTCCCGTTCGTGCGACCCCTGCACCACCGCAATATCGCAGATTCTGTTACACATACACAGGTATACCTATATATTTGAAAATATTCCCCATTGCAGAGAGACAGTTATAGGACGAATCGAAGGTTCTCCTTCTTACAATTGAGATCTCGGACTGTTGGGGTTTTGAGTGCGTCGAGGTGATTTATGTGTGACTGACCATTAAGGTGACGATGGGAGGGTTGTTTTGTTATTGTCAAATTATAGGAAAATCGATGTTCTCTTGAGCATGTGAACCTTTTGTACACTCGAACAACCGGTGATATCTTCAATAAATCAAGCTAATTGCGGATTAATAGTCGCTCGCTTAAAGCAGTTTTTACTGTTGAAAAAAAAGAAATAATGCAAATCTTATTATACACGTCTCCAATGTCTTCTCAAGCGAGCTAAGCGTCATGAATACGCAATCACGCGCAGCAATCTCACGCAGCGCTAAGTAGCAATGGAAAGCATTCAAACGCCTGGCTACACACCGTATTATTTAATCCTCTTTTCCCCCATTGTCTCGTCGAAGAGAAAAACTTAATCGTACGGAAAAATACGTTTGCTCCTGGACGTTACGCCGATAAAACCTTGCGATTTTTTTGCCCTATACTCTCTGCAGTAAAAAAAAAAGGGTTTCGCGTTGATCACGAAGGCAAAAAGGAAGCCTGTCTGACGCGTGATCGTTTAAAGACGGGTGGACTAATCGCTGATTTGGCGGTTGACATTTGCCGCGACGGCAAAAGAGGAGGCGCGAAAGGGTCGTGTGTAAAGCTGAAAAACAAAGGGAGGCGACAGAGAGAGAAGGAACTGGTTTGCTGCGAGATGTCGTCGAGAGATGACGCGGCTCCCGGCCAACGATCTTCCTTGGCTGTCTGTAAAGAATCCGAGCAGCCGTTGCGAGAGATATTGCTTAGGGGATGCGCTGTTTTCTACCTATAGGCTTCGGTTGAATATTTGGATATTTTTCAGTTGGATTACTAAATAATATTGTAAAGTCACCTTTACAGTACAAAGTTGAATGTATTGAAAAAATGAAAAAAATATTTGATGATATTGTTTAAACAATGTTTATACATAAGGAATTTTTTATATTGCTCTTTCGTATTTTAATCCTTGATGGACACACTATTAAATAAGATACAAGAAAATGTTATGTAATAACAAGTTTTATAATTATTATGCCTATACATAAATATACTTTATTAATATTAATAATAATTTAAGTGATCCATTTAATTCAAATTACACGAAAGAAATTTGGTCTGTTGCATAGCTTTGATATTTGTTGTTGCTTAATTTCATCATACAGAAAAGTTCATAATGCATACTTTTAAAATTATTGTTATTTAAAGCCTAATAATTTTATAAAAGCATAATAATTCATATCCCTAGCAATAATTTCCTTACTGCTATCGATAACCATCATCCATTCGAATATATACTTTTTAGCTTGCATTCTGACTTAATTTATTGCAATAAATATTCATATTTTTAATATTATTTTAACGCACATAAGAGCAGTAAGCAGTTGTTGTTCGATTAATTCATTAAAAAAGTTAAAAAAAGATGGGTCGACCGTGACAGGACTCGAACCTGCAATCTTCGGATCCGAAGTCCGACGCCTTATCCATTAGGCCACACGGTCAGTTGATAACATGTCAGCCTAGAGTCGGAGCGCCGGAATGCCTGAGGCAATGTCACAGAAAAATTGCCATTGCATTAAAACTTTTTAGTTTTAATGAAAATAGTTTAAATTTTTTGCCATAATATTGCTGGCTTCCTTATTAAATAGTTAAAAATATTCTTAAATATTCGTAAATGAGTTATTTTGTTAACAATAGTATAGAGTTTTTCCAAAGTAAAATCCGAATTTACAAATGACCATAACTTGTAAACTAAATTGTTAAATTTTCGTAAAATAAACTCAGGAAAACTGCACCATCTTTTTCAACGTTTGTTCTTAAGTTTTAACATTTTTAAAAATGCACTTGGAAAATATTGTAAAAATATTATTCTTTTTGCCATACCGATGCCGATAAAACAGGAATCTTTCCCGGTATTCGCATATCTTGGAATTACGTGATAATCTCCAAGAAGTGTAGTCAGCGAGGATCCGTCGTATATCTCTGGATTTATTGCGTCGTTAACAAAATTTAAATATTTAATAATGATTGCATTAAAAAAGAAATGAAAATGTGAACCTCGAATAAGAATTTAAATAAATTTAAATTCATGACACTCCACAGCACTTGTAAAAGTCACATCATGCACCAACCGTTCCTCACAATTACAAATTAATAAAACATGCAAATATACCACTGACGTTCCGCACCTCGAGAATTCCATCAATAATTCAAATGCCCAGCCTACCTACTCCATCTAATTCTCATTCAAGCCTCCGGAAAAAAGATTTCCCAAAAATCTCCCATCGAGTCACTTGAAACCCCCAAGTCACCCTGTTTTGTCATACTCTCCGCACATGCGCTTCCTCGTATAGCTATAGCTATATACGGCAACAGAGATTCCGATCGACGCCTTTGCCCCCAATTCTACCTCGTGATACACATCAACGTGCGCGCGTGTCATGACTCGGGGACTTGGATTTTCGGGCATTTGGCCAAAATCCGTGCGTTAGGGTGCAGTATAGAGTCGGTATACACGTTTTCAAGAATTCGAAGAGAGGAAGTGAAATTTATTATTTTTTCATGCAAAGCGTGTTTGGCTGTGTACATTTTTTTCGTAAGTGGTGCACGGGATTTTTCGGTGCATTTTAAAGCGATCGTATACTTTTACGAGTGGCACGTGTACGTTTTCGAATTTTCACATACACAGCTGGTGTCAATTACACGTATAGTTATGATTCATCGCTGGTTATCGCAAAAATAAATATATTTTTATGCAACAGAACTGTTTTAATTGCTTTTGGTCTCACGACTCTTTTCTATGAATATAATGCTTTTTTTTTTTTTTTAAAAAAGTGCTCCAATACACCAGCCAATGTATATAATTTTGAATTTTACTATTTTCGTCGTGGCATCATCAGCCAAAATAAACCGATTTCCGGCTGACAAATACGCGCGCCGGATAGCTCTACACATTCGTCACTGTCCATAGCTCTTTTCCATTTTTTTCACGTCACCGAGCATCGCGACGCCAAAAAAAAGAACTTCATCAGAGACCAATTGCAATTACTCCAAAATTAAAAACCTCAACTCTCCTGCGTGTATGTGGCATTTCGCGCGTTCCAAGAGCCCATATAACCCAGGCCCCTACAGCCAATGCTCTCCCTTTTAACAATACTCACACTCAGTCTCGCCGCATATATATCACAGGAGCACGCGGAGGCTACACAGGCCCCTCGAAAAATCGACTACTACTAGCAGTGCTCGTCGAGAACCCCTCGAAGACGTTTTTGTATGTACCCGCTCTCTCTCTCCTTAAAACCCAGGCTAGCTTGCTCGCCGTTTTTACCCCCGAAGAGAGAGAGAGAGAGAGAAACGGGCCTTGTATACACGTCGCCTCTCGCACACCTGAATGGAGAGGGGCAGAGTCCCTCCGCTTTTTCGGCGGCACAATAGGGACCGTGAGCGCACCGGCCACATCCCCCTCTATGGAGGAGCGAGCGAGAGAGAGAGAGAGAGAGAGAGAGAGAGAGAGAGAGAGAGAGAGAGAGATGGACTGCGCTCGACTTGGGCCCTGGATGAGCATCTGCGCGCTCAGGCGAGCTATATACGGATCAGTCGACGTCGAGATTTTGCAGAGAGTAGAGGTGCAGGCTGTATGTACTGCAACGGGACGAGTCGCGCGCGAAGTTTCACGGAAATGGCGAGGTTGCCGCCAACTTGTTACCCGCGGTGTGTTTCTCGATTGTACGTTGTTAATGTTGCCTGTGTTTTTGTTATATAGATTAAATTATTTATGTGACTGTTATTAACTCGTGTGAAGTGAATCCTGTTACATACTGCTTCAGAAAATTTATAAGAAGAAGAACAGTTATAATTATACACCCGAACTCTTGGCTTGTTTGTTCCATTGAAAAATTCGGAGCATCTATACCCAGAAAAAAAAACGCACACCTGTGCGTACACGGACAACCAAAGAAGTTGCAAAACTCGGACAAGCGCGACACACTTCGCGCTGAAAAATTTAAAGCTCCTCCCACGTGAGAGCGCATATCGAGAGTGACGCGCGTGTGCGAGTCAGTCGTCGCTTTTCCGCGACCGGATATTAATTGGCTGCGGCGCGTTCTATACCGTCTCTCTCTCTCTCTCTCTCTCTCTCTCTCTCTCTCTCTCTCTCTCTCTCTCTCTGACGCCCACTTTTCCCGGGCCGAAAATATACCTGTGTGTATACGGTACACTTCCTCCTTCCATCGAGCAGCACAGCTCGCGCGCAGTGTTATATACGCCGGTTGAATTCTTAAAGAGCGGGAGGAAGCAAAGGCTTCTTCTTCTTCTTCTTTCAAACGGACAGTCGGCTGTAGCACAGGGTTGCGTCCAGGCTGTTATTACGAAGGAATTTGGAGTTCATTATTTTTTTTTTTCTTCTTCCAATTCACCCAAGTGACCTTATTATTAGAGTCAGTGAGTGCGAGTGAGAGAGATTTTACTCTCTGAAGATTGCTGCGAAAAACACGTTTATCTATAAGCTACCATCCGCTTATCTTGTCCACACGCCTGCGGCAGATATATACACATACTTACTGTGCGTACGATATACACTACGAGCATAAGAAGAAAATAAGGTGAAGAAGGAGAATCGATCGGTGGCTGTGCAAACAAGGTGTGTGTGCTTATCGGAGGCTCTGTTTTGTCGGTGGGGCTCAATAACTACTGTCAGTCTCTTGGGTTTCTTTTATTGAAGCGCGAGTGCATTGTTCTTGGTGCGATGCAGTTTTTGAGTGGATTTTTTTTCAAGCGGGAAAAGTGAAAAGTGAAAGGACTGTTGATGCTCGTTTTGAGAGGCGATTTTTATTATCTATATATAGTTCATATAGTTTCGTTTTATTATCTTTCGTGCGCGCGATGTAAAGGAAACTCAAGAAAGGTGGTTATTGCAGAGTTGTGTGTTGGAAGTCTTTATTTTTATCGGAGGCTTGGATAGATTGAAATTTACACGAAATACACGGCTCTAACGTCAGTAATCGATAATAATCGCTGCGTCAGACATTGGTTCAGTGATTCATATAACAATCGTCAATATAAAGTAATAGGATATTGCAAAAATTGATTATCTATCTCTCCATATACACGTTGCTTCATGACGTTCGTTCAGTCATTCACACGTATTTATCAACACTCGCGGTGTATTAACGTAAGCATATTCGATTCAAAATACAGAACAATCTAAAGTCAGCTGTTTGCTCCACCCACGAAAAAATATTTTGAAAGCCAGTACACAACTCTCGCAGCCGGCCACGCTGAGAGAGAGAGATAAAAAAATCATTAATTTCGACCTCACACACAGTCATTCCAGCCCTAAAACTCGGCGTGACGTTCAAGGAAGGAAGATCAAAAGTAGGAAAATCCGTCGAATCATCATCGCTGGCGATGCTCACGAACATTTTACATGAGTACTACTTGCTGTCTAGTCCCTTACTTCCGTCGAAGTCGTCGTAGAAGAAGAAGAAGACGAAGGCTAGTCGCGAAGCTAACGCGTGCCTTAGCCAAGCTACGTCTTGGGCCTATGAGAAGGCGGAGGATGTGCGTCGAGCCTAAGGATCAGCCCCAGAGCGAGAGCAGTGATCGGGTCGTCAGTGCCATTATTGGTTATTTCACCGCTAGGGTAATTATTATTGGGAGAGCTGGCGGTGCTTCTTAAGAAAGCCGATTGTTATTGAAGCGTGTAGAAAGAAAATGCTCTTATCAGACGCGTTACAACAGGAGGATTAATCGACTGTTGCGTTGAGTAAGAGCTAGTGAATAAAAAGACTGTCGGTAAGGCAGACGCGTTGGCGAGCAATTACGCTGTCATCGCTGCCGCGTTTTTTTTTTTTTTTTTTTTTTTTTTTCGTGTATCTCGCGTGCAGGCGCTTGAGCAATCGAACGATAACCAAGTAGCCGATAGTTATACGCTTTTTGTGTGTCATGATTAGGAGTAGCATCATTCCAGCAGGTGTTTTTTCTAATGTAGATTCTGGAGTAAAAAAAAAATAGAACAGTTTGTTTCTGGGGCGGATAATAATCTTGGTACCATCAAACTTTCAGAATCCGTTAATCAGCCTAAACAGCTTGAAAACGCGGCGATTAATATGCGCGGTATACGGGAGATAAAAAAAAACGCGAAACTAAGTCAAGTCAATTGTCAACATCGAGGCTAATAGCCTGATGGGACTCTGGTGTGCCTAATGAATGGGATAAATCAAGAGTGAAAACAAGCAGAATTCGTTCAATTATCAACGGAGACAAACTCGTTTATTATGGAGCGGCTCGCGCGAAACTGGTTGTAGGCCTTCCTCACTTCCTCGTTAAACATATATACTCGTGGTACGGAAAGACTCGAGAGAAATCGCGTTTCCAGAATCTCTCAATTGTCGCGCCCGTGTTCTGAGAGGAAATGAAAGAGGAGCGTCCAGTTCTGATCGTTATCAAGGTCGTAGTTATATACTTTCTAGCTTTTTCTTTTTTTTTTTCAAAAAAAGTACCCTAAATACTCTTTACAAATAAAAAAGCTCATCGATCTCAATTAAACGCAATTTTCTATTTTCCCGCGATTGTCACACACGGTAGCCACTCACTAGCCAACCGGTATGCCCATACCCACTACATCGAAAGCAGCGAGTCCCCTCACCTAGACGCCGCACCTTTCACCCGTAGCACCGAAGATCCGGTGATAGTCGAAGCCTCCGGACAGTCTGGTCTCCTCCTTCGGTCCAGTAAGACCACGAGTTACTTTTCTCTCTCACGGGTTTCTCTTTCGCGCTCGCGTGGATGTTTTGGTGTGTCGTGTGTGAACATTATAGCCAGAGATTTTGATTGATCGTGAAATCGGGACTTTTGATGTGGAGTCGTTTTAACGATGTGCTCTATTAGTTTTTTGACGGCGCTTTCGAGGTCGTACCTGTGTGGATAGTGCACAGGTGTGTGTGTTTGCTTGACACGATTTCCAGGTGTGCACCTGATCAATCGATCTATAAATTATTCAGCCAAAATATCACTCTATATACATTACAATATAACAAAACATAAAATAAACTGAAAACTGTGCAACGAAGCTTAACCAAACTCTCTCTAAACCTTCTTCCAGAATTTCTTCTCGAAGCGATCGTTCCGATCGAATCCACTGAAGAGGACGAAGAGCGTGACAAAGCTCGAGCGTCAAAAGCAGCGCGGAGTTGGTTTAGGCAGCGGTGCCGGTCTACGCGGCTGTCGCTCGCACGAGTCGCTGCTTTGCGGCCAGGCGGTGACCTCGATGGACCTGGCCGCTGTAACACCACTGCATCCGAGCCTACTCAATAGGCCACATTGCTTCCAGGTCACACCTAGCAACGGAGGACCGAAGTACTTTAGCTGCAGGACTGCTCACGAAAGGGAACAGTGGATGCACAGGTTGGTTGCGCTTTTTATTTTTTATATATAGCGAAAATTGTTGCAAGGAACGAGGTCGAGTAATATTCATAAAGGAGTAGTGGATACGATTCTTAGAAAAAAATTTACAGTAAGCGATGTATACACGCCTCGGAGTTATTACAGTCACTTTGGTGTAATGGACCGAGCGATCGCGATGTTCTTTTTAAATTCTTTGGTGACTTGCCGCTTCTTCCGCTGTGTTATAATATGAGCGGGCTCGTGTCAAGATCGTTGATTATTTTTTTTACTTCTAATTATAATACAACGCCGTTCTTTGATAACAAGGAACATTTTCCATTTTTAGACTCTCGTTAAGGTAATTGACTTTACAAACGTTCTTCTTTTTATTTTCGTCCATTGCTTTTAAAACATTTAACAAACACCGACACTTTTATTAACGCCGGTAATTTACGAGTCACGTACCGCGTGGAGGCCCTTGCGCCATGCACACAAAGAAAATACTCGTCTTTAGAAAGTATGAGCTTAATTTACGACGCATTGAAGATGATGCTGTACACGAGTACTCACTTTTGTAAGCCGCGCGCACAATGTACGAACAATTCGAGCCATTTGATTCTATCTCCGACCTCATAGACAATCGGCGGCTCTTTACTTTCATTTTCAGCATTCTACAAGAGAAATTGACGTCAATCTCTCTAACTGTATAATTCTTGTAAATTAATAAAATCCAAAAATTTTCTAAAACGCAACAGCTTACGCAAATCAGTGCAGCCGGAAGCTGAGCAGACGCGTCGTACAGACAACTCGCTACAGATCTGGCTGCTCGAGGCTAAGGGCGTACCGGCAAAGAAGCGCTACTTCTGCGAGGTATGTCTCGATTCGACGCTTTATGCTCGTACGACAGCAAAACTCAAGGCCGATCTATGCTTCTGGGGCGAGCGATTCGACTTCCATCACCTGCCGGCCGTCAATACTATCCAGGTGAACCTCTACAGAGAGGCCGACCGTAAGAAGAAGCGGGACAAGAACGTGCTGATCGGTAAGCTGCTGCGCTACTGCTGCTATTGTACTCTCTCCCTTGCATTCAGTTTTTCCGGTTTACGGATTTTCGTAAATCTTAATCTTCGTTGCGTCGTCGTCGTGGCGGCTGCTGATGATGCAGTTGGCGATGGTTTACTTGAGATTGATGGGACAGACGGGGCTTGTGGGGGTTGTGATGCGTGGAATTTGATAGCTCTCGAGAGGCGATTTATGGATCGGGGGAAGGTAATCAGACGCGAGACGGGGATGTTTTCATTTGTGTTGCGATTGACTCTTGGACGATTGGGTAATCGGTTTATGATTTTCGGAGTTTCTATTGATTTTTGACGTTTGTTTCAGTAACTTATCTTATCGATTCTTGGTTATTTTTATAATAACGATCTAGACATTATTTTTCAATCGTAAAATTTTCCTTTCGATTCCCGTAAAATAAGTCTCCGAATAAATATTAAATTAGCGTAATTAAAATCAATTGTTGCCGAAAAAAAATTAAATGATAGAATTTTCTAAAAATAATTCAATTGCGTATAGCGTAAAGTAAACATATTCGGTATAACTGTAGGAAACGTAAAAGGAAACGGTCCCTTTAAGAACCGGACCTTCCCCCGTCACCTCGGAATTTGAATAGAAAACACGATTTTCGTATTTCCTCGTTTAAAAGGAAAGTCCCATCCGTCCTGCATCTATTCATGGAAAGTTTGATGCTCGCTTACAAAAGTCAAAAAAAAAGAAAGAAGACCGGGGAAAGAATATGAAATCGGAGACGCGCGTATATCCATACCACCGTATTCATAATATTCATAACGTAATTTTTTCCAACGTATACCCATATTCCTGCACAAACCGATTGCAAAAAAAAATCCGCTTCATCTCGACCAAAGAAAAGCCCACATAATCTCGCTAAAGATCCAACGACTAAAATCCTCTATTAAAATTTTCCAGGCTCAGTCAACATACCCGTGAATATCGTAACGTCGCGTTACCTCACGGAAAAATGGTACCCAGTGGTCGGGGACAAAGGACCGTTAAAGGAACCTCCGTCACTTCGCGTCAAGTGTCGATTCCAGTCGGTCGACATATTGCCAGTTCAGGTCTACTCGGAGTTCCTCGAGTACCTGAAAACAGACTACGCGGCTCTATGCGAAAAACTCGAGCCCGTTATCGGCGTCAAGGCCAAAGAAGATATCGCCACCGCACTCGTCGCCGTTATGCAGAGGGAGAAAAGGGCGCCTCAGTTTTTGGCAGATCTTGTCATGATGGACATTCACAGAATTGGTAAGCATCGATTATTTATATTTCTTTCTTTAAAAATTACCAAAGATTTTAAAATAACACTACTCCCATCTTATAGACGACGAAAGGCTGACCTTCCGTGGCAACAGTCTGGCGACCAAAGCGATGGAAGCTTACCTGAAGCTGACCGGTGATCGTTATCTGCAAGAGACACTCGGTCCAGTGGTTCGTGGTGCAGTCGAGGGAGGCGACTGCGAGGTCGACCCCCTGAAGGTTGCCTCTGTGGCAGCACTGCACAAACAACAGCAGAATCTCCGAGCCGCCGTTGAACTCGCCTGGAGCCGAATCCTCGCGAGTCACTCGCATTTCCCCGTCGAGCTGAGGGAGTGCTTCCGCATATTCAGAGAGAGACTGAAGGAGATGGGCAGAGAGGACATGGCCGATAATCTGATCTCGGCCTCGATTTTCCTCAGGTTTTTGTGCCCTGCGATCCTCAGTCCGTCGCTCTTTAACATTACACACGGTGAGTTATTTCCCAATAGTATATACGTGGTTCACGTATTTACGACGAAATTAACATACTTTTCGCTGTATAATCTTACGATATCCCGGAAAAACTGTAGCATTCCACGCGTTTAATGCGACCGTTAAACCATAGCGCTCGTTCATTTTCTAAAGATCGTTCTTTCGTAACAGCAGCGCTCTTATGTACTTTAATAATGAGCTTTGCTTAATGCGTAGAACGAGTGGCAGATGCCATAGCGGTATAATTACTTTTTACCGCAGTTCTGTAATAATACTCGCAGCTCTTTGACGACAAAGTCTTTGAAGTTACGAGAGCCGATTAACGCGTTATTATGATTTCGCTGGAATCATATTATATTCTTTGACGGAAATTGAACTTGGTCTTTTTTCTGCTTCGTTACAGAGTATCCGAACGAAAAGGCTGCGAGAAATCTGACGCTGGTGGCGAAGACCCTGCAGACTCTGGCGAACTTTACGAGATTCCAGGGAAAGGAGAATTTTATGGAATTCATGAACGACCTCCTGGAACGTGAAGCGCCTTCGATGAAGACCTTTTTGCAATTAATAAGCGTAAGTATACAGCTACAAGGCTGTTTTAAGATGGCTATAGCCTTTTTAAGTACACGCGAGATGGTAATTTTTGTTTGAAGAAGTTATTAGGAAACTTTCTCATCTCGCGCGCGCAGGCAAGCAGCGCTCGCTGCTCCACTTTGAAAAGTCAACAGAGAAGAAGTTTCGAAAGATTCGCGGAGTGGGATAATCAATGTTTATTCTCTAATGCAATTTTATGTAAAAATCGGAAAGTTATATGGCACTTTAACAGAAGTCTCTCGAATGGTTCCTTCATCTTTTATACATTAAGCTTGGAAACAACTTTTAGAGGCCTGAGTTTTATAGAGGAGACTCTAGCGAGCTTGCTTATAAGTGCGCAATCAAACAATTTTAAGTACGCACACAAAACTGAGTTACTGCTGCGAATCTCTTTTTAAAACGTCGTAAAGAATGCTCATTAATTAAAATATCGTCCTTTATTTTTACAGAGTTCAAAAGAAACGCAGAACAACTCGATGGAGTACGATGGCTACATCGACCTGGGCAAGCAGCTGTCGCTCCTCCACGCGCTTCTCCGTGAGAGCGTCGCAACGACCTCGTCAAACTCTCCCTCGTCGCCACCATCCCGTCTCCCAGAGATCCTTGACAGGATCTCTCAGGCCCTCGATCAACCCGGCCCTTCGCCTCTATCCTCGACTCTGCGTTATCCAAACCTCCAGAATAACATTTTTCGCTACAACGACCCGACCATCGCCAACAGTAACACCAACCTCTCGATCTCTGCAACCTCGACTCTCAGTAGCAACCATAGCACTCTGAACGGCACGATAGGCGACAGCACCGAGATCATTCAGAGCAATACATTGGGACACAATGCCAATAACGGCACACGAAGCCCGAATGTGGTTAGGGCTGCGACACTGCCCCGCAATGCTTACATGCCCACCAACGGCAAGCTTCAACTGCAAATCAACAACGACGACTACCCGCTCGAGTCGTCGGCTTTTGTCTCCAGGTCACCGACGCCCATCAGTCGGCAGCAGCATCTTCATCAGCGAGCCACTGCTTTCGCAGCCAACAATCGCAGTGGACCCGGATACAGACTGGTTACCAGTGCTAGTTTAGCTAATGTAAATCACTGTCAGACTAACGCTAGCCATCCGACTAGCCCTACGAGGTCTGAGAGTCACAGCAATCTGAAGGACTCGAATTACAATATTACCGGCAATCAGTCCAACAACAGCACCATGGCTCAACACAGACACAACATCTCCAGGCTGCAGAACCTTGACATTCATGACAGATGCGAGGACAACTACAACCACAATAATTACAACGTGTCAAGGTCCGCGAGCAGGAACCACTGCTGCAAAGAGGAGAACGCTAACCAGACCCACCAGCAGAACTACAACAACGTCTCCAAGACGACGATCAACGCTAACAACCACACCGGCTCGAACATCACCCTGTCGATCAACCACCAGCCGAACAACAACAGCTACCACAATTCGAAAACCAATGGTGGCAATAACCCAACCGGAGCACAACTAGCTAACGGTAATCTGGACGAGTTTTCAGACCTTCTGAGGTATGCCGACGACGAGGTAAGCGAGTCCAAGTCGCAGAAGGGTTCGCAGATCTCGATCTCGCAGCTGAGCAATGTTGCCTCCTCTGGCTACCAGAGCTTCGCCGCCTACAGCCAGAGCTCCAGCCCCGTAGATCTTACCAGCAACAATGCCAACGGCCACATTCTCAACAGCGCACCCTTAGCCTTCGCCAACCCAGTCTACCACATGGAGTCGAACCATCACGGTAGAAACGGCAGGCGAGGAAGCACCAGCTCCGACGAGCGTGAAGGTAGCAACGGTGGTGTAGAGAACGTAAGGGGCGTCGATCTCAGCCCGTCGCCACCACTGCAGCAGAACGCGAGAAACCTGCAGAGGAACGGACTACAATCGCACCAGTGGAGACAGAATAACTCGGCCATCAGGCCGGGAAATAACGAACAGAGCCAGAACAACGTGTGCTGCACAAAGCTGAGGAGAAGGCTGTCGCTGGACTCCACGAGAGATCTGTCCGACACTAGCGAGGAAGAAAGCTGTGCCACGAGGAGAAGCAAATCCAGAAGTCATCGAAGTATCGATCAGGTAATTTGCATGACTAGTGGTTCAGGAGGGCTGACTTGAAAGTTAATATCTAATTCAAGGAAAAATTCGTCTATGGAATGCTTCGAGATATTTTTCGAAATTCTCTAATTACAATCGAGACTGTCTACTTAAAATATCTAATTTTATAATTAACAATGTTAATAACCCTGTTTTTAACGCGATTACGTTTCATCATCATATATCAGCCACGCATCGCGCGTCCTACTCGTTAACTCTGTAACTAACAAACTTCTTTTGCTCTATGCGCTATTCCAGTACGAGGTCGAAATCGAGAGGTTGCAGAGCAGCGTTGACAGACTGCGCGCCCGGCTGGGCGCTGCCGAGGACGCCGATGTTGACGGCTTGGGGCCCGACACCAAAATGAAGAGCATTATCTCCAGGTACTAATCTTTGATGACCAATTCCTTTCACAACTTTATCTCTTTTTCTCTCGTATCTTTAGAATTAAAATTGATAATATTCTCTCTCACTTGCTGTTCATTTTCTCATAGTCCGAATCCCATCGGCTGCGTATAATATTAACGGAATGCAACTTATTCTACTAACGGAAGTATGGGGTGTTTTCAATGTTTTTTTTTCGTGAGACTAATCATGAGTATGTCGTCGAGCCAGTTATTATTACTAATCAGGAGAGTGTCGTTGATTTGGTGAAAATTGTTTTTTGTTTTTTTTTTTTCAGAAACACAGGTTTTAGTCTGACCATTCCATTAGGTGCTCAGCTAAACTAAATTCATTGCCATTCACATCAAAGTGTAGAATAGTACTAACAATTTGATACACTCCAAAGCTTTCATAAAATTTAAGCTCTACTTACTATAACGTAACGATTAACTATACGCCAGTAAATAATGGAATGCAGATGTGAACATGGGTTTCAACATTTTTTTGTAGTAGGTAGACGTCTTTTCAGTGGAATCAGAGTAATTAATAATCGATATTTGCACGATTGTCGACGAAAGAGCAAGGGATTTTCGCACTTGAAGTGAATAGTGATTTTAAGATATGGCCTGATCGCAATCCTTCAGCGAAAACGCGCATCACTACTGTTCACCATCATTAAAATATCAAGTATCGATGCTTCAAATGCAAATTTTTACATCACGCGCATATTTATCGAACAATCAAGATTTAATTACCAGAGTCAAATGAAATAAAAAATGCAATGTTTGCAGAGAATAAGCAACACGGAAATAAAAGATTTTAATGATAAAAGTAGATTTGAATCTTTGTCATTCTAGATTATACATATATACTTGTCAAAAGTTGATCAGTATTTTAATAGATTGTCTTTTTCTGTGCATTCTCTCTTCGCTGCATTAATGGTATACTCTGGCTTGATCTGGATCTTGGTGTAAGAGTCAAATTATACTTATAAGCTTCTAACATTTTTACATTCTATGTCACGTGTTTAGCATTTGATTGTCATGATTACATTTTATCTATATTGTCGTATTATTAATTTTTTGATTGTTACAAAATATATATATATATATATATTATATATACAGTCACAGCGCGCTCTACACACAAAACCGCTTCTTCTTCTACGCTCCACAAAACGTTGCGTAAGAACTTATATATATACACACTGGTCTCATATTGTTTTACACTTGTAATGTTATCATTGCTTATTAATTTGCGATCCATCAGGCATCTATACAGAAGATTGTTTGATAATACACCATTGCATTCGATCAGCTGTTTTACCCCTGTTTATAACCATTATTATTATTACTATTCTATTATAGTTAACATTGTGTACATGTGCAACGATACTTTCTATGACTTTGTATTGGTTGCTCGATTTTCAGTTTTTTGCGCTTCCTATTGCGTGCAAGTTGTTGTATTAAGCTATGATTTGAATCTACAATAAGTAAACCCTGCACCGTATATATAACTTTAATTTGCGACCTTTTATTAGCGTAATCTGTAATTATTTACCAAAAGAGCTACTTTGTAACGAATTGTAAAGTCGAAACTTATGGTTGCTTAGTTGCTCTTTAAGAACAAAATTTTGACGCGCGATGGTCGTGTTAAAATTTTGCTTTTTATGTACGATGCTTCTAGTAGATATGAATAACGTGAAACACTATACCTTTACAAATATATAGACTTATTAATCTTTGTATGATATTATAATTTTCCAGAAAGTGTTGCGCATTTATTCTTTTTTCTTAATTATCATTTGCTACATACATACAGAATGATTCTCCTATATACATGCATTGCTCGGCTTAACGTTGCTATATACCAAATCAAAGTGTTGAGCTGAGTGTTGCTAAAACCAACTTGTCGAATCTCTCCACCATATATGACATCCAATTCGCACACCCCGCTCGAATCTTAGCAAATGAACTAATAAAATCTTGATTTTCCAGGTTGATATCCGTGGAGGAGGAACTGCGTCGCGAGCAACAGAAGATGTCAGCAGCGCTGTCGTACAAGCAGCGCGTGATCGACGCGCAGGAGCAGCAGATAGCCGCCTTGGACGCGGCCAACTCGCGCCTCATGTCGTCGAATACAAGACTGTTGTCCGCATTAAGCACCCTGAGGGAGCGCTACCACGGTAACAACGCCAACAACGCTACCAACGCCGGCAACAACACCGTCAAGCAGTCTAACAACGGCAATTCGTCGGCCAGCAACAATAACCAGGCCAACGACGCCTCGGCGCTTCTTCAGAACATCGCTGACATCGGCGAGCTAAAAAGCTCGACTTGCTAATAAACGCGCGTCCTTTTTTTCTTCGACGATGAAAATTAGCCTTAGAATCTCGCGGGATTTTTGTGTGGATCGTATACGAGTTTCGTCCCTGGTTGGGAAGGTGTTGTCGGTGGACGTTGGGTTTATGATTGATCGTTCGATTTTTACCGATTGAAGTTCTGTATATTTATATATCTTTACGATTATCGTTAGGTGTAGGAGCAATTATTATCTATATTTTGCACCGTGAGTTATGACGACTTAAAGGCAATCAAGTTTGCGTTTGAGAATTCTTATTCTGTATAGATACGTGAACGTGTTCATTGCTGATGAGGCATTGTGACGCGCGTAAAGTTGGTATTTAACACTTACTTTGAGAAAATCGTGTTTATTGTACATTTTTTGCTTATAGACAATTAAGTGCGATGTATCATTTATTTCATTGCATATTAATTGTTCAATAACTTATATTATTATATTATGTAGTGTTTACTTTATGAGTACCTCATAAAAGCTTCGAAAATATGAATCTTAAACATCGAGAGTTTAGTTGAATATAATTGTGTTCAAAGGAGTTTCCTAACCAGGGATGAAATCTTATAATTACGGTCTTGCGCGCTATACTTTGAATAGGTGAATTGCCTTGTTTTCTTTCGATCAAAAACTGATTCACGTACTTCGACAATTTTTACTCCGTTCTCATTGCATTGTTGTAAAAATTATTTCACATGGAATCAAGAAATTCGACATCAGTATTATGCTCGTTACTTGAAAAAAGAAAATTTTTGTATGCAGTGGGTAAAACCTGTAGATGCCAACTACACAGTTTTAATTTATAGTTAACGCAATGTTAACTGTAATATTAGAAGTCAACTATGGTATAAGCAAGCATAGTTAACTGTACAACCCATGCATGTATTACAAAAATTTTACTTTTTTTTAAAGGACAAGATGTAACTTTATAGAAAAAAAGAAAATTATCAATAGAAATAGAAGTTTCGAAGTACCACGATTGGTTCTTGCATTCGAGTAGTTTGTTGGATTTGTTTCTTGCGTAGGATAGGTTTGCTAAAACCTAATGAAACTGACTGGAAAAATTGTTTTCGGGGGAAGTTGAAAAAACAAAGAATGTAATGCGCGGTAAACGAATCGTATTTCAGTCGTCTTGGCGTTGATTGTAACAATTTTCGATCTTATCTAACCGAATTTACTTTCGTTATTTTAAATTTAATATTGTGCTTTATTGTATAGTTTACAAAGCACTTTATTTGTAAATCATTTTTAAATATCGATGTTCTTTTATGCTTTTGTTATTCCTAAAAATGACGAGCCACCACAAAAAACGTTCATCGAAATAACATCGTTGGTTGTGCAAGATGGAAAATAGGTACAATCATGTACGCCACTAAGAATACAAAATATTGCAGGAATGCCGTAGGATCCTCATTTGCTTGTAAAAAGTATATATATTATGAAAAAAGCATCTCTGCAAAATTTTGCTTGTTGAATTAAAACATTTTTTATGTGCGCGCATTAGAGGCTACCTAGCAATTAGGCAGACAAGAATGAAAAAGAGATATTTATCACTGCTGTATTGATTGAGTAGGCTAATTTCTCGTAGCTAAACGCCCGGTTTTGATTAGCGGAAAAAAGTCTCTCTGAGTAAAAACAAGAAAAAAAGATAATTGCGATGTATCGATATATTCGTTTATATATTCGACGTTATAAGTTCAAATTATTGTGTACAGTTTTTACCATACGTATTTTCTGCAAGGCGGCGTATTTTTTCGTTTTCTCTTGCATCTCAAGGCACCAATGAATTGTAAGAAAAGAAAAGAAACGAAGAGCGAATTGACGCTGCAATTTAAAATTGTAAGTGACGATCACGCATTTTCAAACGTATTTGGCGTCTGTTTACCTTCGACGCACAGTGACTCTTCTGGCGATACACGAGAGTATACAAGTCTGTTCTTTTTCATTGAGAGCACGTTAGCCGATCCGTCGGTTGCTTATCCATTGTTTTCGTTTTCTTTTTCTTTCCTCATTTCCGAGGAACGCCACTTTTGTACATGACGCGTACGCGTACTTTTTTAAAAGGGTGTCGAGTGTAACTCGCACAAAGGCGCGAAAAATTTTCGTCGAGCTTCTGTGTAAAAGATCTCGAAGCCTCGAAATGGAAAACTGTACTTTATATAAGCGATAATATTTATTTAGTAGTTTCTACCAAAGATATATACAAACACAAAAAAGAAAAGTTTTTGCATTGTACAATGTCGCTTGAATTTATGTAAAATATCATCGTTTATTCTTTCCTTATTCTTTATTAATATTCGCGTGAAATATTTGGAGAAAGATGAGAAGGAGTTATTAAGTAAGCATGAAACAGAGTACGGCTCGTAATGTGGAAGAACCGCATAACGTTTTTGAGAAATTTCACGGATTTTTACGAAGTTAATATATGCGATATATTGATATAATGTAAATGCGCTTCTTGCACACGGCGACTTTTTAAACAAGACAGAAAAAAAGATTAAAAGTACGCAGAGATAAAAAAGAAGTAAGAAAACGGAGCGTTCGTTTTCGACACTCGCGAAAAAACGATGAATGAGAAAAACAAATATTTCGAAAAAGTGCGTGCGCACTGCATGACAATTTGTTGTTTGACCGCCTTTATATGCGAGCGCGTTGCGTTTTTACATCACAATCATCATTATACTACAAGATTATGCATCATCCTAGACTTACTATATGACGTGCGAATGGTGACTAGTGCGAAAGAACGAATAAGATGCGAATGATGAGTGACGTGGAAAAGATTTCTAACGTAGTCTAATCCCGTGGAAAAAGTATTATTTCGTCAATATGTACAATTGAATTGTCATCGAGTCGAGATGTTTATTGAAGATAAAAAAATAAACTTTCTTTCTATAAGAGTAATTATATTGTATAGGAATAGTATTTTTGTTGTTTTCCTTTTTTTATACTTTTTTGTCAAGAGAATCAAGCGATTATTGCTTTTACGAGAGAGCATCCGCAACATGAGATTAATATATTTAACCACTTATCGCAATGGATGCTGTAACCGACGAAAAATTTCAAAAAGATATCTATTTATAAATTAAATATACAGCGTGTACATTACCTAAGTTTCGTATATTTTTTTCTGTAATAGAAAATTGTATTTAAGCGTATATGAAGCATTAGATCTACACAAACAAATAAACATGATTAGACACAATTGCATCTATTTATTTACAATCCCTTAAGCAGTTACATTAGTATTCGCAGCATTGGTGACGACATGTTCATAATGTACAAAAAAATAAAAATTTTGATTCAATTCAATTCATTTGAGAAAGACATTTCAAGTATACATGGTCTAGTTAAAATTTATATTGTACCTTGCACAATTAATATTAATCTATTAAAAATTTCAGACAGGCAATTGCAAGAATTTTGTCCTCGTTACTCTACTTAAAAATTTCAAAAACGGCAAAACTTCGATCAGCAAACTGCAGGATAGCACTCAATGTAACAGAAGTCCGTTCGATAATCTTCAGTCTAGCAGCAGCTGCTAGAATGAAGATTATCGCGAGCTGCAAATCGGATAGATCTTCAGGTAGCACCTATTTTGAAAATCTTCTGCCACTTTCTTATTCTTCTATTATGGTAAAGTACGTAACCAGAGTACCTACGATCCTATAATTTTTCATGGCTTTCAACTCAGCTCTACAGTTGTCGTAATAAATCTTGATCTTTGGATAATTGTCAATCAGCGCCAGGTTGTATTCATCAAATCTGGCTTGTCCGTTTTCGCTTCATGTATACAGTTTTCCTTGCTTGTCCTTCGCGTTGACGTCTGCGCCTCTAGTGACAAGAGAGCAAATGCAGTCCGGTTTGAACATCATGCCTCGATCGCCAACCCGCCTCTTAATGCCACATCGAGTTCACACTGTTTACGTCGATGCCGGGACAGCCTTAATCGAGGCCTTATTAATAGCGTTTGACAACTCGTTTATTATGGCTTCGTAGCTCTTGTTAACATTGAGGTACGTAGCCCAGTGTATGGGTGTTAAGCCATTAAAGTCGTTGACGTTGACATTGGCACCGTGACTCAGCAGCAGCTTGACCATTTTCTCTTCGCAGCAAAAGACTGCGCCGTGTAACGCTGTACCAGCTCTGAGACGATTCTGTCTATTGATGTCAGCACCAGCGTCAATGAGGGTTTCCATGAGCTCGAGATCACCCGTGTAGGCGGCGTGCTGGATCGGCGAACAAAACATCCCGATTTCCTTAGATTCGACGTCGGCCCCGGCTTTCAGCAGCTTTTTCACGAGCTTGAGTCTGGCTGCATTAGGGCCATAACTTTTCGCAATTCGCATCTTAGCTATTTTGCTCTGCAAAGCTTTGCGCTTCTGCTCATCGCTCTCTTGTGTGGCACGTCTTTTGCAGAAAATCAAAAAGTCGTACATGGCATTGATTTTACAGTCATCAGCGTTGGTTACGGCCCATTGCAATGCACCCTTGCCGTTGTCATTTCCGATGTTCACATTTGCATGGAAATCGACCAGTTGTTCGGCTACATCGAACTTCTGATTTTTCACGGCGTAGACCAAAGCTGTGAAGCCGGAAACGTCGGTTTCATTGATGACAAAGTGCCCATTGTTTAGTAGAAGGCATTGGTTTATTTTGTGGTTGCCGTAGATGGCATTCCAGTGCAGCAATGTCTTTCCGTCAGTATGACGGAAAGTTTTGACGTTGACGAGACCTAATTTTATCAGCGCACACACCGTAGGCTCGTCGTGGTTTGAGATGTATTCGTATATAAGATCTGATGCGCTTACTCTTTTTTTAAAGCACTCTGGACAATTGCAATATTTCGTCTGGACGCATCGGCGCGGGCATCTGATTATCATGGAGTTGTGTTTGAGATCTTTCCAGTGTAGTAACATCTTTCTTTGGACGTAGGGGATAGCTTGGACGTTGACGCAACCTGTTTTCATCAGGATTTTCACCACAGCGATTTTGCGACGTGAGATGGCTTTGGTTAGTAGAGCATGTAATGCATTCATTTTTTTCTTGGAGCACTTCGAACAATTGCAATTTTTCGCAGACATGCTTTATTGAAATGTAGATTATTGGGCAGGAGCGATAACCACTAATTTTAACGTTGATGATTCGCTTTGCTTTCTTCACTTGACACAGGTTGAACACGATACGAAAGTGAGCGCTATTGTGCTTGGAATATAGTGGTCTAAAGATAATATTATAGCAATCGCTCGAAGTGTACTCGACCGAGTCGATGCTGAGACTGATACAGCCGGAGCTCTAGTACTGTGTTGTGTCCTTATTGCCAGGAGTCGTTTAATGACATTATTACCTATGTTTCCTCGAATCGCATCAGACGCCTTACTGTGGCCGATAATAGCGCCACCTTCAATCGCAGCTCTGACCCTATCATAATACAAAGTAAATATTACCTGTGGATCTAGCTCTTAGCTGAAACAAGATCTGCTCGCATACCTAAGCGGGAAAATCTACTCTGTCCCTCCCACACTTTTCGTGGATAGGCTGATGCACAAGGACTTGACGTAGTTGTTGTCGCACGACGCGCTTTGGACAGATTCTGGAATCGTTTTCAAAAATTGCGTGAGGTATCACATTTCACACAATTCTCGCGTCCTGATTAAATAATAAGGCTCTCTTGTATCGCGGTCGTGCCTAAAAATGATTTCTACTATCGACGATGATAAAAAGACGATTTGCAATTGCATATAAGAAAAAGCTGTGACTTCGAAGATCAAGTTCGAGTTCATTCGTTCTACGCAAAATTTTTAAAGAACACTGCAAGTTCACTATCTGACAAAATATATCGTTTGAATCTGGCCAGATTGAAGAATTATTCTTTTTTCCCCTTGAAGACAACGTTTGATTAAGTATTTTAAAAATCTGAAAAAATCAACTTTTGTTAAACGCGATGGACAGCGGTGATAGATTCAATAATCCAAATCCAAGGCTAAAAGCTAACATAATTAGCAAAACATTTTTTTGGTAAGTTGATGTCAGAATTTCAAATATTATCTTCTTAATATGTACTTGATCCATCATACGATACAGATCATTTTGTACATTTACAGCTGGCTAGCTCCACTATTTTGGTATGGGAGAAAAAATGAGATTAAACCAAAGGACATTTATAATGTCTTACCAAAGGATGTCAGTGAAACTCTCGGCGATAAACTTGAAACGTACGTACATCAAAGTAAAGTATTTCAAACATATTATACATTAAAAAAGTCCGAATTTTATATATTTCCAGAAATTGGAACAAAGAAATAGAAAATTCTCGGAAGAGAAAAAAGAAGCCCAGTTTTCTTAAGGCAATTCAAATGACTTATGGCTGGACCTTCCTTCGCCTAGGATTCTGCACTTTTTTTCTGGATATTGTACTGAAGTAAGTGAATGAATCACCTACTATACGAACAACGTCTCCATGAAAAACATACAATCTTTCATTCTCGCAAATTTTTTAATCAGAATGTTACAGCCAATGGTTCTGGGTCCTTTAATCTCACATTTTTCTAAAAATGCTACTACGAGCACAAGCGATGCTTATCTTTACGCTTCCGGCGTTGTATTGGGAATCGTGCTACAATCAATAATATATTGTCATGTTATTTACCAAGGTCGGGAACTTGGTATGCAATTGAGTATCGCCTGCTCATCATTGATCTACAGAAAAGTATGCTTGTATTTCTTTAAAAAATGAATCTTCAGCATTCCAGATACCAGATTCTTTGAATTTACAGACGATGCGATTATCTTGTGTAGCAGCGAGCAAAGTATCAGGAGGACTTGTGATTAACCTGTTGTCTAATGACGTAGTCAGATTCGAGCAGATTTTTAAATTTTTACACTATATTTGGATAATGCCTATTCAAGGAGCAGTGGTTACCTATCATATTTGGAGAAGGATTGGTGTAGCTTCTCTAGCTGGAGTTTTCTTCATGATCATTCAAACTGTCCCGTTTCAAAGTACGTTGCTGATATTTTTTTTTTTTTTTTTTTTTTTTTGTGTTGGTAAGCCTCAAATGACTTCATATTATTGCAGTATATTTCATAAGAGTAATTTTTAGTTGTTTTGAGTCAGTTGATACACTCGATTCGGAAAAAAGTTGCGATCAAAACCGACGGCAGAGTATTACTGATGAACGAGATAATCAATGGAATACGAATTATCAAAATGTATACTTGGGAGCCAGTTTTTCAACAATTAGTCTGTGCTGCGAGAAGGTGTGCATTTTTTATACGATATATCACATATGCAAGTGGTTCAAAAAAATAATAAGCGATTATTTTTATTTAAAGAAAGGAACTCAAGCATATAGCACTAGTGATGTATCTGAAAGGTGTCACTTATGCATCGCATGCGTATGCTCAGCGGACGGCACTGTTCTTCTGCATTTTAGCTTATGTCCTGCAAGACAACGTTATAACTGCAGACAATGTATTCACCATAGCCGATCTTTTCACTGCAATGGCATTGAGCATGACTAACTTATTTCCTCGGGGCTTACATTCCTACGCAGAGGCAAAAGTATCGATCAATCGGATTCAGGTAAGTGTAGTAAAAAAAAAAAATAAATTATTTTAGCTGTTAATTACAAAATATTTTTTATTTTACAGGAATTTTTGCTGTCCGAAGAAATTGCGGTTTCTGATCAAAAGCAGATCAAGAGCGATTACAAGAACTCCAGTATTACTATCACAAACGTGACAGCTTCTTGGATCCAAGGCTCGACTACGGAGACATTACGAGATCTCACTATCAGTGTGCCGTCGAAAAGTTTGTACGGTATCGTTGGTCCGGTTGGTGCAGGCAAGGTATGTTAATAATTTCATTTTATGTTACGATCTCTGAACTCTATTACTTTGACTGATTAAATTTCAAAATACAGTGTAATGTTTTTTTTATTCTTTCTTTTAGAGCTCTTTTCTGAAATTGATCTTAGGCGAATTTCGGCCGAGCATAGGTCACGTGAAAACTCAAGGTACTATCTCATACGCTAGTCAAGAACCTTGGCTATTCTCTGGATCGGTGAGGAACAACATCCTCTTTGGTCAACCCTACGATGAATGCAAGTACAACAAAGTGACTAAAGCATGCTGTCTTGTTGAAGACTTTGAACAGCTTCCTCATGGGGATGGCACACTTGTGGGTGAAAAGGGGGTTGCTCTTAGTGGGGGCCAATGCGCCAGGATTAATTTAGCTAGGTGAGTTGTATTTATCTTTAAAAGAAGTATACAATGCCTTACATTTAAATTCTTTTCCAGAGCTGTGTACAGAGACGTTGACATCTACCTGCTAGATGATCCTCTGTCAGCTGTTGATAGTCGTGTTGGTAAACAACTTTTCGAAGACTGCATTAACGGCTACTTGAAGGATAAGACTCGGATATTAGTGACACATCAAATACACTGTTTAATGAAGGCAGATGAGATTATTTATCTCGAAAATGTAAGTGATTTATTGCTATGGTTTTGTATAAGTTTTTTATAGTTGTCAACTATAATTTTTCAGGGCAAGGTCAAGTTTCAAGGTGATTTTGAAATTTGCCGAAAGTATAACAGGCATTTTTTACACGCGGAGAAAAATGATTATATGGAGAAGCAGCCCTTAAATAGAGAAAACAAAACTGACAGTGAAATAAGCGGGTCTCGAGAGTTGCCTACTTCTAATGTCGAAATTTATAAAGAAGGGCCAAGTAATACTGAAGAACAAATTGTGGAAGGAAAGATCTCAAATGCTTTGTTTTGGGAATACTTGACGACGGGTAACTCATACTTTACGTTATTTCTATACGTCATAATATTTGTATTGGCTCAAAGTTTCAGCAGCGCTGCTGATTATTGGATAGCATACTGGTAATATAAAATAAACCTACAAATTAAATAACAAAAATGACTGGAGTAGATAATGAAAAAATTGTTGTCATCAGGACCAGGCAAGAAGAAACACGTGTGGAAATTTCCGTCTCAAAAGAATCAAATGATAGTACAAGTGAAACTGAATTTTCAACTAATCAAGCTAACAATCCGAACATCACGTTACCAGAATACACAGATGTATCGCCCTACATTGACACAATGTTTGCACTCTATGTTCTCGCAATTTTAGTCCTCGCAAGCGTTGTCTTTTCGATTGCACGAAATATTCTGATTTCTAAAATTTGCGTGAATTCGAGTTATAAGATTCATAATCTAATGATAAATTGTATACTAAAAACACCTATGAGATTTTTTGACGTCAATCCTTCAGGTATGCATTTCAAATATGCAATCTTTATTGTGTAGATATTGACCAATTGGCATTCGTGACTTGCTTCAATATTGCATTTATTTTTGTTTCATAGGTCGTATACTCAATCGTTTTTCTAAGGATCTTGGAGCTGTGGATGAGCAATTCTCGATATCTACAATGGATGGATTTCAAGTGTTTTCTATTATTTTCGGTATCATGATGCAAGTGCTTATCATAAACTGGCGGCTGATATTTCCAATGTCTGTCATGCTGTTCTTACACATGAACCTCAAGAACATGTATCTCGCAACTGTCCGTAACATAAAGAGATTGGAAGGCAACGGTATACATAATAATTTCTTCAATATTTAAAGTATTTCTGACATCTAACTTTTACTTTCTAGCTAAAAGTCCAGTATTATCTCATACCAATTCATCGCTCAACGGATTACTAACAATCCGGTCATGCCAAGCTGAATCAATGGTCTGCAAGGAATTTGATCGTCACCAGGACGCTCACACTGCCACATTTTCACTCGTTGTTTCCACCAGTACAGCTTTCGGTTACTGGGTCGATTTAGTTTCGGTAGCTTTTATTGCTGTTGTCACGTACAGCTTCATTATTTTTGACAGTAAAGACGTATCAAGTGGCAGCGTGGGTCTGGCTATCACCCAGATACTAACCATTACAGGACTGCTACAACATGGTATTAAGACAGCAGCTGAGGTAGTCACGCAAATGGTCGGAATCGAGAGGCTTTTCCAGTTCACGAAGCTAGAACAAGAAGGTCCGTTTGAGAGTCAGTCTGAAAAGGAACTTTCAAAATCTTGGCCGAGTAAAGGGGAGGTTCAGTTTGAAAAGTTGTATCTCAAATACAACGATACGGTGGACCCTGTCTTAAAGAATCTCAATTTAAAGGTTGAGCCAGGAATGAAGGTAATCAAATGTTTCTTAAAAGACTTCATATTTGGCTAATCGCATGGTGATGTCTATCGATTAAAATGTATTGTTACTTGTTTGCATTAACTTTGTACTCACCTTGGCGAACGTTTTTTTTTTTTCAAGGTCGGCATAGTTGGGCGAACGGGTGCTGGAAAATCTTCGCTCGTATCTGCGCTTTTCCGGCTTGCCAAAGTTGAAGGTGGCCTGTACATCGATGACGTTGATATTAACAAGATCGGTCTCAAGGACTTACGTAGTAAAATCTCGATAATCCCTCAAGAGCCGATGCTATTCTCTGCAACAGTCAGAGACAATCTCGATCCTTTTCATGAATTTACCGATGCTGCTTTATGGTCGGCTCTACAGGACGTTGAACTAAGCAAAGCATTTCTTTCTCTCGATCAACCGATTGAGCAATGTGGCAGCAATCTTAGCGCTGGTCAACGACAATTGCTGTGTCTTGCCAGAACGATTGTTAAGAAAAATAAGGTTCTTGTTTTGGATGAAGCTACTGCTAACGTGGATCCAGCGATGGATGCTTTGATTCAGAAAACTATCAGGATTAAAGTGAGTCTTATAAAATATTTTATTTTATACATCTTCATTTTCTTGAATTAATGTTCAGAAACTAAAAAGATATATTTTTATTCAGTTTAAGAACTGCACTGTACTGACTATAGCGCACAGATTGAATACAATTATGGATAGCGACAGAGTACTAGTGATGAACTTTGGAGAAGCAGTGGAGTACGATCACCCTTATATTTTACTTCAAAATAATAATGGATATTTTACGAAGATGGTGGAACAGACTGGGAATATGATGGCTGGACATCTGGAAAAAATTGCAGAGAAGGTAAATTGAAGAATAATATTTAAATTCTATATAACACATGTTTTTGAAATGCCATGTTTAAACATTTTTTAGGCTTTCAAAGATGAAACGAAAGTACCTGCTGCTGACAATCGAACAATTGAAAATGGAGAAAATAAAAAAATTAATTGAGTGTTGAAGACGTGACCGCAACTTGCTATCGGTTAAATTGGATGTTGTAAATAGTGTAAATAATGTAGAATAATAATAATAATGTATTTTGTATTGATGTAAATGTATACTGGCTCCGGTTGGTAACATGTATTTTGTACTCAGACGATGAAATACCGACCGCGATATATGTCCGACGTATACCATGCAGAAAAAGCAGAAATCGATTGTATCAACAGTTGAATGACCTCCCACCTTGTTTTATTTAACTAAATACCTATAATCTACTTGACTTAGTTGCACTATTCTGTACGTGTAAAATATCATAATTTTACAATTAATCACTATTCATGTAAAAAATTTTACACACGTTGAGTCATGAATGAACTATGTTGTATAACTCTACGTTCCATTGAATCGATCGCTCTGATTGGAGCATTTCCAAAACGTTCCACGTGAATATGTTACCGTCGAGTGTACATGTAATTAATATAAATATACTAATGTGAATTACTAATTTAAATTTTGTTTACTCATTAATTAAAGTCACTGAAATTAATGAAATGAATGAAAAAAAAAACGAAAATTGAGCATTTTATTTAATTGATAACTTTCATTAGTCCTCTTCGATTTTCCGAATTTCCAATTTTCTATTCTAATTACACCATTCGCATCAAGTCCCAATCTCTCGGCACTCCTAATTTCTGACCACCTTAGCAACCCCACAAGTCCATCCTAGAAGATAAATATGCAATATTCGATTCTCCTGCGGTTCGCCGAAGCACTCGATAATAAACAAGGCGAGGCATACGGTCCCCTATTCCTCCAACTCTTATCAATGGACCGTATACGCGTACGTGAAAAAGCGCATCATCGGGCATTGGAGAAGCAGGCAAAAGACAGCCTCGAAAAATGCGAGGATAGAAGAGCTTTCCATCTAATCAATCTAATCGAGATGAGCTACGATGACGCCCCCAACTTGCGGATGCGCCCGGGAAAATCGATAAGCGCGAACGAGAACGTATAGCCGAGTACGTCCGACAGCAAGGAAATAAAAAATCGAAAGTCTGACTCGCGTGTTTCTTACTTTTTCACAGAGAAATTATGATACTAATTTTTTTTCGTAATTCATATTGTTTTTCAACTAACTAAAAAAAAAAATAAAGATCGATCAAATTCAACAATAATCGCGGACAAATCTCCAATACAAGCTCATACAACAGCTATATAGCGTCCGCTCGATCTTTTTCCGCACCTACTCTTCCCCCATTATCTTCTTTTCTCTCCGGCTCAACAACAATCTTCCTTCCCTGCTTCTCTCTCCCTCCGCTTCTTTCTGTCACTCCGTTTCTTCTCTCGAGCTTCTGCTGCTGCTGCTGCATACGCGAACACACGCCACGAGGGAAAAGGTCGATGCACCATCTTCGAGCAACTATACAGCAGCATCAGAGCCTCGTCGACGAGTTGTACGGATTTGGGAGAGCCCGTCATTCACTTCCGCGCGCGCAACACGACCAACAGAAGCCCCGATGACAGAATTTTATTTTCGGTCGGCGTTAAATTATAGAAGAGATGCCGAAAGCTTTTATTTATTTTACAAGCAGTTGTTATTGCATTTTAGTAAATTATAAGTCATTGCACAGGATTCAGCTAATACAACACACTTTACACGCCCGTAGTTATGCTTAAATATAGCATGAGCGGCCGAAGCAGCAGGTCAAACAAGGCAGTTTTAGCATTGATGGCACACCGTTATATCTATAAATTCGGCGCGCATATTGTTACGAGGGAAACGGTAAAGTGTCTATGCGCCACCTATCTTCACCTGCCGCTGATACGGATAGTTTTTGGACCAATCAGATATGATAAAAAAAACGTTATCAACGACGAGATCGCGATTACGCTATCATAATTATTTTTCAGCGGAGCTGAAATTCGCTGTTAAACACGAGGTCAATCGGCGCTACGAAGCAGATTGATTAAAAAGAAATTCAAGCGGGTCATTGACTCTTTCTCTCTCGTGAGTGTGCGGTAATATACACACACACACATGCTATCTGGCCAAACGAACGAACGAACGAACGACGGGACGTGTGACCTTGCACGTAATTTCGCTGTCCTGATGTCATTATCGCGTGATAATGACATTCTAACATTCGAAAACAACGCTCAGAGTCTCTTGAAGCCCACACGACTTGATGTAGACCTACTATTATTCTAATTTTGATTCATCGAATTTTTCAGCTGGCTGACGATGTTAATCTTCTTTTTTTATCTAAATAGCCTACTGCTTGAGAATGTCGCGCGCGATTGTACATCTGTCATCAGTGTTCTTGGCTTCGATATAGTTTTTGATTTCTTGTTTGGATTTGCGGAATTGTCTTTGATGAGCGAGACCTGCTGAGTGCTGAGACGTTCTTTTTTGTTTGCAGTCAATAAACAAATTGAATAAGTGTGTAGAGCTATTGTAAGTACGCGCGTATTTTAAAAATAAAATCGCGACTTTTCTTTTCTGAAATATTGATTCAAGTTCAACAAACTTTTTACGATAAGTGGCTTACATAACGATCGCGTTTGTGTAGCGTAAACGTCGAATTATTTTAAAATATATAAATAACCATCGCGTCAGATAAAGTAGAGTCATCGATTGCATCTTTTCTCAAAAGCGAAACTCATTATTAGACGCAACGTTTTGTTTCTCAATAAACGTCGATGCTCGATAAGATTAATCGATTGACAAATCAGTTTCATAAAACGTATAAAAGAAAACAAGTTATTATGGTACACAATTCCATTACATATGCGATCAGAGTCGATGAACTCAGATTACAATTTCGATAAACAATCTCCTGCATCGTCTGCATTAGGATACATATGTTTCTTTTATACAAAACTCATTCGAAAACTTGAACGAATCGTCGTCATCGAATTCATTAGCGAAGGTCAACGTCCAAGTTCAGAGTCAAAAAACCAATTCCGAAATCGTCATATACACCTCTATTACATGTACATAATCGAGAACAGACGCGACTCGTCGAAGGAAAAGCAAAGCTACGAGGAAAGATAAGGTGAGTATACGGCGAACAAGTGCGATAAGCTCGAGCGAGAGATAGTGTCTTTCTCTCTCTCTCTCTCTCTCTCTCTCTCTCTCTCTTCCACTTCGCGTCAACGACGAAGCGCCTCGCGACGATATCTCAAAGTCAATGTCCTATAAAGCACTGGCGCTGCGCGTCTCGCTCATTTTCGACTCGTCGCGCTGATCCGATTGGAATTCACGCGCGGAGTTTGAATTCTCGCGGAAGTAATATGTAAGATTCGCGTTTTATCCGACTTTT
This sequence comes from Pteromalus puparum, assembly GCA_012977825.3. Lineage (NCBI taxonomy): Eukaryota > Metazoa > Arthropoda > Insecta > Hymenoptera > Pteromalidae > Pteromalus > Pteromalus puparum. The sequence goes on along the minus strand of CM053168.1, from coordinate 7,228,292 downwards.
GATAAATTTATGTAGAAAAGGTCGTTACGACACGTACACATACACACACACTGATGAACGATGGGTCGTAGAACTCGGTATGTAGTAACGGCGAGATTAGCGCCTCGATATACCCTCAGTTTTATTACTGATTGAGTTATAAACTCTCTGGCGATATTTATTTTTATCGAGTGTGCATTGACCGCAGGCGGCATGATAAGTCAGCTTCATTGTTTTATTTACATAACTCACAATTGAGATCGTTGGTCAAGAAGTATTTCAAAAAAGAGCCAAGTATCCACGCAAAAATAGTTTATCACCCTATACGCGCATACATACACACTCAGCGATAAAAGAAGCATATATATAGCGCAGCGCGTTGACCTTAAAAAAGACGTGCAGCAGTTGCGGAAGCTGCGTAGTCTGTCCCATCCATCACGCGCTGCCCGCAAGGACACGGAATACCAGGCCGCGGATAGTGTATACGTCTGACCCTCGCTTTGACCTTTTTTTTCCCGCTCTTTCGTTACTACAACCGACTTTTTCAGACAGATCCGTGTATATATATTCCTCCGCGTTGGTTGAGAAGTAAAGCTATTTCTAGATGAGAGTCGTCTAGGTAGCTGCGTCTATTTCTGGCCGAGTTTACACGCTATAGCGGGTGGACGCTTCGATCGATCTTTCTAAAATTCAGCGGAGTATAATATAAAAGCAGCAGCAAACAAAAAATCTACATCATCGTCAAACACCTGCTTCAACGCCCAGACACATACACACATGCATCGCCGCAAGCCTATGTAGCATAGAGAGAGAGAGAGAGAGAGAGAGCGCAAGCACGCGGCTGAGAGCGAAAAATAGCGGCGCGCTCACGGAATCAGGAAGAGAGAGAGAAAGAGAGAGAGAGAAAGAGCGTTGCACCGTCGAGGGTACACTGTACCAGTGAACCCGCCTCGAGTATCGTCGACCTCCCCTACAGCGCCGTGTATAACGCTGCTGCACAATATTCCTCTCCGACGACTCCCTACCCTTACTAAAGCTTTCCCCACCTAAGAGTGTGAGCTCGTTGCAGCTCGCGTTTCCACCCCTCTGAAGCTTCCAACCGGTAAAGAGAGGGAGTAGAGGTGGATGTAAACAGTCGGGGGATTCCCCTCTCTTGCTTTCACCGATTTTCTCAGTTTTTCAATGTAGAGGGCGCGAATTTTTGAAAAATACTCAACATTTTACACCTTATTCGCAATCATAAAAAGCTCGATGCATCGAAAGCTAAAGCACACGCTGGACACATCCTGAAAAACCAAGCAGGGTGGTAGGGGCGCTTAACTGTACGTACACTCCCCTCCCCATACAATCTCAACACACACACACACATAGAAAGAGACGAATTCTCGTCGTCGTTGCGGCGGCGGCGGCGGCGCGAATAAGGGGAGCGAGTGCGGGGCAGTACACACGAGGCAAGAAGTGGGGGAGCGCCAGAGAGCTGCGTCAGAGTCGAAGAGCCGCGAGTGCGAGCGAGACGACGAGATACGATACACAGAGAGTAGCGGAGGAGCAGCTCAGCGCGACGACTCAGGCAGGTCATTGACCCCAGCGGCTTGCTGCCGGCTGCTGCTGCTGCTGCTGCTGCTGCTGCCTCGGCGTGTGCTCTGCTGCTGCCGTCCTCGACGACGCTGCGCTACTACTATACTGTGTGTGATCCGTGTGTATAAGGCTCTAATGCCGACGAAGACGACGTCGTCGTGTTGCTGCAGTGAGGCTACTCGCGCGCGTGTTATTGTTTTTTTCGGTTTTTCTGTCATATACTTATAAAACACGTGCAACGTTGAGACGCCGGTGAAAGTGAGACGTTTCGGCTGTTGGGGACGATTCTTTTGGAAGAACTGTTGCTCGTGAGTTGTGCCGGAAGTGAGACGAGTGTGTTGTTGTGCGAGAGATATTACTACTGTGCAGAGAGAAAGAGAGCTGAGAGGACGACGACGTACATCAAGGAGATGCTGGTGTAGAGGAGGACCCGATGACGTTTTGCTTTGCTCGTCGCTATTTTTTTTTGTTTCCTCTCAAAGAGTAAGTGCGAGCAATTTGTGTGAAGTGCCTTCGACGAGATGATGCTGGATTTATAATATCGTTCCGGGAGTGGAATTGATAAGCTTTGCGAGGGCTCAGTTTTTTCTCAACTTTCTTCGTTTGTGCTTCGAGATTCGTATAAATAATAACGATCGTATGTAGTTTTTTTTTTTTTTTGGTTTTGGATATGCATCTAGTGAGTAAAAGAGACGTAACTTTGGTGAGAAACTGAGCCTAACTGAAAGTGATCAATTTTCATTCCGGAAAGATTCTCGACGCTTTCGCGTACACTGTTGTGCTGTGTGATCTATGTGGTACGGTGTAATTACGCAATAATAATAATAAGTAGTTTTTCGTAAAGATTTCTAATCTCGCTCATTCATCCAACGTCAAGAAATAATTCACGAGCTTAGCGAACGTTTCCATCAAAACCATATACCAAATCACCAAAAGTTACATAACCTCTCTGCAAAATAACTATTTAAGCAGCGATCCTTTCTCGAAAAGTGTCAAACAATTTTTGCGTCTCCCAAAATAACCTTAATATACCACCCTCCTTTTTTAACATTTCTACACATAGTTATGGTCCATTAACACCTGCCCATAAATATATTAAGTTTCTATACACTCGCCTTTACAATCGTGACACGCTTTCGCGGCCAATCTGACCACGACTCGCGTGTGCAATATTCTCTCCTCCTTACGGCGCAGCAGCGGCGCTTCCACTTCCTCGTATATAGCTCGCTATATGCACTTCTCTATGCAGCTTAGCGGTTGCGGAGAAAGGGTTTTCTCTCTCTCCTAGCCTCGCTCTCTCCCGCACCGCTGCTGCTGCTGCTGCTGCTACAGAGACTGCACCGGCTCGCGAATAGAGCAGCGCGGCCTCAGACACTTTCATTGTCGTCGTCGTCGTAGTCGGCGTTTCTCTTCTCTCGCGAGTCTAGTGCAACACGTATATTTTACTATTTCGCGAGCGCGAGATATATACTATACTCCTATACCTCTTATTGTTGTTGTTGTTTTCTTGCAAATACGTGGCGGGACAGTGCGATCGATTTCGTCGTGTTGTTGCATATCGGATGCGGTTCCTTGGAGAGAAGGAAAGAGAGGATTGAGTAATTTTACTAAAAACACACACGAAAATAAACACACAAACATAAACATCAAGCTGGAAAGTATCAGTGCAGTGTGTCGCGTCGTGCTTCTCCCCCCCGCGGTGGTATGCGTCGAGTGCATCATATAATTGTGTGAGAGAAAGGGAGAGGATAAGGGAAAGATTGCGCGATGTGAATGTGTGGATATATATACCTAATTGTCGTGGATTTTTTGCAGCTGTCTAAGCGTAAGATTTAATCGCGCGCACGGACGATCTGACGCACTTCCGCGTGAAAGTGGCTGCACCGCTGCGCTGTGTTATAGAGAACGACTGGCTTCTGTCTCTGTGTGTGTAGTTAGAGCTCGGGTAATCGTTCTGTGTGATCTGATTTTTTTTTTTTAAAAGCTCGTGATTTTTATGAACGTGTCGTTGTAAAATTATACTTTAGTGAAAATCGTAACGCCTATTATAAAACGTAACTATGCTTCAAAATTACGAACGATATGACCAAGCCGTATTAAAATCCGACAAGAACAATATAATCTCCCCTTATGTCAGCAGCACATCACGGCGTTAAATTTTACGTCGAAAATCTAGCCGCTCAAACCACGGTGTCAACGTCCGATATACCGATAATTCCTCGAGTCTTGTGCACAGCTGCTTTTCCTCTGTCTCACGCATTTTCCACCGATCGCGTAGAATAAACAACACTTTTTCAACTCGTATAGCTTCGATTAGGATTACGATAACGCTCAAACAAAACGATCATCCAACCGTCTTATTAACCTTTCCCCCCCCCCGAAAAAAAAAATCGTATAGAGCAGCCCGATTATTCAATACACACACAGGCTCGAAGTGTCAACGAACGTGCGTAGCGTTATCGCGGCGGTTACGCCCGTGAAATAAAAAAAAAAAGAGCGGAGGGGAAGGCCAGATAAAACGAGCTTATGTATACTTATCGGGTGATACTATACGAAAGAGAGCAGCCGGTATACACACCAAAATATTCGACGGCGAAGGTCAAGTGCTCCGACTTGCTTAGCATTTTAAAACCCGAAGAACTTTCCCCAAGAGACATAACTCAATAGTCTTCTTCGTTTTTTTTTTCTCTTCGTAAATCACGCGCTTCGAAAAATAAGAAACGATCTTGACTCTTCCCTCGTCGGCAAAATTTACGCCGATATACACCCGTTATTGCTAATTACACGCTCTTACCTACACCGAGAGGGACGGTAGTATATAGTCTGGCGAAGGAGAAAGTCTCTCTATACCTGTTCATAATCGGCGTTGCGCGATGTAGACACACACAGAGGTAGCTCGTCATTGTGTCGGTCAAGAGAGAAGTGCGAGAACGAGAAGCTTTGGTGTCACGTGACGCGGAAATCACAGCCGGAAAAGCCTGCACTTCTTACGACGCTTGAATCGCATTCCCTATCACGGGATATACCACCGGAAACCAGACTGGAATCGTTGTGTATATTACGCAATCGCAAGATTTTATTAAAAAAAAAAAAAAAAATGCCAATATACAGTAGCCGAAAAAAAATCGCATCGCAGTATAGAGCGAGAAACCGATTTCTAGTACACTGTGTCATAGCCACCGGTACATCGTGAACGCGAGCCGGTCGCCCGGCGCGTGTCCGTATAGAAACGGAGAGTCGGTCTAACGGTACGCGCGAGCAGCGAAAGGGGGAACGATGAGCATCGCTACGGCGCATCGTGCAGCAGCGGAATTTTAAAAGTGAAACTCCCGCCGCGAGGAGAGTGCTCACGAGTATATTATCGGCACGAGGAGAAGAACCGTTTTTCCCGCGGCTTTCGGTTTTTTCTTCTTTCGAGACGAGCCTCCTGTTCTCTCTCTCTCTATATATATATATATATATATATATATATATATATATGTATACAGCAGCCAGAGATTCCCTTTGTCCTTTCTCTTTCTTTCATGGGAGATGTACTTTGTTACGTCGGCCTTGGGTTTTTCTTTATGGGGGCAGACGCTTTTCATCGGGATTTTTCCTTTTTTTTCGTCGTCGGTGGGAGAAGCTCGACGCGAACCACACTGCGCTACTGTGTGTCGTTCTTTATTACTTCGATACTTATACCGATTGGTAAACACACACATACACACGCGTATACTCACACCCAAATTTGTATTGTTTCTCCAATCCAGTTGTGACGCAGGTGATTCGTCCCTGTTTATAGCGAGGAAAGACGCGCGGATAGAGGATATATAAAAAAGTGTGATTAAAAATCGCGCGTGACAGATTTTCCGATAAATCGCTCGTCAGCAGGACGGACGATGCTATCGACGATCGTGCAGATGACGATGATGATGATCGTGAGTGTCGTTGGTCAAGTTCAACAGCACTAGAAGACATCGTCTCAGCCACAGCCGCTTCTGTGTTGTGTTGTTGGTTTTTACGAGACAGTGTGACGCAATAATAATAATAATAATAATAAAGGGGGATTGTTTCGCTCGATAATAATAATTCATAAAATATATAACACATTGTGCGCCGGTCCCAGACTGTGGACTCGCCAGAGTGTCTCTGTTTCGCGAGGAAGTGTGGACACTATCTTCTCTGGGTCGACAGGCTGAACTGGCGTTTACATTGATGGCAGATCATCGACGCGACAAAAATGTAAGCGACAGCTTTACGTTTTTAGTGCACACCCTCTGCCCCGCCACATAGTGTTGTTTTTCTTCCTCGCCCATATTTCTCACTTATAATTTTTTTTTTTTGCATTCCAATCTACTCCTGCACGATATATTATAGATAGATATAGTTCTTAGTTCATTCTCACGATTATTATTTACACACAAATCACGTGAATGTTTGTGCGATAACTTTCGATTTTTAAGAGACCGCCGGTGAAGTATGGCTAACGAGAAAGTCTGTAACTACTTATTAAGGAGTACACGTTGAGCTTACGTAAGGCAAGAAATGCATGTAAAATGTCAAAAACTTTTACAGCTACTTTTTCAATTATCGATGCGAATTATCTCGCAAACACGACTGCAAGAGCAATCATCGTTAACGTCCGAAACAATGTATAAATTACGTGAAAGTAATATTATGCTTTTGCGAAACGCCTAAGTTTTTTCGTTATAATTAAACAAAGCATATTACGCGAAGCCCAAACCAAATCTCGTTCATCAAAATCCCATCATCCAAGAGCGCCGTCATTAGCAAGCCACTAGACACGCATCCTCGATGCGCCAATAAAAGTGCATCAACCGTGATGTACACAACTCGCTTGTTCAGTCAAGGAGCGCCGCGTATAGGAAAAAAGAAGTGGAATATAGGTGTACCTAACGCAAAGTTTCACTCGGTTTTTCTCTCCTTCTTCCTCAGAATCCGGAAGCGACTCGCGCTCGAATTTTAGCATCCTCGTTTTTTTTCCGCCAAATTACCCTTCATTAGCTTCGTTAGCCGCGACGTAACGTTCGATACAAAGTATAGCTGCAACGAACGGACGTCGTTATGACTATATGTATCGGTGCGCGGCTGAATTAGCATTTCTAATGCGCGACGTCGAAGCTAATTTTTGCGAAGGTTTAAGGTAGGGTAGGTGTCTTTTTTTCTGATAGTGGGATGCAAGAGGGCTTATATGAATATTTTTGCCTTACGGCTATCTTTTTTCGGGTATAATTGGCGATCAGAGCGGGAAGCTCGTAACCGTTTGAAAATTAACACGAGCTTCATGCTATAGGGGAAATGCGTCGAAAGTTTCACGAGGAGAGAGGTTTCTAGATTAATGGGTACTTGGCTTTCTTTGGTGGATGTTGTTTTAGATGAACGCTCTTAACGGCTTTTTCCGCGATTTGGCGCGTTTAGACAGAGTATAGGAAATGATTTTATATCTTCTGGCAATTTCAATGTGAACGCGAGAATGCAATGCAATTCGCGTTGCAACGAAGATACAATTACGCGCGCCAAGAGGAGATTTCTCGATCAATGATCGAATTCGCGATCGTTGACTGAATTAATACCGTATCAATTAACTTTATTACACGTTACTTACCATTCGTGTCATACAAGATCGAGATCGACATTGCGAATCGCGTTGAGTGATAGTCCTGTAATCGAAAGCATTTATCGACGATGTTGAATTATTATTTGATACAATGCGCTTCTTGAACATCCAAATTAACACCGTTGAGAATTACCACAAGTCTATAAGTATAGCCGGTAACTGTAATAAGTACAGTGAACACGATCGTCACGAGCTTTATTCTCTCAATTAAACCTATAGCCATCAGTCGTAGCATCGATTTCTATATACTAGACAATTTTGCACTTTTAATACACAAGTTCCATCGATATATACGTAACGAACCTATCTCACGGTTAAATAATCATAAGGAAGGAAAGAAACGCGTGCGGTATACCGCTTCGTTTCCTTTTTCGACGCTACGAGAAAAAAGCGCGTTCTTACGTCTATACGTCGTTGTATCTCTAAACTGCGCGAACCGAAACAAGCGGAAAAGTCGGCGTACAATGAATCGAACGTTCGATGGGTGAGGTTCGCTCGAAAATTTGCGATTGCGCAATGATTTTATTATAGCGACTTAGATCTAGAGTGTGTATAACGATTCAAGATACCAACATAAAAATCCGAATGAGACACCTGTAATTCGCAGCGTGAGTGGCTCAAGCAGCCCCAACAAAGCTGTTTTGTCATAGGTGGTCACCGCTATATATCAAACTTGGCGCTCAGACAATGACGTGGGAAACAGAAAAGTGCTTATGCGCCACCTATCGCCTCTATCCGAAGTCACTGCAGAGAGCCATACAAAGCTCAGGCGCTGTGGGAAAGGCCAGTCCAAAACTGTTTCGTTTAGCGCTTAAACGTGTATACTATACCATTGCGATCACAGTTTCACATTGTCACCGCATTAGGTAACATCCAAAATCCCAGATTCAAAGACAAAAACTCTCTCTTCCTCCCCTATACTATATCTCGATCTCTCGAATGCATAACCCACCGGGAAAAAATAGCAGCCGCAGCAACTTTCCCCATTCATGCGATCCATCCGCACGTTCTCTTCCTCGTGTCTACTCTTAGTGCAATAAGTTACAAGCCTTACTCACAGCGATTCTCATGTCAACCAACTTCAACGACGCACTTATTCTTTTTTTTTCGCGTATCGTTATCGAGACGACCCAGATTTCATCACCCTATCGTTCCGCATCATCGTGTGCCATAGATGGAGACAGAGACACACCATAGAATCGGACACACGAGTCTACTTTCTAATGTTCAATTTGTACTCGTTAAGCGAAAGATGAACGAAGCACGTGCGGATAGTCTTTGGGAAGAAGAGTCGCTCTCGTGTAGGATATGACAAATGGCCTTTGGAGAAATGTGCGGGATGTGTCTTTTTGCTTTGTGCGCGCGTTTTCTTTTTCGTCAGGATTGGTTGGGAAAGTCGAGAGCGTGTGCTAGGAACGTTATTTTTGTAACAGCTTTATTTGTAACTTTATTTCTGGGAGGAATCGTATATATTGACGCTCGCGCGTGACTACGGAAAATACAAGCTGTGCACGAGATTAGAATTTACTAAACTTATAATGCCGAGTGTGTGTATACGTTATCGGTCGACGTTATCGCTTGTTGAATCGAAACTATCCGATGACGAGACTTTAAAGATTCCGTACGTACAATATTATAGTGTAAGGATGACGCGGTATTATTGTGCAACGATTATAGTCAATAGATTTTGATAAACTAAACATACAATTAGACGCGCTGATAAAAGTGATAAATGGTATTTTAACTTCCACGTCAAAACTTATACGCCTCTAGATCTCACTGTTTACGTTTCGATAACTCCTCGTTGGTTGCTTCTCTAATACAAAATTTTTCATCCCAGGGCAAACGAACTTTGTACGCTCAACAAACCCGGAGGTATAGAAAAATCGAACGAGTCAATAACTCCGCACAAGCCGAGCGCGACGAGCTCGTGTGAAAAGCTCCCGAACACTCGTGTCGGCTTCTGCTTTCTCTCTCTGGTTTTTTGTGCAGCAGCGCTTCCGCGATTACGAGACATTTCCTCGTTGGCTCTCGGCGTTACAAAATTCGCGCCTCCGCCCGGCAGCAGCGTCCCCTGCTGAGTCGCAACATTTTCTCGATTAAATATTGATTTATGTATACATACGCCCGCTTGTGCGGACACGTTGGATAGGAGAGACTTTTTTTTCGAGGATAAGAAAAGCTCTATTATGGGTTTCTTATACAGGACTTTCTAGAGTTATGATAAAATGGTGAGAAGAGTCGAGGAAATAGCTTGTTGCATGATCGTAATAATAAGCTTTTGTTGTGAGTGGTTTTGTATTGGTCCATGCGAAAATCACGTTGGAATAATATTGTTTGCTCAGTCTTCTTTTGTGTGCGCAGTTGGCGAATTTTCTGCAGGAATCGATCTTTACGCTCAGATGCGTTTTAGAGTTGTGTGCATTTTTATTCTTCTGGGGTGAATGAATGGATAAGACGATCGATTCCGAGTAGTAATACAAAGTCACAAACTCTCTTTGCAGCGATATTTTATCAACGAATAGCGAAGTAGTAATGAGACACCTTTCCTTTAATCTCGAATTTTTTATCTTTTCTTCCTGGAGAAGACTCGCTGCATCTGTAATCGTGCAAACCTTTCGCAGAATCCTTCTTTGTAACATCCACCCGATTAAAAAAAGAAAAGATTAAGCAACGTTTTCGTAATCTCTTGAGCTTTCATTGCATTTTGAAAGTATGTTTTATTGCATAACAATGTTTATCATATCTTATGATACGCAACTCGCGGCTGCTGATAACAATACGTTGACCTTTTTCGAGCAGACTGTGCGATAGAATGCTGAACTTGAGCGTTATGCAATCGCGAAATCAATCGTGATATAAAAGTATATAAGTTATTTTAATGGACGATATTTGAAGCGGCCGAGTAAATTTAATGCACGAAAAGCTCTGGATTGGTTTGAACTACTGATTTCTCAACTTGCTGAAAAGGTTAAACACATAAAAGCTCGCATAGTTGGACCTACGCAAAAGGAAAATGACCAGTGTAATAATTGGGCACTTTCGCGTGCGGATTCGCTTGTGTAAAGTCTGCCCAGTTACGAAGTAAATTCATAAAATCAACCGTCATCCCAACCAGACCCGTTTTAGTAGTAAAGCTTGGTATCAAGCTTAATCGTAATATTCTCGAAATAATCGTCGCAAAAACCAACAACGATTACCAACCCGTCAAAAAAGCTCTGATTTCAAAGCCACCCAAACATAAAAAAGCTCTCTCTCTCTCCACACTCCACAGAGCGAGTACGAGAGAGAGAGAGAGAGAGATCCACACAGTAGCTGGTAGCTGCTGCTGCCAAGCTCTCATAGCCGTCTCGTCCGCATCGACTCTCTGTATGTGCAGCCGTGCTGCGCTCCGAGCGAGCGCGTCCCCTCCCCGGGCTCTAGCCACGAGTTCAACGTCCTCCCGCTCGGCTGGCTTCGGCTGTAGCAGCTCGGCCAAGCTCGGCACTAGGTCAGTGATGGAGTCACTGGCCGCCCCGAGCGCCGAGGCAATGACACCGACGACGACGCGAGAGAGAGCCTACCCCCCTCTCCTTCGTTTACTCCCACCGGGAGCTGCGCATTGGGTGGGAGACGTCGGCGCTGGAGGGGTGATAGTAGTTGGAGGAAGGGGAAACGACTACGTCGGCGGCGAAAACGTCACGAGCGGCGGCCTCGTCCCTGTCTCTCAATTTTCATTATCTCGCCGTCTCTGTTTCTCCGTGCTCTTGCTCTTTCTGTACTTCGTATACTCTGCTGTAATGTTACGCTGGAGATGGGCTCGTGCGCGTGGATGAGCTTGCGGAGCTTTTTTTGGCTCGTCTTGTTGTCGTTTCGTTGCTTTAGCTTTTTTTTTGCACAGAGGTAGCTTTCGAAAGCTACGGCTGGATCTATGTTTAGGATTAGACGGAGATCTGTGGAACGTTGTCGGTGGCGTTTTTGAAAATCACGACAGCGACTGCTTTCACTAATGTTTATTTTAAATTATTTTACTTTTACTTAGCGGACTTTCACGTTTAATATTTTTACGAAATCCGATGCGTCTGGCCAGTTCGCGACTGCTTCTACTCGGCGATAATTGTGCGGTTAAAACTGCACAAGTTCGAATCTCCCAAAGCCAATTTATATATCTCCGATGTACAATAACGGCCTGTATTAGTCTCTCGCAAGTCCTAAATGAACTCTACTGTGTCCCGAACTTCTCTCGCTCGCAGTATGTACACTGACGCACAAGTGCAGGATTATTCCGTTATACCGAATATGATTGTCACGGTCAATTGTCAAAGGCTCAAATATACGCACAGGCTCCCATTGTGCCGTCCAGATGAATTCAGATCGCTGTTGACCCTCGTTATACTGTTTCTCTTCTCTCCCCATGTACTTACCCGCATTAATATCTCTTACTCTCTAAAAAAAAATTCCACAAAAAAAAAACCAATCCTTTCTCGCTCTATACTCATCAAAAGCCATCGAACACCTACGCAGGGGTCAATCTCGACGAATTCCCTGGATAGTTTTCTCTACGCGATACCTATACACGCGCTTAAGCCTTTTACTTAGCGCAGACCTTGTCTTGACGCGTGGAAAGAGAAAAAAAAGCTCAGCCGAAAGAAGGCGAACGACCGAGCGATTGAAAATCTCGCGCGCGTGTCGTCGCATTACCAACCGATTTTTATCTTTTTTCGCTTTTAGGACCGCCCGCGAGCAAAAGCACTCCGTGTCGGGCTATATGAGACTCTCGCCCCCGTCGAGTCGTCTCTCTCGGAGCTCCGTTCGTTACTCTCTTTCTTGTCGGGACACACATCAGAGTGTAATGGCAGTTGGGATGAAGTTGCATAGGACCCGAGTTTGCTTGCGGAGGGGTTTAATTAAATGAGGAGGGGGGGGGTCGATTTGCATTTTATTAAATTTTGTGGAGTAAATTCGTTAATTTTCAGGAATAATATTTGATGTTTTTACTGAAATATAGGATTCAGTGGCGTTTTGACATCTGAGCTATTTACAAGCTGTATCTGCACGTAAAGTTAAGCTCGATCGAAAAGTATAATATACTAAGGCCGCACGTGCTCAGGTTAACACGAGCACTGCAACGGTAGCCGCATGCATAATGCATGTCGGATAATTCGTGACTTTTGATTGCGTCGTGTCATCGCGTCGCTTCATCGGGGGTCCGATTGTCTTCTTATTCCTCTTCATTTTTTCTTTCATACTAGTGCTGTTTCGAATTTTTCTCTTTTTTCACTCGTGATTGTGAATTTCTTTTCACGAAGCTTGTCTGGATTCCGTTCTCTGTGTACCAGCAAAGGTTGGAAAATTGTAGTTGTAATTCCAATCTATGGTGTCAAGGCTTTTCGTTTTAATATTGCGAAAATTAGCGAGAGGGTTTTGTTAAGATTGTTCAAACTATACTTTTCTAATTCTGCACTAATTAGCTTTTCAACTTTCTTGGCATACTTAAAGTTCTTCTTCTTAGCTTCTTACGCCTCAAACTTTTCTCCTTTCCTATCGAGAATTTTTTGCGATTAATTGCATTTTTGCAGCCGATTTCCTTGATTAGAGAAAATACCTCGAGTTCATTAAAAGTTGCATGTGCGGGATTACTCAAGTTTCGATTCGTGATGGACATAGCGTGTTCTTAGGATTTTTGGGGTATAGTCTATTTTTATTGCAAAGTATATAAGTAGTCGTTATCGCCGACCGAATTAGCGCAAAAAGAATTTGCGTTTCTGGTTATATAAGCCTAATGTAATGTATGGAAAAGTATAATGAAGTTAAAAAGTATGCCTTACGTAATGAGCAATAACCTTCTCCGTTCTCACAATTACTGCTGCATAGTATAAATGTTACGCCGAAAAAGTATCCGTATAGTGCTTCCAGGTACATGGCTATAGTTCGATCACAGAATTTTTCTTTAAAAAATGCAAAATACAGCTTCTCAAACTAATACCCTCTACCCAGTCTTCCATCATTTACCATAAATTTGCAAAGTAAAGCAAGAGTAAATAAGTATACGCGTAGTCGCATTAATGTAACTTTCTAATAAACACTAAAAACCCATACTCTCCCTAACAACAAAGAAGCAGCGTCTTAAATGACTTCTCATGTCCGACCATTTTTCCAACCAGCAAAAAAAAAAAAAAAATCGTTCTCCATCGCAGCAACAAAAGCGACAGTGAATCGCTTGCGGAGAGCCCATCGAAAGCAAACAATCCGGCATCATTCTCGCGTAACCATCGCGCAGTTATACAGCGGCTCATCCTCGGCGGTATGCAGTTCGCGTCGGGAGAGAAAGCGAGTGTACTGTACAGCATAGACACAGAGAGTGAGTGTAGCTAGCTAGCGGTACCGTGAGTATACGCTACAAGAGCGGCACTACGCACGCTTCCGGACGACGAGCTTCGCTTGGCTCGCGGACTTTCACTCGCGAGTTGCCGAGCTAGATAGTAGACAAGCGCTAGTGCAGCTAAGTCAGGCCATCGCACTCTGTGTCTAGGCGGCACTCGTACAAAGACTGTGACTGTCTGTGTATACTTGGAGAAGGTTGTGTGAGTGAGGCTTTTCTGTAATGGAAAGATAGAGATGGAGGCTTTTTTTGAATTTTTCTTTAGTCGGAGCGTTGGTTTTTTAGATGACAGTGTTTTAGAGAATTTGTTTGTTAATTGAGTTTTTGAAATTTAATGAAGCGAAGTATTACCAAGTCGTAAAACAAAACAGTTTTGGACTGGCCTTTTCTCCTCTGCTTAAACTTTGCGGTTATCTCCGGCCAGTAACAATAGGTGGCGCATAGGAACTTTTTTGTATCCCTTATTACAATCTGCGCCCGGAATGTATATATAGAGGTGTGTCACCTGTTCCAAAACTGTCTATCGTTAAGCCTGCTTCTTGGACTAATCGTACTATAACTGCCTGAGTATTCTTCCTACTTTCATTACCTCTCTCGAGTTTCGAAATGATTTAAGAAAACATTTCAGTTTTTTTTAAATTTCGCATCGCCAAGAATGTATATAAATACCGATGTATATAAACCGATCGCTTACAACATTCCTCTATACTAAAATTTATAACTTCATTACCATACCACCTTATTCCATGAAATTCCCCATCAAATCTCCGGGTAAAAGTCGTTCTGCAAGCAGCTGTCTTGTACAAATTAAACCCAACACGAGGTACCTGTTTCTAGATTCTTATCAGCTAACAGAACAAAACAAATTTGTAGAATATATTTATCGGTCGATCTCCGGCAAAAAAAAAATATCCTGATCTCCCTCCTCGTTACTTCATCGGTATACAATGCTTTCACTGCGCGACTAAGAGAGAAAAAGCCTTTTATAACTCCCTGCATATAACACGCGTCATTAACGCTTGTGCGGAAAGACATAAGCGGGAGAGCTCGCGAGGGAAATCCACGGCTCGATATCGCGAGGGAAAAGAAGACGCAAGTCGTTGATAAAACGGGAGAGTGTAAATGTTTGTGTGGAGGATTGAATCTTTTTAGTTCTTTAAGGGCGAGGGTTGAGAAAGAGCTTTTTCTTTGTAGGAAAAAAATATAATTAGAAATAATGATTCAGTAGTGTTTCATCTGCAATTATATTTAAATAAAAATTAAGTCAAAAAGATCATACAATACCAACAATCGAGTATCGTTCCATTACGAATTCAGTTGACTCATTGAAACAACACCGACTTTTATTACCGGCTCTGCAACAGTGGAGAATTTTCTGAAACATTAAACAGATCTAACGTCTCCTAAGATAACTTCAATCGCCTTTGTCCCTTATACCCTGTTTTAGAGCCGAGCTCAATGCAGCCATTCAGCACTTCCTGGTTCGACTCGGGGCACTTGTATATTTTTCTGTATCGGAGATGTTTGCGCTCGTAAAACGCATTTGGAAGCTAATTTCGGAAGCTTTTTATTCCCGGGAACGAACGCAGTCGTTTACTGAAGAAAACTCGCGATATTTATTCCAGAGAATATTATAAGCGAACAATAATCCAATTAACTCGTCGAAAAATTCAACACCTGCAGCAACGCGTGCGAACACTCGTGGCCTTAACGTCTCATCTCGTATTCTGTCTTGTAACCTCACACACACACACACACACACACACACACACACACGGTGCATTGTTTGCTTCTTGCAAATCAGTCATGGGAAAATAACGACTTGGACCACTGCTGTATATGTAACACATATATCTCTCGAAAGGGGTTTCTCGCCGGGATATGTATTGTTTTATCGACCATGACACGTCGGGCTCGTATCTCTTGGGTCTATGAGAATTTCCGCTATCTATTTTCTTTTCAAATGCACTTCTGTTTTCCTCGCAAGGTTATATTTTAGACCTTTATTTAATTTATCTCGTCCGATAGTCTCGCTATTGTTCTTCGATTAAAAACCACAGCAAAGCTTCTCCCTCACGGTGAAAGTATATCCATCGACTCATCAACCAGTTCGCTTTTCTCTCCAATAATTGTCACACACTCATACATACGCACAAGTTTATCGCAGCTCTCCAATAATCTATGAGCGGTTTAGTTTTCTCTCCATCCCACACACAAGGAAAAAGGTCCGCGCCACGATATCGCCGCCTCGAATCGCCGGAGCAACACACAATGCACTGGCTATATACTCTCTTTTGCCTTTTTTACGAGCTATTAAAATTAACTGGGTTACAGGTGCGATACTGACCAACGGAGGGAAGGTATCGTACTCGCC
The DNA here is from genome assembly GCA_012977825.3 of Pteromalus puparum. Taxonomy (NCBI): domain Eukaryota; kingdom Metazoa; phylum Arthropoda; class Insecta; order Hymenoptera; family Pteromalidae; genus Pteromalus; species Pteromalus puparum. Next base: position 7,212,380 of record CM053168.1, on the reverse strand, counting down.
GGGACTGTAAAACGCTGTTGCACTTGTTTCGAGCCGTCTGCGATTGTATATAATGCACTGGAGAGTAGTCGAGGTGACGTGATAAGGCTCTAGTACGAGGAGATTGAAAAATTCGAGCGGTTTCGCTTTTTGATTGATTTACTAGCTACGAGTTTTAAAAGATTCTGGTTTACAGAAGTTTCGCGAAGTAATATCGAGTGATATCCTACGTAGCAATTTTATAACCTTCCATTTGAGCAAATCTAAAGTCTTACGTGATCGTAATGGCCTTAACTGACCGTTTATATCGCGGTTCGCTTGTATACAGCCGTCGCCGTGTTCTGCTTATGTAACCGTTTAGATCAGTGTACGCATAAGTACGTTTTGAAACGTGAACTATACGAATTTTAACGTTAAACAGTAGCTATAGCATCCTTATGGCGCTTTAACCATCGAATAATAAGTAAACTATTTCCTCGTTAGAGAATATCATTCGAGCTCGAACCACAGGTGAACGGCGTCTCGTAGATTTTCGCAGTGTGAGTATAAAGTATATATAAGACGGGATCCATAGTTGCGCCGTCGGTCGGCCTCCGCGAATATTGCATTATCCTTTTGTTCGGTCGGCTGCGGTGGCGCGTTGAGAACTTGGCTCCTTGGGAGGTGAAGGGCAGTCGTTTGCCTTCTCGCGCGAGCGGCTGTGAGAAACGCCGAGGAAAAGCTGCGTTTTCCTCTTGGGCATCTTGTGTAATCGGCCACTGCTCCGTTGCTGCTGTAGTGTTTATGGATAGCTAGATGGAGGAGTTAGTTTTCTTTTTGAGGAGGTGGATAAAGTAGTGGATTGAATTGATTTATCATAATTTTGTATGCTGAGATTCTTTATATTATTGGTACTTGCATAGTATTTGCAGGACTGCTGGAAGTTGTATTTAGTAGCTTCTTTTTAATGAAGCAGATTCAGAAAAATATTAGATTAATACAAAATATATGCGCTGAATCTCAATATAGAAGCAATTATTTTTTTACAATGAAAAATGCGAGCATCAACATAGAAGTAAATAGTAGCGCGGCGCCGCGGCTTCGTTTGCTTCTCAAACCTCAAATGAATTACTGTTGTAAGCGATGAGATAAAATAGGCAGTTATATATCGTAAATGGCTCAAGCAGGCCTAACAATTAAGACAGTTTTGGCAGATGTGTCACACCTCTACATATACATCTTACGAGCAGATCGCGATGAGGGAAATAGAAAAAGCGCTTATGCGCCACCTATCTTCGCTTATCAGAAGTACGAAAAACCGAAATACCAAACTCATTCCATCATTCAGCAAATACACTACACACTTCTACCTTTAGGAAGTATACCTAGCACTGATAACAGGAAATACTCGATCTTCAACTACTCCCTCCTTAGCAACAACAGCACTTACATATACCCACCAATACCTATAGCTATTATCTACCCAAGCCGTTACGAAACGCACCTCTAACTCTCTGTACAGGCGAAAACAGATCCGCGCGCGCGCGCGCGCAGGTTACACTAGAGGCGGCTTTGATCCACGGCAGTCTCTGTCGCAACTCACTTTCTCCTCGAGGACGATGCACTCTCGACTCCCTCTTCCTTCTCCTCCTCTACAAAACCTTTTCCGGATTTTTTTCAAAGGGGAAGGATGAGTTGCCGCAACTACACGTGTATGAGAAAGACTCATTCCGGAGGAGAGGATTTTTGACTTATCGGACGTTTTCGAGAGTAAAGCTCTTGCGTAAGAGCTGTTACGCAAGAGTGTGTAGCTGCAGTTTTTAGGGTAATTGAATGTGTAATGAAGAACATACGCCTGATGAATGGCAATGGGAAATTGTAGATAAGCTTTTCTGCGAATTTTTTTACGTAACGCGTTTTGGCAAATTATTCAAGGCGTTAGATTGTTAGTAGTGTCTAACCACCGTAACCTCTGTTCGTTAGAATTACGAATTCCCAGGATGTCCCGTCCTATAACTTACCAAAGCTCGTTTCTCTCTTTCGTGTCGGGGCTTATCTCTCGGGCCAGGTGAAAAACCTCTTATCGCCAAACGGGACCGTTATCCCCGAAATGCACATGTATACGACGTGTTTGTATGAACATATAACAAGCGGAAGTGTGTGTTGAGTAAACGATAGGCGCGATAATAATAGAGCAGTGACCCGATTTTATTTGAACTAGGAATTCGAAGGTTTTTGAACTTTCGGACGATTGTCTCGTTATATCCGTAACAGATACGGTATCTCAAGTTCAAACCACCGCTTTTTATCACAAGTTCAGGCTCGACGCTGGGAAATTAAACAACTATAAAAATACACGACCCTCGTGTGTATCCTCCTAGAATAGAAAATCCATCAATTTTCCATGAAATAGTCGAACAACGCGCGGGAATTCGAAAAATCGGGAGCGAGCTTTGTTGAAAGTGATTCATCGATTACCGCGCGTTAAAAAAGCGTCGTCGAACTCCATACGGGTTCAACGTACCCGTTTGGAAAGACAAAAAATCGCGACGCTCTGCTTCTGACAACTTGCCTTTGATCCCAATAATTTACACAGTTCTCTCGTAATTTTTTTCCTCAGCTTTATAGCTGGGAGAGAGAAAAGCTCGCAGCGCTATTGAGTTTCCAGTTAATTCGGCATTTTACGAGCGACGAAGAGAAAGAGAGTGTGGGTTTGGATTCATTTTGGTTTCTTGAGTGAGGAGTGACGTTGGCGGTGAACCATGTGCTGTTTTTTCTGGGGAGAGAGAGAATGAACGAGAAGACCGGGAGCCTTGTTATTAGCCGTGAAAACGCCAGAGAGTTTCGGGGGGATCTTTAGAGGTCAAGTGCGTGTTCGCGGTCATGGGTGTTTACGGTTTTGGTGTATAGGGTGTGCTCTTTTTATGATTTGAGAACGGGAGAGTTTCTTGATGGGATTTTTAAGTAAATTTCAGTTGATTAATAATATTCACGTTTCGTAGTACACATAAAATTACAAAGATCCTTTCAACTTTAAACACCAACTGTAAACAGCTTGCGCAGCCAGTCAAAAAATTACAAAACTCACTCCTCGAGCCGTTCATCTCCACCAGCAAAAGAACAATAAAAGCCTCGAGGAACTTAATTCCCGCTCGATTCCCGGCGATTCGAAAGTCGCGTGGAATTCAAACGCTCTCTCGCGTCCGCCGCCGCCGCGAAGTGCCAGAATTAATGCGGGATCTTTAGCGAGACTAGACGCCTCCGCGTCGACTACTCTCTCGTCTCTCTGACACTTCTTTTTTTTCTCATTCTTTCTCTCCTTTGGACGTTTCGTTTTTTCTCTCTCTCTCTCGGCACACGGCACTTCTCTGTACATCTCTCCCGCGCACTCTTTTAACTTCGTTCTCGGCTTCTTTTAGTTCTTTCTCTTTTGCGTGAGAGAATATTTCCTGCAAGTTTCCTCGTTGTTTTTATTTTTCGTCTCACGAGCTTGTGAATTTTGCAGTCTGTATAAGATAAACGTTCATTACTGTTTATTTTATCTCAAACAGTGTTGAACAATCAAAGTCGTGTTAAAAAAAAATTAACAAAGAAAAACATCGGGTATACCAATATCCACAGCAAACAAACATCGGATAATAACCATAACTCCCTGATGCTTTCTTTCTCTCAACCTCACGCTGTCATTCCGCTTAATTACTCTCCTCTTTTTACGTCCCCGCACTCTCTCGCCTCCCTTGACGCACATATATATATATACACACGTGTACGAACGTCAGACGTCGTTACATATCTTCGACTACTGCAGCAGCGGCAAAAATACCAGGCGTGGGAGCGATGACTCGAGTGTAAAAATATACACACTCGAGCTCGTGTCGTCCCGCGTGTCTCAGAAAAAGTCGGAAGAGAACGACAGAGATTTGTATATGAACGGATGGACGAGGATTCGCAGGAAGCGTATTTTTAATAAAATCGAGTCATGCGTTAAAATGCGATCGAAAACCGTATAGAGTATTATGGTAGAGCTCGTAACGATAAAAAGCGGCTCTTTTAAAGCACATACATCAATTACAATCAACGGCGCAGTCCGGCTTCCTTCCTCCTTAGGTATATATATACCCAACCCAGAAGAGAAAAAAAAAGCCGCTCCTTCCCATTCAACCGCCTTGTTTGACTTCCTGTTTCCGACTCGAGTAATACGTCGCTCTCTGTTGGTTGGTGTGTACCTACACCTATACTCGTGGTGTAACCTAAACCTTGGCATGTGACGAAACTAGGAGCTGTGTATAGGAATTATAATCTCGACGGTTGTGTATATTATTTTAGAGGCTTCGATTCCCTCGTACTTTCGAGTTTCGGCATAATTATCGTAGGGTCATTGTGTCTCGAGTTATACCAGAGAATTCATGCATCGAACGGCCAAGCGAGAAAGTTCAAAGTCCTGCTTTGAACTACCGAAGTATTTTCCTGTTACGCTACATTTCATCGAGAGGCTTATGCAACTCTCTGTATGAAACAGGTGCGCTCTGTTGTGCATATAATTATCGTTCTAATACATGACATTCGCACGTAAGAGATAGGTATATGGCTCGTTAGATCGTTCACGAAATTGCCGGAATCCCAAGAATTTTGTTGACGCACTTGAGCCGTCGTTTCGAAACTCACGCGCATAACTTCATACACACCTTTTATTCAAAATCGGCCAACACCTCGATCGATCATTCATTTTCGCGCCAGTAATCGTTCAAAAATCACGCGGTTAAAACCACAAGCCGGCTACAAATACACAGAGAGAAAGAGAGTATAATACAGACCAAAGGCGGAAACGTTCTATTTCGATCGTCGTCGTTGCTCACTGGACGATGCACTTTTTTCACGGCACGACTACTCATGTTGCATCATCAGCGCGGGTCACGTGACAAAGCCAGGGGGGTGTAGTCAGTGCTATAATTGCGCTGGTCATGGTGGGAGCGAGAATGACCTGGTTACTGACCTGCCCTCTGTGGCGCTTTTTTTTTTGCTCGAGCCTTTCTTTCTACACACAAACACTGCACATGAACATGTGCACGCGATAGCGACGATGCATAGAGAGAGCTTTTATGAGTCGCTTGGGAAAAGTGGCCGGTATCGATAAGCGTGTTCGAGTCGGTGCTTTTTCTGTTACTCGAGGTTCGAATTTTGAATATTTAAAATATCGCTATGCTGTATATAGTGAGCGGAGCTGAAGTTCTAATATCCATCAAAATGCAATCAGATATCGATATTTAAGACAGAAATAGCGCGTCAATCAAGAATACCGGGAACAATTTTAGAAAATCCAACCCGACTGTGTCACCGGTGAAAGTATCCGCACATATCGACTCCAGAGGGAGCCGCAACAACGTCGTTCTTCCTGGACTGGCTGTAATTGGCCGCCTGTGGTCTTTTCTCATCTCACTTAACTGTTATATATAGCTATATGTGCGTCCGAAATCGACGCTTCGTCTTTGTCGGCGCTTCGTGCGGTCTAGGATGATGGATTCGAAGGATTGCGGCAGAGTTTTGCGGTGGAATCGCTTGTGTTTACGAAAAAGATGTACAGCTGTATCAGAACGTATATATACGGCGATTGTTTCTGGTTATGTAACACGAGAATGCGCTTTATCTCGTAGGGGAAATTAGAATTTTGTTTTCTATTTTGTGAGAGATAAATTTATAAATGGAAATTTACTATTTGATAAACTAGACATATCGCTGCAGGTTTATAGATATATCGAATTTATTTATACCTGTAATCAAATCAATCGTTAGAAAAGTTTAATCAAAGAGATTATATCGAAATAGATCGAGGCATAAAAAATAAATCATTATCTGTAGTAATAAAAATATAAGATCGTTATAGGACTCTTCAAAAATACCAGCGGATTTTAGCGTTCGAGAAATAAAAAAGCTTCATTTTAAAATCCAAGATTTCGAAACTCGCGCGAAAGTGGAATAAATACCAACAAACGCGATGACGAGGCTATAAAAGGGAAGACAAAAATAATGGATGGAGTGAGAGAAACGGAGAAAGAGCGAGAAATTGTACACAGCAACTTCCGCGTCACGATCTTCGTGATCTCCGTAGCAGCAAGCCAATCACGACTGAAATCTATATGACTGGATAGATCAATTTCAGCGCTAGCTTCCAACTCCCCGTCTGTCTCTATACCTTTCGACTGGCACTGACTTTATTTAATGCAAAATTGAACTCTCGGTGTTACCAAGCAACTTCGGTTTCTATCGATACTTTTAAGCAGGTTTTTATTATACTGGATTATTTAGTTTTAATAAAAATATAAGCTAGTCGGGTACGAGTTGAGATCGAACGATCGAATTAAAACATAATGTATAGAAATAGGCGATTCGAGCTTAGTTAATAGCATAATTACGCTCGCGACAGTTCCGATCAATACCAAACCGATATAATCTCTTCAACTTATTTAAACATTAACAAACCGCACACACCGTATACCAACTGCAGACCACCCATAAAAATTTCATTTTCCAACACCCATAAGCTCCTATACATCGCCAGAGAAAAACAAGCAACGTTACCTAATAATCCCCGACTACTTCCTCAAAGCTCCGCTCACGAATCACGTTCCTCCGCACCACAGGCGAGCGAAAAAAAAAATCGCACCAGCAAAGAAGCTAACCATCTAGAGCAGTCTCTGCAGGTTATACAACATCGAATCTACGCGTCGCCATCTCCACGTGCAGACCGCTGCTGCAGAAAAAGAAAAGCCCGACCTCCGCGAGTAGCCCAACTTTCACTAGACCTCTGCGTATATGTGCTCGAGGAGAGATATAACGGCGTGTGGGGGAGAGCAGTGCGTATGCGGCTTTGCCGATGCGAGAGGGACAGGAGGACGTGTGTACGAGAGAGAGAAAGACACGAGTAGCCGGTGGTTAATTTATGCGCGCGCGCACGAGCTGCGGTTTGTGTGGCAGGGTCAGTGCTGCTGTTGCGCCTTGCCCTTTTTACTGCGGCGCTTATCTCGCTGTCGCTTTCTATATACAGCCGTTTGTGACAGGTGTATGTGTTGTTTCTTGAGGTTGAAATTTTCAGATAATTCCAGCAAAGCGTATAGTAGCTATGCAGTAGTGAACCCTTACCTACACGCGCTTCAAGTACCCGGTATTATGCACTGCATTCGCACAAGTGGTACCGCTTCATTACCGGCGTGAGCTAGACCTGACCAATACAGCAGTATACTAGTGCACAACACGCGTCGAGTGACAATCGCAATAATTGTAGCTCGCCGGTTTCTTTACACAGCCGCAAACGCACAGGGCAATGACACGACGTTACCGCTTCGAAGAGTTGGGCTTCGCAGTGATTTAGATAGTTGGCGCTGCTGCACTGATCGATGGGGCGTGAAAGCTCGCGAAGCTTTTGCTGATCGTAAGAGGTATAGGAAAGTTGTATTGAGCTTGCGTGATTTTGGAGGCAGATTTTCGTATATGCAGCCAAACGCGATCCACATCAGGTTCAACGACACATCAAAGGCTCGTCGGCTTAAAAAATCTCATCGGAAGTATGGGCCCTTAACGCCAGTAGCTGCTAACAACCTTACAGCTTTCGCGCGTATTTGTGTGTGTGTATACGTATATATCCCGTATTTTTGTCGAGAGTATATAGACGCCTAAATTTACGCGTGCGATTCGCCTTCTTTCTCTCGACGAGCTCGTTGACGCCGTGCGAGCCGCGAAATTTTACGATCGACTGCGTGAATTTCTCACTCGCAGCCGTGACGAGAGCGACTGTTTGTTTAGACGGCGTTATTGTGCCTACTGAAATACAACGGGAGTTTATATATTTGCTTTGATATGTATTATTTTATACGTTTTCGTGAACAATCAATATTCTATTTTCAATTCATAAAACTCGGTAAAGAAATACACATTTAGCAACAGCGATGAGTGTATATTCATACTTTATGACATGATTCGAATCTCACTGCAACGTTTGCAATTTTTTCTCTTTCAGAGCCCCTGCGCTGGACTTTATACTCCTTTAATCCTTTGAACGAACTATGAGGGGTTCTTTCGCTCGATTATTGTTTCTCGCGATTTTTCACGCTCCCCGCGCATTCTTCTTTAGAACTCGATTTTCTTTCTTGCTCCTCACTCTTTTATATTATACAAGTTTCACCCCCCGCGAGTGTAATTAAAATTGTTGTCGTATACAACATCAACAATCGCTGAAACGAATTGCGGTCTGAATTCACGGAAAGTCAATAATAGCATCGTCGACGTTAATAACGCATTTTGTTAACCTTGTAATTTTCGTGTAAAGCCGTATTTACTACCGTATAATCTATGTGTGTGTATATACCAACTCTTCATCTCCGTATATAGCGAATATTATTACGACTCGACTGTGTATTACAAGCGAACTGAATTACGTGTACTCAACGAATTCCACATACTCCTCGATTTTAAAATAAAGCAGTAGCGCATAAAAATACTCGCGGCTGACGTCTCACAATTAATAAACGACAGAAAGGAGGAGGAGGAGGAGGAAAGCGTTTGCATCTTTTTCTCTCTCTCTCTCTATACTCAAGAGAGTATAAGAGTAGGGGCAGCGCACGACATCACTTACGCATCCGCTCTCCCTCTTTTCTTTTTCATTCCGGTCATTGCCGGCGGATTACTTCACCACTGAGCATTACACGCACACTCCAGCACAGCAGATCATACGCTGCCTGGCATTACCGCGATTCTCTTTTTCCTCGTCTTCTTCTACGCGTCTGTATACTGTATGTCTTTGTACTCGAGGCTTGTGTTTGTCACGGTAATAATTGCAGGCAGTAAGACGTTTTTTTTTTTTAATCTTTTATTAAGGGTTGGTGTGAGATTTAGGGTTGAATTAATGAGAGAGCGGTATGCTGATATAATGATTAAATGTTTTATTCAGTATACGCACGAACGTAATTAAATGCATGATTTAATACCGCAAAAAGCACACACACACACACACTCTATATCGGAATAAATCATGTAAAACTAACGCAAATTTCCTTTCTGCTTTCAGGTAAGTCGAACAGCAAAGATGACTCAAACTCTCTCCTCCCCATTATCGTGAGTACTTGCTTATTAGCATAATACAAACCATCCAATTATCAAGCACTCGCTTATCACAATAGCAAACAATATAGCGCGGAATTCGCTTAGCCCACATCCATACGTCTCGTGTCGCGAACGAAGAATACACCACAAAAAAGTCGTATTTTTTCTCCAGCCATACATAATTCAATCCGTTATATCTATACACGGAAAATCCTCGAAAAAATCGATAGCTGCATCAGTGCAAAAAAAAGCGCATGCATGCATGTCTGAAAGCCCTGCGAATCAGATGACCCCGACGGCAACCCGTTCAAACAATTCATATGTTAATCGATGACTGCATCATCGAGGATAATGACCACATGCGAGCTTTAAAGCAGATGATCTCTCTCTTCTCTCTCTCTCTCTTTCACCGCGAAAGAAACTCTCTTCCTCGATGCGATGCGTTTGTTCACTTTTTCACCATCCGCGCTTCGCTATCGTACTACTCCCCTCCGTCTCCCTTCCACCCTGTATATATATATATATATATATATATGTGCGCATGCGCGAGAGAGTATATGCTCTCTGTCTCTGTCTCTTGTTCCTTGGGTCGGGAGTAAGGACGGGCATTGACCTCGAGCGGTGCATGCCGAGCGCTGCACCGAAATACATCGTTGTTGCTCGCGCAGCACACAGCACATGCGTCCCTCCGACCCTTCTCTCTCTCTCTCTCTCTCTCTCTCTCTCTCTCTCTCTCTGTATGTATCTCTCGCGTCTTTTTCTTAGCCGGCTCGATACTCGCTGGCGATGCTGCATTTTTCTTCGCGGATCTTCGAGCTTTTTGCCGTATCGTCGGTACTGTGCGGTTTGTCGATACAGTATTTTTCAAGCTCTTGTTGATTTTTCATACTGCTCTGTTCTGAAAGAAACGAACAAATTTCGTAATTCGACAACTTTGCATAGCTAATCTCTGAAAATACTTCTACATACCCTAACCCTCTAATCAATCGCCTAAAAGCGTAAAAGCACACAAAGCTCCTTCTCGCAAGCTCTCTTTCGCAGCATCCGAAATTCAAAATAACCCGCCCACGCTCTAATCAATACCCCTTGGCTCTATCAGTATAGCTCGCAAAAAGGACGTCGATAGTGTACTTTCACTCACCTCAAAGCCCAAACTCGATAAACACCAGCTCAAGCTACATACACACACACACATGGCTCTCTTTTGATCTCTCTTCCTCATTCTCCGCTCGTCTTGGTTTGTTTTCTTGCGCGCGCACGAGAGAGAGAGAGAGAGAGAGAGAGAGAGAGAGAGACATCTCTCGAGGGACTGCAGACGTAGAAAAGCGCATCCAAGGGCGAGAACATCGGCAAAGGGGATTTTCGAGGGAGAGAAGGACACAGCTGAAGTCGAAGTTGAAGCAAAATGGAGTATATATGTACGGTCGAGCACGTGCTTCTTTTGTAAGAGAGAAGAGAAGAGAAGGGGAGAGATGGTGTAGGTCGTTTGTCAGAAGTTTTTATGGGATTTTCCCTTTTTTCCAGACAGGATAGCTCGGGGGGATATGCGAGGGAAATTTGTTGTACGTTTTATAGAAGGGTGTTTTCGAAGCTTGGGAATTTATATTTTCCACGATTATTGTCTCCTGCAACATAGAGCGATAGTATATTGTCGTCAAGCTCCATCGATCGCCTTTAGCGTCTTCTCGCGCGGAAAAGCTCATCCCAGGCAAAGCTAATCGGAAATCTCTCTATATGCTCTTAGCAGCGTGACAGTCCTATATACCGCAAGCTCGAATTTCTCTGTTCGCGATGTTCACTCTCGAGAACTGCTGCTACCGTCAGTTTACAGCCCTGTGTGCGGGAGCCGTAACTTTGTGGTCGTAGTGTATTGGAGTGTGATCCATGCGCGAGAGAAGGAGCTTCAAGGGATAGAGCATACGTGGAAGATGTAATTCGCGAGAGCTACGCTGATCGAATGGTGTGTCTAATTAGAAGTGCTCCGGGGATTTGCATCTATCTTCTCTTGCTCGCTCTATATAGTCGACGTGAGGTTTGGCGAATTGCGATGGGTTTGAGTCTCCTGAGCGCGGGTCGGTTGCATAATGCTGGTTCGATGATATTGGACGGTTTGCGAGGATGAAGCGATTATATTAAGATGAGGAATAATTAATTTATGACAATGTAGAGAGAAGCACAAATGTACCAGAATAAAGTAGTTTTGGACTGGACTCTCATACACAGCTTTAACTTTCCGTGTCTCTGGTTAGCGAAGATAGGTGGCGCATAGGCGCTTTCTTATTTCCCTCATCGCTAACTCCTAGCCTAGAGCATATATAGATGTATGTCATCAATGCTATAACTGCCTTTTTGGTCTACTTGAGCCACTCATGCTGCGTCTTGCTCGGGCAAGAGTTGCAGGATCCTGCAATTTTTTGACCATTTTTAAAGTTTCAAAACGTTCATATTTTAGATTGAAGTAGATTAGAGATTAGAGATGGATTAATTGATATGAATAATAAAGTCGTTGTTTCAATCAACACTATTATTTCCTCACCTCAAGAACTATTTTCACCCAAAATTCGCTTGCCTCTTCAAACACAGAATCGATCAAAAGATCCATCGTTATCAATTCCAAAGCACTCTCACAATCCCTACAAAATAATCATAAACTTTGCCTAAAAAAATCCCTGCTTCACCTCTCAAAACCATCCAATTTTTCTCCCAACAAACCTCATCCTCCCCAATATACCTTCACTACCTAACAGAGCAGAGCAGCCGGCGCCTCTCGCGAGGATTCAACAATTATCGCATTATACGGCGCCCCGCTCACTCTCCTCACACACACAAGGCTCTCACTATATATATAATAACGCTGGAACGATAGAGAGAGAGAGAGAGAGAGAGAGAGAGAGAGAGAGAGAGAGCGCCTGCCAGAAAAGCTCGCTAGAGCTGGCGGGCGGCCTCGCGCTCTCGGGTTCAACGCCCTTTGGATGCACTCCAAGAGCCGACAGAGAGCGCTCTTCTTCTTTCCTCTTCCTTCCGCCGTTGCCACTGCTTCTGCTGCTGGCGCGCCCCCGCAGACGTTCTCTTGGAAAATCAATATGCTTGACCGTGAAAACGAGCGAGCGCACCCACACCCACGCTCCCCTCTACCCGCACACATATACATTCATGCGCTGCTGCTGCGCGAGTTCTCTCTCTCTCTCTCTCTCTCTTGCTCTCTACCCCCTACTCCGAGGAAGGAAGGGAGAGAGAGAGAGAGAGAGAGAGAGAGAGAGAGAGAGAGAGAGATGATTCTCTCTCTACGCACGTGCGCGCGACGACGACTGCCGAAAGCTTTTTTCGTTCGAGCCATAGCAGTGGGGAATTGATTTTCTTCGGTGGCTATTTTTAATCTTTCTTCGATTCGGTACGCGGCTAGCTCCGTCTTCTCGGGGGCGATTTAAAAATAGGAAAGAGAGAGAGAGAGAGACAGTGTATAAAGTCGCTCTGCGAGGGGGTGTGAGAGGGCGTGACGTAACCACCCGCTGAGCTTGCAACAATTTACGAGCTGATTATTACGTCGCTGGGTTTATTTCTCTTATGCTGGATTACACGTATAGTCTTTGGTGTGTATGTTCGACAGTAGAATCTTTTCGAATTTTTCTGATGGCCTTGACACTCGTTGTCGCGGCTAAAATTCGAGCAGCCGCCCGCATCGTAATACCACGGATTAAACAAACGCATCAGCGGTTGAAAAAAGGAACGAGTCATCCTTCGGCCCTATCATAGCTTACGTCCATGGCACACGAATCACCAGCAAGGAGATTCTTACGTCTAGCCTAGGTTTGGCTAGGTTTCTCTCCTCCAAGAGCAGCGCGGCGGGTGTACGCGCACACAATGGAGCGCGAGCGCGACAGACGGAATACGCGAGAGCGAGAGAGAGCGAAATAAAGAGAGAACTAGGAAGCAAGAGAGAGAGAGAGAGAGAGAGACGGACAGAATGTGAATGAGAGAGAGAGAGAGAACACTCCATCTGGTAGTGGTGTATGGCATCGGGGTGTTGGTTATACGCGAGCGAGCGAGATAGAGAGAGAGAGACGGAGCATAGACGGGTCGTTGACCCCGCGCTGCTACTGCTGCTGCTGCTCTTCTCCCTATGTGTGCAGTAGCAGCACTACTACTACTACCACTTATATACCGAGCGTGTGCAGTCGCGGCGTTGCTCCAAACTGCAGAAAACACACAAACGCGAGCTGCAGCGGTTTCGAATTTAATCTACTCTACTCGTATATACTTTTATGTAAGACTCTTGTGTACACGTCTGCATGGACTTTCTTCGCATTGTAAATTCCTGTCGCGCGATGCTCTTCTTTCGAGCTGATAAGAGAGGATGACTTGATTTTCAGGGCTGACAGCGAAGGTGCTGCTGTATTTACCTTGGGATGATGAAGGAGAGTGAGGGGAAAGATTTTTGAGGTGGTAGCTACTTAGTGTACTGTCTTGTGGTTTGGGAGTTGTTGCTGCTTTTGCTGTGTTTTGCGTGGGTTTTGATGAGGGAAATTAACGTTGCGGAAGATTTGTATAAAAGGGTTGGAAATCCGACACATGCATGAATGATGAAATTACATTTTTTAATTAAAAAGTTACTTTAAAAAAGAATTTTCTATAACAACTTTCAGAAAAAATATTGTTAAAATATTATAGAAGAAAGTTCAATTTAGAAAAAAATTCGTTTCACCGCTCACTTCAGAGAAACGCGTAATCAGTGCGTTATCTCGAAAGCGAGCAAGCGTAATTTAGATTAAAAAAAACTCGTCTGCTCGTGTTGCGCAACAATACATTGACCTTACAATGTGGTGTTCGCGTTCGTTGTCCTTGTCTGATTTGTCGAAATTAAAAATAGATCATTTTTTTATCATGGATTTAGAAGTTAATTGTTTCTTGGCTAGAGGAGAGCTTACGAGGAATTTTGTCAATGTCAATGCCCGGAACGACTCGAGTGAAGTCTATATCGATCACATCAGTTTATACACAGCAGAATGTGAATAACGTTTCTTCAGCTAAGTGGAAGAAAAACGTCGCAGAAAGCTATACCGTATCTATTAAGTTAAGAATAAATACAGCAGGAGTGTTACCGAGTCTATTTTCACACACCCTTTATCGGTTTTCTCGTGAATAAAGAACAAAAATAGTTCATTCACAAAGCTAAAATAACCATCCAGATATATTCGATATGCAATAAAGTAAATATTTTCAGCTCAAAACTACACCAGCAAAAACAAAATTTTTTCATGCACTTTTATCTCACGCTCGCACTTTGAATTTTCCTACTCTCCCGTCAATTTTCATAATTTCAAGTAAAACTAGGCTACTTCTAGAGTCCTTTAGTTCTCGAGTACCGGCGCGGCGGCGGGTACACATGCGCATAAATTACGCTACGGCAGAAGTGCGCACACGGAAATAGGAGAGCCAATGCTACCGTCCTCGCTAATCGCCAGCACGTGACTTTCTCTCGTTCTTGTTTAGACCATTTTCAAATTGCGGACTTCACTCTCTGCGCTGTGTAGGAACACACACGCTTTCCTGTTTATAATTGGAATTTTGCCGCGAGAGAGCTTGCGCTGTGCTTTCGGTAAGGATATACTTGACTGAATTTTTGAAGAGAAAAATATCCGATATGACTCAACTCCGATCGCGCAATAGAACAACAGCCATAACGATGCTCTCAGCTCTTCTCTTACGAGTAAAAGTGGACAAGACAGATATCGATAGTTGCTTTCCTTCTCTCTCTCTCCGCTTACAACCGCATTTAAAACTTTTTCAAAGCAGCGACAGGCCATTTTTATCTGTTGACACTAAGAATAGTCACGATTCCGGAGTCGGAGGGAAAAAGGCCAGCTGCAGAGCGCGCGCGACTGCACATCGATTCACGATAACGCACAGTAAACACGAGCTGCTGTGCATGCGTATGTATATAGCTTGTGGCGATCGCGCGTGCTGGACGATGAAAATTTATCATTAGTCTGTGGTCACTGGGATTTTCGATGTTGCGATGAGAGAAGGAGATATTGAATAGGTTGACGCTTGAAAATGTGTACGAGAGTTATGATTTATTATTGTTTTCGATTTTTTTTTTTAACGAGATTACGACTACTTCTGTCTTCTAATAATAGGCACTAATTAAATTACTCTTATCCACTGTTCATTAGTCAGTTCGATTTTCTCTCTCTCACTATACTTACATCCGTGCCACATGCAAACTCACACAAGCCATTACCTCCAACGTCAAAATATCCTGCTTCACAAATCAGGTCAACCCTCTCACCTCCCCCTTATAACATCTCACTCGACCATCAACCACATATATACATATACTCGCACACCTCACGGCAGCAACTAATTCGTTAATAATAACAATAACAAGCTCCCCTTATTTCGCACGTGTTTCTCGCCGACAAAGCAATCAACTCTAAAAAAAAAAAAGAAAATCCGAAGAGAGCACGAACGTCTCTGTACACAATATATGTATATATATATATATATATATATACGTCCGTGACCGCGCGCGTGCGTGCGATGGCGTGAGCCTATAGCTCCGCAGAAATTGACGGTTAAGAAAAGAGCCTGCAGGAAGAGAAAGAGAGAGAGAGAGGGAGAGAGAGAGACCAAATCACATCCTGTCATAATAGCCCCGACAGCTTAACCCAATTCCTGTGCACAACGGCCCACGCGCGAGTCTATATATCTACTGATGTCGAGAGAGCGGCGAACTACAGACGCTCGAATTGAGAGCTACACGCGACGCGTATTACGAGAGGAATTTGGTCGGGAGGAGGTGGTCGATTTGGATTTTAGATTTGGGTGGTGACTTGGTATTGGTTGATGGAAGTAGATAGAATCAGAGCTTAGTGAGACTTTTTTTTTGTTGAGTCACTTGTCAAATGGGCTGTATAATTTTAGTAATTTTCTTATACTGTTAAGAAAAAGCTCTAATAACTCTTCTAAAACATCATACTTCACTTCCAAAGCAAGATATGATAAACTTAGCTCCTTTCCGCAATAAACGCTCCATCAAGCTCTATATTAAATGCTTCTCAGTGATAAGGCGGCTTAAATGCTGGAAACATTATCGCGCTGAGAAAAGGGGGAACAGATAAGGGCCATAAAAAGCCTAGCGTCAAAATACTCGTTGATTTAAGGGCACGAGAACGACTGTTGCCACATTGCACACTCCACAATTCTACGCTTTTAACTGATACGTTAATACACCTGTAACCACATGCAATATTAAAAACCACAAAGTGTCATTAAAAATTCACGCGATTAAACCAACAGGTACACCCTAAAAATAAAACCTGTCACGAGTCCTCTACTCAACCGCGATCCGACTGCTATCATCATCGCAACCCTTTTTGCGAGAGAGAGAGAGAGAGAGAGAGCTCGGCGCAAATAATCGAAACGCCGGCGCTCACAATGGCGCATTGATTAAAAGGGAAAAAGAGCGCGAAGGGAGCCACTGGTTGCCAGGCGACACTGACCCAGCCCTATAATACCACACGCTACAACCTATAGGTACACCTCTCTACATCCCCGTCGTTGCAGGATGTTGCACATAGTGTGTTATGCGAGAAAAGATGTGTCGTTGCCAGCGCTCGATATCGGATGGGAATTCCTTAGCAGAGGAGGAGGAGGTCCTTGTACCGACATGTATACGTGTAGTGCGCAGGGGTCGTTGACACTCGAGTGTGTTTTGGTATCGAGGGAGAATTGTAGGCGAGCTTGAACGTGAACTTCGAGCTTTGTTCTTATGCGTGTATTATCGCGACAGAGAGTTGGATGTGGACTTGTGGATAGTTTCTTGCGTGTTGGACTGTGATCGAGGGTCTTGATGAAGTATCTTGGGAATAGTTATTTATGGATCGGTTGATAATTTCTGATAAATTCGTAATGTAACGACTACAAGCGAAAAAGACGTTGAGGATCTGTCGTATAATATTATGTGTACAAAACCGTTGACCTAACGCAATTGCAGCCGTATAACCTGCCTCAACTTTTTCGTCTCGCCAGCCAATGCCTCGTGCCAGGGGGTGAGGTACGCGAATAAAGCCAGTCCCCCCTCTTTGCCATGGCTGCAGCCTGTCTCGCGTTTTCGGCGTCGACGTAGCGCAGACTTTTACAAACGAAAATATGCATATCGAAACTTTTTTTGAAACTCTTTATATCTATAAAGCAAATTTTTCAAAATATTAAAAACAATCTACAACACCGAGTACACGAACGAAAAAAAAAAAGAAGAAACGACTTTCAATTGCGATAAACGGAAAATCAAACCGAATCCCTACGGAGCTAAAGTATAAAAACGAAAACATCAGCGGTATAGCACCTAGAGAAAGAAGTACAGCATCCCCGCGAGCACCACTGAGCCATACAGCCTTCGTACATATACGTATATATAGACCACAGCAGGATTCCCAGAGAGAAAGCCCAGACGGCTGCTGCTGCTGCTCGTGGATATATAGCACAGCTCGTATAACGTATATAATGCCGGCCAGACTGACGACGGTCTGCGTCGTAAACCGAGCGAAACCACCGTGAGGGGATGGCTTCGAGGCGCAGCCAGAAAGAGTGAGTGAGAGAGAGGGATGACCCGCGAGTGCAAGACGACGACGATGTCGACTCAGGCTTTTGTATTATAAAAGCCTCGGCGATTAAAGTTTGATTGACTCGATTTAATCGTTCGCACAGGCGGTAGGAGGGCCATTTAGAAAAATAGAGCGGGTTTTATTTCGTGGCGGAGCTTGATGGAAATTGAGTGATGTGAGTGTTTTTTAGTAGTTTGATGTACTACTATATTATTTTATGAATAATGTATGAAAAAAAAGCCACAGCTATTTTAATTTGTTTTAAGTAAACTAAAATTTTATTACAATCAATTTTGCGGATTATGTAATATTTGTATTCCTCTCAAATCGCGATAAAATGACAAAGTATAGTAAACTCCAGTAAAGTAATCGACAGCCAGTAGTCCAAATTCAAATCCGATAAGCATAAATCATCGTAATCAATAATTCCCCCAGAGCAGTCCTCTATCTCTCTCTCTCTCTCTCTCTCTCTCTCTCTCTACAACTGTCCTTTTTACACGGGGGAATTCCAAGCCCGCTAATTTCGATCCGTTCTCTGCGCCCTGGCAATGTAACATCGCTACGCGGCCACAGTGTTCGATCGTTAACCGGAAATCCTTGGCATACGAAACCTCCAGCAGCGGTGCGACGTCGGTGCGTGTCGCGCGGTCTGCGTTCCCGGGCTGCCTGTCTACTGTCCCTCGTTGTATAGCTATATACACCTGCAGTGCTCCTGCTGCTGCTGGTCCCGTGTCTGACGAGTGTCCACTGCGACGTTCGTTCATTAATTTGGGCGTGTAACGACAGACGAGGCCAAAGGGACAGAGGAAAGGCTCGACTAGTTGTTGCGTCGAGGTGAAGGGTTTTGACCGGTCAGGTGAAAAATGGAAGCTTAGAAGCATTTTGACGGAAGATTTTGAATATTCAATAAGAACGACATCGATGCACATACTTGCTGTTGAATTTTTTCACAAAGTTCGGTTATAATATGCAACGAACCGAAAACCAATATGGAGAACGATGTCTTTTGAATAAAAAGATATCGAGACCGACTTTCGCGTACAGAGAGCATCAGAAAGTGTGCATCGTTATATATTGCGACGGAATACTTCATATACGCTACCAGCTATTTTAAATTCCATCACCTAGTCGAAAACCACTTCAAAGCATCTCATTAATCACCCAACCATCAAAGAAATCAATTACCAGTCTAAAGAGCCAAACGCCTCGAATCAACTCAAGCCTGAGAGTTAGCATCAAATAATCCCCAGAACCAACCAAAAAGTTACCATCCATCAAAGGCGACCCTCGAATAATTTCACCCGTGCGAATTTCCTCCTTCCCTCTCTTCCAACCAGCAAAAACACATAGAGAGCAGCATACGCGTCACGCACCATCCCCTCAGCTACATCCGTCGCGACTACCGAGTATCCATGGGGTGGGGCTGCGCGAAGGGGTTACACCTCCACCCCCTATAGCGCGAGAAAGAAGCAGCAGTCGGAGGGAGGTACATGCATTCTCGTTTTGAGGGTCACGTTCACTGCGCGGCAGCAGCAGCACCAGCATCCCCGGCGGCGTCGATTCGGGTGGTGGTGGTGGTTGTGCGAGGTCCGGGCCATTCGTTAAGAGAGGGGAGTTGGAGGAGAAGAGTAGCACAGCTGAGCAGCCGGTCGATGCTGCTGCACCTTGGGCTGTTCTCACGGGGTGATTGCGCTCGCGTTGCAGCGTCTTTTGTTACTGAGGCTTTTCCGTCGCCGTCGATGTCTCTTTCTCTTTTTTTTTTTTTAACTTTTTTTGGCTCTGATGCAACTATGTGTAGAAAACTGTCTTTGATTCGGCCTGGATGATCGATAACGATTTTCTTCGTGTTCTTTTAGGGTTTCTTTTTGAGGAAACGCGACCTCGTGCCATTATGCGAGCAAATTGAATTTCCTTTGGTGCTGAGGGAAGTCAATAGCTGAAGGGGGTAGCTTACGTAACTATTTTCAAAACTTTTTATAACATTTTTTATTTCATTTTGAATTACGCTTCTTCATCAACAATCGAAAAAAGTCTAGGTACAAGATCTCAAAGAACAAAAGAATCCGTCGCGGTTGTATACTAAAATTTAATCAACAATCAGCAGCGCGATAAGCACTTCACACCACAAAAGACCTCTTTCTTCTCAAGCCAACCCCCTCTCGCATAATAAAAAAAACTTTCCGGACTATCCACATTATTTACACTCGTAAAACCAAATCGTTGGCACCGTGAGACCTTTAGCGCGAAATAATTCGCCTCGAAAAAAAGAGCTCCATAACACGGTTAATCGTCCTCGGGCGCTACATTCGCAATATAACCTACCCCTTCTACCACAACCCCCTACCTTCTATACCTTCACGTTTTTCCCCTCTCGCTACTGCTGCACATCGCCTAGGCTGCTCTCTCTCTCACATATACACATACAAGCGCATCAGCCCTTCCCCGTTTCACCCTCCATTCTTTCCGCGCTCACTACCACCACCAGAGGCAGTACTGCTCGAGGTCGTTGACCTCCGTGAGCGAGGTGCTGCGCTGCGCAGCCCTGAGTTTGTTTACATCGGTGTGGCTGCAGCAGTGGCAGGACTTTTAATCGCATCGATTTTATACTCGCCCCGACAACTTGTACAATTATTTCTTTCTTTGCGTCTTCGTCCTTCTTCTTCTTCTTCTTCTTTTTCTTCCAAGGCTTCCTTTCAGATTTCTCCTAACGGTTCTCGTTTGTTTGTCCCTCGCGCATACGCACGGCATTGTTGCGCTCTTTGTTCGGTTCTGGCTTTTGATTTTTGCTGCAGCAGTCGCGCGCGCGATGCAACGATTCACGGGATGCTGTTACTGAGAGGGAGAAGCTTTTGTTAGCTGCATTACTGAGTGCAGTTGATATGTCAGTGTGTTAATTTAAATAACGTTTTATCAGGTGCGAAGCTTTTGTTTGAATCGTAGGTATTGTTAGGGGCGTCTGACCATACTGGGGATTTACTACTTGAACAATGGACGTGATTAATATAAAGGATGCATTAATTAAATTATTTTAACGTTTTCTTCAAGTGGTATGGTATTCTAGAGTTCGGTCAGACATTTTGAACAATCGCACTGAAAACACACATCTGCAAAAAAAAAAAATGCATCTGAATCTTTTAACACCCTATACACTTCCTTCCTCCGCACTTCACTCTCGTTCTCATCAATCTCACGTTCCCTCATCAGTTCAAGGAACTTTTCCGCCTTTGTACCCTTTGTATCGCGACGTCCACACTCCCTTGTAAGCGCGCATTACACGACGCGTTAATCGCTCGTAAGCGACGATGCCAGATGTACGGAGCTGTTCTGAAAAGTGTAATACTCTCGATAGGGAATGTTTCTATACGTGTACAGACCTTAGTACAGTCCCAACAATGAAAAATGCATTTTCGCTATGCTTTTAGCACAGCTGTAAATCGAGTTGAATATTTCACATAAAATCTTTGATAATTTTGTCTTTTATATAGTGTATATAGAAGTGATGGTGATCCTTTTTTCTCGCGGCATAATGGATCCGCGAACGCATACCTGCAAGGACGGAGTATTACATGTGATAAGAATTTACGGTCGGCTCTGGCAAAACCGTTTTATACGCAGCTATATGCACTTTCTCGGAGTCTCTCTGCGTGATTCTCATATCTGACGAGCTTTTAGAGAAAAATGAGGTGAGCTGTTATATGCATGATAAACGACGGTTCGCTGGAGAAACTATTTATTTAAACGCGATTTACGTTTCGTGAGAAATTTCCGCGTTAATAATAAATCACCTTCACCACGAATCACTGGGTAAATACTGGATTAGCGCGCGACGTTTGACTTTTAGATCATGAATAATATACAGTCTGCCGAGCGGTTTGGATTAAAGTATTAGATAAGTTGTATCAAACGTTAAGAACTCGTTGTTACGGGTTAGCAGAAAATCTGGTATCGCATCGTAGTAAAAACTGTAAAATTCTGAAAAATCGGTGAAACACTCGTTAACAACGTAATAATATTTATCGAAGATACACAGCTACACTATTTGCTTGATAAAGCGTATGACGAAGCTCGCGACGCGATTCCTGATGTACTACGAGCTGAAATACTAAGTTCAAACACGTACACACGTCGCAGCAATTTCAACGAATCTCTGACGACGTAGGTACACTTCGTCTGGCAGATTCGCGAGGTATACATATAGTGAGGTTCTAGGATCGTCGTCGTATCGTTACGAGCTTAACGCGCCATATTTGAATTGGCATTTTCTTCGGAGAGATACGGGAGATAAGTCGCGCTGTTTCTATGGCGTAAGCGTGAGATCTGTCTATTTCGCATTTAAAATGGAATAACAATCGTTTTAATAATTTATTATTTAAAGAAACAACAGCATCTATATTGAGCCAACCTCACACTATAATAAAAGTCTATACTCATCTTCACTCGTACAAACTGATGGATATCTCTAATCAAAAAGTAAACACAACCCATAGCGAGAGAAAAAACGAGGAGTTGAGTAAACCTCTTCCAGTTCTCAGACACACTCGTACTCATCACTCAGGTTATGCATCGAACTCTGACGCGTAAGGTCCTTAACCCTCGATACGTGTATCTCGCTCTCTCGTCATCGCCTAATTAAACGTATATGGAGGTGACGCGTTCTCTTGCTATATGTCGACAGCTCTGATAACAGGCAGAGAAAGATAGCGACTCTAGGCGTTGAACCTTTACTTCTGATAAGCTCATAACGAGAAAGAGAGCTGGACAATTGTGTGTGCTCTGATTGCAAGAGTCAGCTTGTTGTTCTTGCGACGGTTGTCGGTTGAAATATCCTGTGGGAAATCGACACCGGATATTCATGTGGTATATGCATTATCGGATATTGGTAGATCAGGAAAAAATATTATTGAATTGTGCAATAGCAGGGTCTTTTTTTAAGAATAAACGTTATTTAGTAAAGAGGGAAAAAAGACCTGCCGAACGCTAGCGAAACAGTTTTGCGGTCTATCAGATTCTGCGGTCAGACTGCATAAATAGTGGTGTGTCACTTATATGCCGAAACTGTCTTGTTAGGCCTGCTGCTTGGACCGCTCATGCTATAACTGCAACTGTTATATCAATGCTTGAATAGATCGTTTCGAGTTAAATTCTATCTTTCACTGAATGCGGCTCTGTTTAAAATAAAACTCTCTCAGACCGCAAAAAGCTCTTGCGCTTGCGTATAAATTCCCCTGACAAATTGCTCCTCGAAAGCTTTCTCCTCTTTCACCTTCCGTATCCCTATTACCTGACATCTATCTTCCTGCTCCTCTTTATTACGACAGGACGCAGATCCAGCGTCTGCTTCAAGTTCGAAAGGATCACACGAGGCCGCTATGCGTGACATTTTTATGGCAGAAACACGCCTACATGGCTCGCAAGCTCTCGATCCATTTCAAGGCACGATATATTGACGAGAAAGTCTCTCGGAAAATCTAATTTTAATTTCACGTTCGCGAAAAAAAAAATCTCATTTCGTCGATTATCAGCAATCAGTCTCGAGGGTACCTATCAATGCAGATTAAAGGATCCCTGACTATAGCCAAGGTCAACCGCTCCCCCAAAACGCATCGGAGCGATCAGCGAGGGCCATCACCTGCAGTCATACAAGCCTATACAATGACCTACCCCAACGTTTAGTCTCTCTCTCTCTCTCTCTCTCTCTCTCTCTCTCTCTCTCTCTCTCTCTCTCTCTCTCTCTCTCTCTCTCTCTCCAGGACCCAGGCGCCCAGTGCCTCCTCGCTCTCTCGGCTCGCCCTCTCTCTTCGCCGTCTACCCTACGTCCTCTCTCCTCTGATACATCGGTCATCGAGCGATTTCTGCGGAATAGACCCCGTCAACTCCGAGCAGAGCGGCCAACGACGAAGCTTGCGAATCTTTTAAGAAATATAAGATGGTTATGATTTTATATAAGAACTCGCCGATGTTTTCACGATAATAAAAAAGACAATATAATTGTTCAACTTGTTCATACGCACGTAACTAGTCAAGATGTACTTTTTTGAAAAAGTAAAGGTTGTATTATATGTGCACATACTTCAAACTGCTTGAAAACAACACGCAGCTTCAACTAGCATTAGAGCACATAGCAATGATTGCAAAACGAAAAAAATTTCGCTCAATAAATCGGGCAAAGGTAGCGGCAAGCATAAAATCGCCCGCAGCCGAAGAGTACTCTCCGTCAGGTCTTGCACCAGGAGTCAAATTCAACCGTCCAAGTAACACCGCCAAAAAAAATAAAACAAACCCCGGCTTGAGCCGATCTTTGCGGGCGAGCCACGGGTAATAGAAAGAATCTGGACCTCGCGAACTGATAGCAATAGTTTCGAGCAATTTCCTAAGATCTTACGACGCCGCGTATCAGTCAAACGCAGACCCAACAGTGTTCTCCAAGGTACGTGTTCGTAACCAGAGTGAGAACCGATACATGGTTGGTTTCAATAGCTACGAAGTATACTTCATTAAATTGACTTTCTTTACGGACACTCCCGAATAGGGAGATCTCAAAAATTCGTAGATTGAAATATTCACAGTTTGGAACAGTGCAATTCTTATTATAGATAGAATAATCTACAGCAATTAATTTTTACAAAATTCGATTTCAAAAAAGGGAAACTATACACGCCCAGTTATTACCAGAAGCCGCCTCAAAGCATAATCTTCCGTTTTTTATTACAGATGCGGCCAATCCCTCGCCTGCGTATCTCGCAGTACGCCCAAAGCGCTGGTGGCCATCGGCTACGCGCGCCACCGCAGATATGCGCTGGCACCAAAACCTACGCCACCAGCTAACGCGGCACGCAAGCTGGTCGGCCAGTTATGCTGGCCCGGCTACGCCAGCAGCTACAGCTGCCCACAGCTACACAGCAGCAACTACCTGCATCTAGCTTGGCCGCACCCACCTCTCCGCGAAGAACGTGTACGCAGCGCTGGCAACTCAACACCATCTCAGCCACTCCCCAGACAGTAGGGCTCACTCCTATTCTCCCGACATCTACCAGGCAGCAGCATAGCACTCGTCACTCAGCGATCAAGCCAACCCAGGAGTCTACACTCAGTACCGCCATCCCGCCGTCCCGCTGTTGCCACTTACGCGCCTGCTGGCCCCATCGCTCAGCCAGCTATGCTGCTCCCATCGCGCTCAATAGCAGCATGCGTGGCCGCCCCGTTGCTGCCATGCAAGGCTACGCTGGCGCCCGATTGGGCTTCACGCTGGCTCCCGCCCTGTATGCCCGCTCACCGAAGCAGCCTCTTGGTGTGCTTCCCCGCACCAGCCGTCGCCCGGCTCCCACATGACGGGCTACCAGCCCCCCCGTCGGCATCAAACTACGCTCCTGTAGAACACTGGAATTTAATGATTGACGAGAAAGGTACCGCACTTGGCTCGACATGATAGTGATCGTCTCTGTACTTTAATGACTGGGGCCGAGAACGTGAATCGACGCTAATCCGTCGTCACGTTCGTATATAAGTGTATATTATTGTAATAGACACTATATGATCTCTCCATAAAACTTATAATCTGTGTGTATAACTGAAATTTCCTTCTTTCCAATTATGTTTACTCGCTAAAACGGAGCGATTGTAAGACAAAACACGTTTGAGATTAAATAATTGCAAGCCTTATTGGAAGTTTCTAGCAATGTTTTATCTAAAACGTTTCATCATTAAATAGTCTAAAAATACAGTTAAGAAGAGACGAAGTATTTTAAAAGTAAAGTACTTTCCTTAGCTCTCTTTTTGTAATCATCTTCACATCAAACTATTCTAATTAATTAAACTTAACTTAAAAGAAACTATCTTGTTTCTGTACATCAATAATACCAGGCTAAGTCAAGCCTCGTGATAAATACACGTTCGGAACAAAATATTACAGATTTCCTCCTGTTTCATACTAACTACAGGACGCAATGAAAGAGCACATCTATATATAGATGAAACTCCCATCCGATCACAGCAGCGCCGGGAGCCCGCCCGTGAGAACAGCCGTAAGCCTGGCGCCCCTTATCCGCGATCAGCAGCGGCATTGCAAAAACGTGTAGCGCATGTCGGTAAGTTGAGTCCATAGTCATTATATTGATAATTATCGGCCCTGTGGCCAGTGGAACTAGGGAAAAGAGAGATGAAGTTAGCCAGGCTACAACGACGTTATGCATACCAGAGCAGACGCGCCCGCACGCGCGCGTGTACGCTAGCGATGGACATTACCGCCCGGGGAAATCACGTGGCACTACGCCCTGCGGCCCACAGTTTCCATATCACCGATGTGGGGGCTTCAGCCGTAGTCCCGTGAGGTCCCATTTGTTTGATACAGCCATTCAACTGTATCCAGCTTTTTTTCACGGTGTTTACCATGGCAAAGGATCGCCGGCTATTTTGCCAATTCATCCTTTTATAAGCAACGACAACGCGGCTCGCAATGCCTGCAATCAGACTAAAACAGATTTCATAAGAACAATTGTTGCATAAAAAGTAATTAAAAACAAAAAAAACTACTTCGAAGAAGGATAAACACGTTTTGAAACTCAGTCATGACCTGATAGATAATGTCCATTTCGACTAACTCACAGCAAATTCATCGTCTTGTGGAGCTTCAGCAAAGGTCACCCTGACGGCGTTACAGGCTCCGGAACGGATTAGCCAAGTGAAAGCAGCGCGCTGGAGCCACGGAGGCAGCACCGTGGTGACACTCGCTGGCATCACCATTTTCCAAAGTGTCCGGAATGCCGGAACCAGTTACCAAGCCACGACAGAGAATCGCTGCACTCGTAGGCAGGAATTCCGCGAGGTGCTCGTAAATGTTCCCGAGCATGTTTTACGATGAGAATCAAGCGTCGAGATGCTTGTAGAAGCCCTTATCCTAGCAGGAAGTGGTCCATCATTTTGTCGTATCCACCAAAAATTTTCAAATGACTTGTACAGGAATCCACCTGTAAAAAAAATACTCACCCGTTAACATTACTTCGATGCCGGTAGATTCGGTAAAACGCAGGAGATAAAAAGCAATCCCATTTTATATCCTACATACGCTTTTTCCTCGAATATACTCTCACTAACTTATCGCTGCAGAACACTTCAAAATCGATATGATAAAAGTTCATCTCGCATTTTCAAATTTGCAATCGCTTTCGGCGCAAGCCTAGCGACGGATAAAAACAACATCGAACTAATAAGATCTCACGCCTTGTAAGTAATAGCTCGAGAGATCGATAAGGAAGTATTTTATTGGCCGGAAGTCACGAAATTGTGGCGGCGTGGCCTCCTCGAGAGCTTGTTTAACAACATCAGTTCAGTTATCGTTAATCTAATGAGTGACGCTCTCTCGCGACTGTAAGCCGGCGCGAGCAGTTGTTGCCAGCATTGGGCTCATATGACCAAATTGGAGCTCAATCTTGCATGCTCTGTCGGCGGAAAAAATTCAAGAGACAGCGGTTTAAATAGGGCGGAATTGGGCTAGCAATCGCCGCCTCACATCTGGCGGTATGTGTGGGCCGAATCCTGCTACTCTTGATCTCTTTTTAGCTTTAACCTTTTAAAAAAAGCGTCAGGTAATTGTTTTTAATTGTGTTTCCCGCGTCAATAGACTGATGCGTGCAACCGTTTTTCTGTAACAAGACGGTATTTGACACGTCAAAAACACGTTCTGCGTTTAGCGTGTCAGAAATTGATATCCGACGGTAAAGCTGTCGTTGCAAATCCGCGTCATCTATTGCTTTAATGTAAGATCGCTATATATA
Source organism: Pteromalus puparum (assembly GCA_012977825.3). Taxonomy (NCBI): domain Eukaryota; kingdom Metazoa; phylum Arthropoda; class Insecta; order Hymenoptera; family Pteromalidae; genus Pteromalus; species Pteromalus puparum. The sequence continues at coordinate 7,184,953 of CM053168.1, read as the reverse complement.
TACCAGCGGCGAACGGAAGGTAAAATACTCAAGTATTCGACAAGAGAAAGGAAGCACTTTCTCATATGTGATGCGTGCTGTGTCGAGAGGACCGCCTCTGCTGATTTACCGAAATCGCTATGTCCGTCACAGTGACGGTTTGAGAACGGCATGACGTAAAAACAAATCTCAAGCCTCAACCATGGGTTAAACCATGGGCAAGTATTTGAAGCATTATAACTCGAAATGGGAAACGATCAGCGAAGTTGAAAAAGTAACGTAAATGGGTTTATAATTTTCGTATGGGTTCGCAAGAAATAAATATGGCATGTCGTGTTTGGGGTTAGCTTAGAGTAAGTTTGCTTAATACTATCGGTAATTCGTACACGATTGCTTTCAACCCATGCCTAGTCCGAGAACGATCGTTTGAAGGGGAAACAACGAGCTTTGCTGCAAATTTTGCCCAGGTTCACCTGAGAGCTCACTATAATACGAACTGGATTCAGCATGCAGATTCGAGGCGAAGGCACAAGGGCGAGAAAAAGAAATTTCAATAGATCGGTGCAGCCTAACTTGCTCGACTTGGGTATTCTTCTTGGTATTTTTTATTGAACTATTTATATCTTTGAAATCAATGAATGTGCAGACAATACAGAAATAATTT
>CM053168.1:7174224-7184285 GCA_012977825.3 Pteromalus puparum | reverse complement strand
CTCAGCACACACTCTACTCATTTCAAAATCAGGTATGCATTCGAACTCTGACGCGTAAGTCCTTGAACCCTCGAATACGTGTATCTCGCTCTCTCGTCCATCGCCTAATTAAACGCTATATGGAGTGACGCGTTCTCGTTGCTATATGTCGACGCTCTGATAACAGGCAAGAAAGATAGCGATCTAGGCTTGAAACCTTTTTCTGATAAGCTCATAAACGAGAAGAGAAGCTGCGCCGACAATTGTGTGTGCTCTGATTGCAAGAGTCAGCTTGTTGTTCTTGCCACGTCTGTCGATTTGAAATATCCTGTGGACTCACACCGGAATATTCATGTGGTATCATGCATATCGGATATTGGTAGATCAGGAAAAAATATTATTGAATTGTCCAATAGCAGCGGTCTTTTTTTAAGAAAACCACGCCACGCAGCGTCAGGCCCGTCCTACTGGGGGCCCGGCGCGGACGTCCGCTTTATTTAGTCAAGAGCGGAAAAAGACCTTGCCGACCGCTAGCGCAACGTTTTGCGGTTCTATCAGATTCTGCGGTCAGACCTGCATAAATAGTGGTGTGTCACTTATATGCCGAAACTGTCTTGTTAGGCCTGCTGCTTGGACCGCTCATGCTATAATGCAACTGTTATATCAATGCTTGAATAGATCGTTTCGAGTTAAATTCTATCTTTCACTGAATCGGCTCTGTTTAAAATAAACTCTCTCAGACCGCAAAAAGCTCTTGCGCTTGCGTATAAATTCCCTGACAAATTGTGGCTCTCGAAGCTTTCTTCCCTTCACCCTTCCGTATCCCATTTACCTGACATCTATCTTCCTGCTCCTCTTTATTACGACAGGACGCAGATCCAGCGCTGCTTCAAGTTCGAAGGATCACACGAGGCCGCTATGCGTGACATTTTTATGGCAGAAACACGCCTACATGGCTCGCAAGCTCTCGATCCTTTCAAGGCACCACATATATTGACGAGAAAGTCTCTCGAAATCTAATTTTAATTTCACGTTCGCGAAAAAATCTCATTTCGTCGATTAATCAGCAATCAGGTCTCGAGGGTACCTATCAATGCAGATTAAAGGATCCCTGACTATACCAAGCGTCAACCGCTCCCCCAAAACGCATCGGAGCGATCAGCGAGGGCCATCACCTCCAGTCATACCAAGCTTATACAATGACCTTACTCCCAAGTTTGTCTCTCTCTCTCTCTCTCTCTCTCTCTCTCTCTCTCTCTCTCTCTCTCTCTCTCTCTCTCTCTCTCTCTCTCTCTCTCTCTCTCTCGCTCCTATACACGTGTCATCGATTTTCTGCGAATGAACCCCTCAACTCGACCCCCACAGAAGCTTGCGAATTTTTGAAGGGCTCACGATGCACCAAGGGGACGACTGGTTTGGCAACTGTTGAGTTATGCGCTTTGTCGTCACTTGTGTTTTATGGGCTTGGGATGGTTGTATGGGAAGGTCGTATTAATTTATGAGATGGTTATTTAGTCACGCAGAGTTTCGTTATATTACCGGCGAGTGCAGTTTTACGATGGTATTTAATGATGTATTAATTTTGGGAAGCGTAATTATTTTTCTGCAAAGGCATTCCAGTATTTCAACAATTTTTAAATAAAATAACGTTTAATTATATCAGTATCAAACGATAATTAATTCCTTTCAGCTCCGATAAACATTGAAAAAGCAATTACTTCAATCAAATTTTGATACTTCAAACGCCATCGTCGCTAAAAATTCTCAAACACAATATAATCAAGCTTCATTTTAAAAATTAAATAAAAATCAGATCTCCCAGTTCACCGAAAACCCCCCATCATCAATCTCGAAATAATTAAAAAACACCACCCCCGGCCCCAGGCAAAATACACAGACCGGTATAGGTGAAAATGGCGTCAACGACGGTGCCGTTGTGCATTGAACCCAGGGCGACTCGGTATCGAGCCGTTCTCCCCTCTCGCTTTCTCCCCCACCTCCGACTCGATGCACATACACATATCGAGTTCGGTGTGACGTAGCTGAACGCTCGCGCGCATGTGCATCTATATTCCGGACCTGCCGCAAGCAGTCAAGCAGTGGTATAGTTCAGGTTTGAGCTGCGCCTGCGCCACTGCTATCCCCCCTCGAAGTGCATCCCCCTTATTACGACGTAGGGTAGGTTTTCTACCCCTGCAAGTGATATGGGGGAGGTGGGGGTATGGGATGGGAAATGAAATGGTAGAGGGAGGTTTGGGAAGATTCTTTGTGAGCTGCTAGAGGAGAAAGAGATGGAGGGATAAGGGGTGTCTGAATTTTGCTGGATTTTTGTGACTTTCTTTTGGTTTTTGGGATTTTTCGGAGATTTTGGGATACTTGTTGAATGAAAATGAAATGTGTTGTTTTTGTATGCTAATGCGAATTTTTTTTTCTGTTACAGGTGAGTCACAGAGATTATCACTCTGCTAATTGATCTGTCACGTAAGTCAAAGCATAATTTTTTTTTTTTTGTTCATTTATTTATTTTCTTTGATTTCTTTTTCTCAATTTCTAATTATGAGAAACGATTATGCTTGAGATTTACTTGTAAAAGCGGGTTTATGCTTATTACCGACAGCGCCAGATACAATTAATTTTTGCACTGGAAACTTCTCTCATTTTCTGAGTTCCGCAGTAATACGAGTTGAAAAACAAGGCGACTCTTCGTTATGTAATATTTTTCAGGTTTTGCGAATTAAATTTTACGATTAAAATCTCTTCTGAAAATAACGAATTTACTAATTTTTTTAAAACGAGTTATGCAACGCATCACATCAAAGCTTCCAGCGGTTCGGCGACCGTACTTACGATTATACCAGTCACAAAAGTAAAGACAGGTCGCCTCGCCTTTTAAATAGTTAGAAACGTTTTATTATTCAATAGAAATGCAGTAACGCAATGCCATAAACGGGCTTCGAGCTTAGATAAGCGGCCGAAATCATAAATTTAAATCTCCGCCATTAACACAATAATAGCGCCGTAAGAAAAATATCTAGGCTTTTGCAAATATTTCTCCTTACGCAAGCGCCATAAGCTACTCGATAGTCCGTGAAGTAGTTTTCCCTTTAAACGCTCGTCAAGTGGCCAACAATCATGAGCGATTCGTGTAATATATACGCAGAACAAATCGGGGGAGGAAGCATAAGACACAATTACAGTCGGCTCGGGTTGGCCTCTGCGCGCGTGAAAAATGTGAAAGTAGGAAGTCACGCGGTGAGTTTCGCTGAGAACGAAAGACAATAAGCCGGTGGAAATACAAATGTCGCTGGTGTGTATACGTCAAAATTTTATTTGCTTGCGAGTGTATTTCATGCGTATACGTAAGTAGGGAGAGTTTGTTCCGACATGTTACGTATCTTTCGTTTTTAAAAAGTTCACGAAAAAATGAAATATCCTTTGTTGCTTTCTTGATCGACACGATAATCAATGTCATTAACTAGATAAAATTCAAAAAATTTTAAATCGCAATAAAAATCAAGAAAAAATGTTCAAAGTCCTAACGCCAACACATCGAACACAAAAATCTCCCCAAAACGTAGACAAAAATCCTCCCAAACTCGCCACCAACGTACTCGCCCGCGCGTGAGAGAGCGCGCAACAATGCATCCTATACCAAAAGAGCGAGACAGTATCGCGAGCCAATCGAGGGGAGAGTCACGCGATCCATAGTAGGGGTAAATCATCGGTAGTGGGGACGACTCGCGGTATCGGGAGGGGAAGCGATCGTCGTGGTGGGGACTTGCAGTGGCAGGAGTGCATCGCGCCGGAGCATAAAACGAAGGAGGGGATTCCCCTACCTCTGACGCGAACGCAAGCCGTTCATGAGCGAGGCCTCGGGGAGGTACAAGAGCGGCCGCTGGCCGCAGTCGCGCCGGAGAAAGTCACGGCGCTGATGCGACACTGCTCCCGATGCCAGCAGTCGCGGTCGTTCTCGAGAGAGAAAGACTGTTGCTCGTTTGCTGCTCTTGGAAGTTTGGTAGAGAAACAGGTTTCTCCTTTATCGAGCTGATCGATGCCGATTTTTTATTTTTGCTTTTGATGGATAATGATGATGAACTATTGTTGATGATTTGAAATTTTTTAGGACTTCTTTGGCTAAAGCCAATTTTAAATTGTAATTTAAAATACGAAAAAATGTTCTGCAGTAGAAAAATCATGACTACTTTTAACCTAGCTCGCGACTAATAACAACACACGCCGTGTACACATGAAAACGAGCATACATCACACCTCGACGCTCGGTACACACATAATCGAACGCTCTCCAGCATACACATGCGTATATATGCAGACTCGAAAGAGAAAGTGCTCTCGGGATGAAATTGTGAGTCGCTCGCACGCGGGAGAGAGAGAGAGAGAGCGAGATAGCTGATACGAGAGAAGTGGTATTGCGTAACCGATGCGATCGCCGTTCCTTCTTTCTTTTCGTATATTCTTCCCGCGATTCCCGAGTCATATACGTCGCTCCCAGAACCATACATCGTGGGATAATATGAAGTACATTGTCACCTCGTATTATACGGCATACGTTTTATCACTTTCATCTCCCGCTTTGATGAGACTTTTCGCGTGTCGAGCTTGAGATTGATAGAGGAGGAAGTGGGTGCCGTAGATCAATCTCCGAACAAACTGAATTTTACATCGTCGACTATTTTTATTCTCAGGATGTCCGAACACCAGAGTTTACTTCTAAATCCATACCAGAACTAAATGTAGAGCATCTCACGCAAAGCTACGAGAATTTTATCTCATCTGTGCCGCGGAACCGCAGAATCCGCGAGAAAAAGAAAGAAAAAGCTGCAGCCGCTTTGCGCAACGGCGAAAGTAACGCAGCGCGCGAAGATATTATGCGATTCAGTAGTTGGCAACGTGTAATTTTTGAAAATCACGCGTTGTGTGTGTGTGCAGGCCCAAAGTATGTACAGTATATGTCCCACATACACATACATGTGTGTATATAGTGACGCAATCACAGTGCGCGCCGCTATTCGTTAAACCGATTCGAGCTAGATTCGCTTCTTTACTGTATATATCAGAGCTCGGATCGATGAGCCGTAGGTGAGAGAGAGAGAGAGAGAGAGAGATGCCAGGCTGGCTTTACACCGCTGGCCAAGCGCGAAATCGATGAGCGCTTCAAAGCCTGTAGCGACGGGAGATCGTTTGGGTGTGCTTTATAGAAATTAATTTCGATTTCGAAAGCGAAAATAAAATTCTAAACGCGTGCTTTTTTTCCACGGCGCGAGTTTTATCGTCATCGTTTATAATTGTTTTTATTATACTACACACAGTGGATTGTTCAATTTCGTGCGCTTGCTGCGGGCTTTATCGGGAAAGCTGAGATTTTTAAGTAGTTTAAATCCGTCGAGGTCAGACTCGCCTTGAAACTTGATCGTAAGATCGAGCCGATCCGTTTTATTTATCGCGAAGCATATGTGTATTCATTAAACACTTTAGGAAACTTGTTCCATTATTATAACGTTGCGGATGAACTTGGTATACTCTATTTCTGAATAAACAAGAAAACCTAGCTACCGCTTGTAATTAACGAGCTTCTATTAAAATTTATGCTCTATTCCACTCTTATCTCAAACGAATTCTCGTCCACCACTACCATATCACGCAACTCAATAACCATCCAATCTCTCTCTCTCAAAAAAAAAAAAGTAATAGAGTGGGAGTGTAGAGAAGAAAATTTCTGACGTAATCGCGCCATCGGACTGAAAGCCATACAGCGCTCTATGCTGCAGTTTTGCCGGCCGTTTTCTCGGCGCTTCTAAGCTCTCCCTCTCCTTATTCCATCCTCACGAAGCGAAAACAAGGCGCGCGCGAGCGCTCGCTTACGTAACGGCATTTTCTACGTATAGAAGAGAACTGCCGCAGCAAGCAGGCAGCGCTGCGCTGCAGAAAGAGAGAGAGAGAGAGAGAGAGAGAGAGAGAGACTCGGCTGCGCGCGCGCATATACGACCTTCCTCTATGGAAAGGATGGATCTGAAATAGCAACGACCCGTATATGGGTCAGCGTGCATTGTGCCGCGACCCTCTTCACGCAGAGGCGGTTTTACGCCTCGAAAATAGACGCTTTATCAGCCGCTGCTGCTGCTACTGCTGCCGAGCGAGCGAGCGAATAGAACGAACGAACGAACAAGTCGAGCGACAACGACGAGCTTGTGGACTGAGAGATGCGCGAGAGGTTTTTTTTTTTTGTTTTCTTTTTGTTTTTTGCTATTTTCTAGGCGATGGAGTTTTTGTGTGAGCTTCTCTCGTTGCGAGGTATACGTTGCTTTTTGAGAGGAGCACAGTATTAGTTTCGTTGTTTGTTGGGTGATTTTCAAAAGGAAGTTCCGACAAAGGAGTTTTTCGAAGTTTTCGATTATTTTTTCATCGCCAAAATCCACCCCCCACAGCAAACAATGCCACCTGCTTGCACGTTTCACACATTGGCACCTCAGCCGCTTTCACATAATTCACCCCACTATGTGTGTATATCCGGGGCCTCGAGCGAATTATACTTGGCGCGTCCCCTCGAATTCGCTTATTATTCCGAGCCGGCGCATAATACCGCAAACCCAATGCATTTCAGCCTGTGCCAGATTTCGACTCGTGATGCATGGGGTGCGCTGACTATAGACTATAGCTGTATACACGTATACACACACACACACAAGTGAGACGGAGAGAATTACGGTCGGATTAGACGATCGTAATCGTCGTTATCGCGCGGCCAATTAATTGCTCGCTACGGGACGTACTCTGCTCTATATGTATAACCCAATTTTTAGAGATGGGGTTGTTTGTTCGTGGAGATCGATCTCCTTCGGTGACGTAAGAGTCCTTTATTAAATTGCTCGACTTTGCTTTGAAAGATATTTTTATTACTTTCGATTTATGTGAATATTTTCGAGGAAACCTCGATTTGGAAAATCCGCGGAAAAAACGACAGTGTGACTATTGAACTTGAGAGCGAGAGCGACGCTTTAGAATCATCAACATTGGCAATCGAAACTAACACAGCTATAAGCACTCGGCGATTCACGTGCTAGTGTGTGCGAGCGCAGCCTGTAAACGTTAGGAAAATTTCCAGACCAGCAGTGAAAGCGCGGTGGCGAGCGAACGAGCGAGCTTTTCGAGGCCAGGTCGTTTATATACATGGAAAACGTGATGCATGCTTTTGCGAGTGTACCGGCTCTAGCGAGTTTGATGAAAAAGTATCGACGCTGAGCGCGGCTTGTTTAAATAAGGAAAATATGTTCTCTAGTTGCGGCGAGTGTTTTACTCGTTAGCTATTTTTATAACTCTTTTTAGAAGGTACTATAATACTCATTTTCTGTTCGTTAAAATAGGGGAAAAAAAATTAATGCATTCAAAATTCGTGGAGAAATTAAGCTCACATATAGCCCTTCACAATCTAAAAATATCCCGTACGTCAATCGCGCACAAAGGCCCATATCATCCCGACCTCATTCCGTTCTTCCTCACACAAGGAGCGCGAAATTCATCCTTCCGACGATCTCCTCTCTATTCGCGGCAACAAACGTCGCGAACAGTGCACTCGACGATGCAGCGCGGAAGAAGAGGAAGCTTACGGTGGCGAAAGCTCCTCTTTCGGACTAGTCGACTCTCTTCGGTGCAAAAGAAAGAGGATATACAGGGGATGGGGGTCGAGGGCAAAGAGGACCGCACACAGTACCAGAGAAGAAAGAATGGATACATCGGTAACGCGTGGAAAAGGATTAAGTCGCGGAGCTTTGTGAAGCTTTTTTCTCGCGGAAAGCGCGGTGATGATCACAGAATTAAGGCGGCTTTCTACCTCTGTTCTCAAATTCAAGTCCCTCACATCTCGAGCTAGATTTACAATTTCTTTGCTCTTGTACGCGAGTGTAGCTTCCGGATTAAAAATTAAACGCAAGCTCACACACACGCGAGAAGCTCCGATCGATACTCCAACCGAATCCCTGATATTTACTCGGCTATCGTAAACACGTAGCGGCGGCGGCAGTGCGCCATAAATTTCCTCTGCAATCGGCGAACGCTTGGAAAAAAAAGAGGAAAATCCACTGTGTGTATACTGCACCCAGAGATATCAATATCGCGCGAGCGCGCAAGTTCCTTGAAAATAAAGCGCCGAACCTCGACCCGAAAACAGCGCGTCGACCCCATCGGCACACATCCAACTCCACGTCTCTCTCTCTCTCTCTCTCTCTCTCTCTCTCTCTCTCTCTCTCTTTCTCTCTCTCCCACACGAAAATCCCGAACTCTCTGCAGCTAATCAGAAAAACATCGCTCGGAAACCTCGACCCAGATAGGATCCATCGACCCTATACACACACACACACACACACACACACACACACACACACACACACACACACGTCCCGCAAGCTCTGAAACTGCAGTGAAAATCCTCTCTCATCAGCACCGGAATAAAAAAGCTCCTCCGTATACATACACGTACACGTAAAACACAACGACTACCACCAGCTCACCTGGATCGTGACATAGGCCCCCGAGAATCGGAGGGCTGCCGCGTCGGGGTAAAAGATGAAAGTACTCTATGGAGGTCGAGGACGAAAGGGTGAGAGAGAGAGAGAGAGAGAGAGAGAGAGAGAAAGAGGATCGAGCGGTAGGGGTAGTATAAGCGCTACTGGTCGTGGTGGTGGTACGGAGGGGAGCGTTCTTCAACCTTTGCCCCAGAATGCTTCTCGCGAGTATAGCAGCACGCGCTCGAGCGCGTGCTCGCTGCAACGCGTGCACAGGGGGTTCGATCGTGACAAGAGGGAGAGCTTGCGAGAAAACTTTTTTTTTTTATCTGGGGCTGGTTGTTGATCGAATTTGTGTAATGAAGTTCTCGGGGGGTATGAGAATAATCTAGTTTTATATTATTCGAAAAATGTGTGTAGGGGATTGGGAGCAGTTCGTTTTCTTCATCCCTTGTAATTTTCGCGAGATACGAGTTGCAGAGATTCAGGTCGATTCCGTGGGAGTATTTAGAGCTTGCGGTTGGCGTGAACGCTCTTTTAATAAAGGAAGGAAGAAGCGAAATTTAATTGAGAGTCTTCCGTGGCATTCTGTTTTAGTTAATATGAATTAAAGTGTCTTTATGCAAAGTTTAGCGGCTGTTTAATATTAAAAAATGCTGAATTCTTCGTATAATTTCATAAAGAGCAGCCCGTGAAAATTCCAGCAAAGCTCGCTCACGTGCTTATGGTAATCATCGTTAACCCGGTCTACAATTGGATCGCGTAGCTCCTCCTCTTCCTCATTTTTCTTCATTTTTCCTCTAGACTTATACTCTTGCATATGCATAGAAATCTCAGCCGTATACCATTACATCGATTTTCAAGTAAATTAAAGGCCAATCGCTGAAGCCGATATCAGGTCAAAGAAATTACACACAGCTCGAAGCCATCCTCGATATAAAGTTCCAATACACCCTCAGGACATTCGAAGTCCTCGAGTCCTCTCTCGGAAGATTCGAAACTCGGACAAGTAATCCGACGACGAGTCGAGACGTTGTCCGACCTTCGGCTCCAATGAACTCGAAATAACGTCTAGCGAGCAACTGCACAGTCGAGCGTAGGATAGGTCTTGGACTTTAATAGCGAATCACGTGCGTCGTCGGCCAATCGCAGCGAGAGAGAGAGAGAGAGAGAGAGAGAGAGAGAGAGAAACCAAGGTCCTCGCTTCCCGATGATCATCGCGATGACTTGGCCGCGCCGCTGCGTATGCGTTTATGCAAGGCTAAGTTTTACACGCTTTTTGAAAACGTCTCGATCCCTTTAATTTTCAAATCATCATCTCTCCATAAATCCCAATTCCATCAAGCCTCGTTTCCCTCATTCTTCTCGTGCATTTCGCAGTACAAAGCGCGTCAACTCTATAATACACCTCCACGTTATATATCCAAGAAGCGCATATAACATCGTCGTTCTCTCTCGTCGGCCTCGCGTCAATGGCGCTGCTCGCTCGCTTGCGCGCACCGTGAATTTGAACCTCATCGACGCATCGCTCGCGCAGCGCGCGCAGTATAACACGGCTCGGTCTTC
>CM053168.1:7155464-7173818 GCA_012977825.3 Pteromalus puparum | reverse complement strand
TACAAGCAGCGTGGCCAAGACGAGTTGCAGAAAAATGTGATACCTGACTTCTCGAAACGATTTTCTTTTAACACTTATTATATACGTGGTGTCCACCAGTTCTTACTTCTTATCTCCTTCTAAGCTCGTTGACAAAACATTCATTAAACAAAAAATACCATTTATTCATCATCATGCAGCGATGCACTCCAACCACACAGCATCCACCCACGCTAATCGCTACAGCGCCCGCGTCCCGCGTGACACCATCCGCATACACTCATCCTCTCTCATCTCTTCCCCCACGTCGCTCCTCCTGCCTCCTCCGTCCGCCAGCAGGCAGCAGCTTTCGCAACTCTGTGCAGAGCGAGTGGTCACGAGACGAAAGAACAGCGCCATGGCGGGACCTCCGCTAGCTGCAGCAGGCAGTAGAGCCAGCGAAGGGAGCCCCTCCGTATACCGCAAGTCAAGCCGAGAGAGAGAAGAGGAGAGAGAGAGAACGGTGTGGGAGTGGGTTCGAGGAAGGGTTACTGTGCTGTATAATGTCATTACCCCCCCCCTCGAGTCCCGTAACACTAAGGTCATCCGTCGACACCCCACGCAGAACACACGAGAGGGGGGGGAGGATCTCTCTCTCTCTCTCTCTCTCGCTTGCTTGCTATACCGAGGGCCGCTCCCTCCTCTACTGCTGCTGCAGCTAGCAGTCCCGCCATGCTGTTCTCGTCCGTGACCACTCGCTCTGACGAGTTGCGAAGCTGCTGCTGCTGATGCGGAGAGAGAGAGAGAGAGAGAGAGAGAGAGGAGGTGTAGCGCGAGTTATGCGATGTGCACGCGATGGGCTGAGCGATTACGTGTGGGATGCTGGTTATGATGACGGTGATGATGATGATGATGGTTTTTTTTTTAAATGTTTGTCACAGCAAAAGTAAAAGAAACTGGTGACACACAATAATAAGTAAAAAGAAAACTTTCCGAAAGTATCACATTTCCCAACTCTCTTCCACGTCTAACTTTTGCTTTTTCAGCTTTCCAGATATCCCGTCGTCGTCGTCGTCGACTTCTCAGCCGTCATCTTTCCCGAGCATAGCTCCTTTTTTCCCTTCGTTTCTTCGCACTCTTTTTTTCCTTCTCGTTCCCTTCTCTACCAGACTTCTTCTTAACTCCGTGACTTAATGAGGTTTTTCTTTCCACGACTTGAGATCGGTATACACATACTCTTGTTAATATTTAATTTATGCTTGCAAATGCAGTCGTTATACAGTTGTAAGTTTGTTGAAAAACAGCGCACTTCACGGAAGGACCACTTCTACGCGTCAAAGTCCTGATGTAGTCCTATTTTACACTCGATCGCGTGCCGCACGCTCTTCTCTCTATATATATGCAGAAATATACCGGTGTAATATCTCAACATCCCGACGAGATCCGGCCCACGAAGCAAAAGTTTAAAACTGGCGCTCCCACCGCGTCAGTCGATGTATACATTTCAGAGCGAGAGCTTTTTCAAACATTCTTATGCGCAATAAGTTTTTACTCTGTTTTTTTTCTTCTTTCCCAGCGTCTTAATGAAGTTTGGAGTTGCTTTAATTTTCCTAGTTCGAAAATCTTTAACCCAGTTCGATCCTCCACTTTGGCGCACGAAGCTCATGTGGAATAATCGGCGTAGCTTGGCGTTTAATCAGTAGAAGCAGTTTTTAAAATTTCCCGCGCAGGGAAAAGGCATCTCAATCGTTGACGAAATTATTCGACAGTTGGAAAAATCAAAGCAACGAGTTTCGACGTTTTCTTCGCAATTATACATCGGAGCTCAAAGCATCCATAACAATTTTTTTCTCTTTTTACTATTGTAATTATCGCGCAAACTATACACTCGGCCAAGTTTTTCCACGTAGAATTGAGTGTAAAATAAATGACGGAAGGTCGCGCGCATAAATTTTGCATCTCTGACCGCGTCCGTAATCTTGAAGCTGCGCGCATTATTATCGACGAGCTGCAATTTTTGTGCAGCGAGAAATAAAAATAAATGCGTAATATTACTCCGGCGAATAAATCGACGCAATAATTAAGAGGAAAAATTCTTGTTTCTTAATCTTTGAAGGCGTGATGTATACAAGAGGCTCTTGAGATATAATTTGAAAAATTCCAAAGACTGAAAAAATCCTTGTCTCTCGTGCTCACGTGACTATAGCTCTCGGTTTTCCTGCCAATAACAATTTATACCAAACACAATTGTTCGTCGCCGGCAGCGCCAAGATCTGGGTCAAGAAGTATTTGAAATCCTTGAGAGGATCGTTCGCTCTTTCTTCTTCTTCTTCGTTCCGTCATCGTGATACAGAGGGAAAAAAGCACGACACAAACAGCTCACTCGACGTGTCTCTCTATGTGTATCTTATTTTTCTCCTAATGCAGTCGATTCGCTTTATCACAGAACGCTTATTATTGACGCTGAAGTAGTACTTGCTAAGTTTCAACGAAGACTCACTTATCTGCGCTAAACTTTGTCGAGATATTCATACTGCTTATTGTCAGTAAGTTTTCGAAAAGAAAGAAAGAAAGAAAGAAAGTAGACGTCGATGCATCCCTGGATCGCTCGATACTAGGTCAGCGCAGGGTCGGCTTCTCGCTATATCGTCACCCGCGCAATACGTCGACGTATAGTACACAGATATATTAATTTCTGAAGCGTCTAGCCCGAGAAATTTCCATTCGAGCGACTGTGTATACGTCTCTCGATACACTGTTATAAGTCGAGTTGCAAGAGAGTGAAAGAGCCTTGGATCGCGAGTGTTTGCTCGTGACCGATGATAAAACTCGAAGCTCGTTAAATTCGCTGAATGTATTTATACGAAGAGTATAATGTAGGTGTGTCTTTTATTGCACATCTTTATCTGGACGCCATTGTCGAGTCGTGATGATGGAGAAAGGAGCGAGAGAGAGAGAGAGCTTGATTTATAATTTATAGGATAGAGAGAAGGGTAAAAATGAAATATGGATAAAGCTCGATTAACGTTGCAGTTCGTTTTAAATATCTCGTTCAAATTGAATTATCATCCTTTAGCTCGTTATAAACTCATGAAATTAATACGTTGCTCTTTTCGACGCGCTAAATACGTCGTAAAATTTTAGAACTGAATTCCGGCATAATCACCGAAAGTATACGTATTACACATCTGCGTGCGGCACGAAGTTTCGCCGGAACTTCCGTGAAAACTGAATTACAATCTCAAAGTTTCCAACCGAGATCGATCGTCGCACCAAATTGGATCAGCCTCGCAGTGTCATTAAGCAGAGCAGCTTTGTAGACAAACAAACTCTGCGTCAATTTTTCACTACATCCCTCTCAATTTCTTCTTCTATCCATATCTCTCACATTCTCCCTGCAATTGATGATCGTAAAAAAACGCGATAAATCAAACGACTAATATCTCGAATAAAAAAAAAAAAATTAAAACAGCGACAGACATGAGAACCAACGATCATAATTGCGCAGGCGCTCGAGCATCATCAACAGCTGCACTAGATCTTGAACACACTTTCAATGACAAGCTCTCGCGGTAGCGATATCCCGTCTGTCTCGTTGCACACGCACGATATACGTGGGAGAGACGGAAAGAGCGAGAAGCAGCAGTAGTAGATAAAGAAACCGAAGGCAATTTTCCCGACTGCATAGCAGCATGTATATGTGTGTATGTGTGTGTTATAAGCTGCGGTACCGATAACACCAAAGTAGGCCGGCAAAAAACGTCTCGTCAATATCTCGAAAAACTAGGTGGAAAAATTGCCGCCGCCGTTGCCGATAGCGAAAACTAACTGCGGCGCCGATCCGACGATGATGCTCTCTGTGTGTATATTATACTGTGCATGCACTGTATGCGTTATACGGAACGTTTTTGCTGCGGTATGGGATTGAGTTGAGATTAGGGAAGTACTTGGAGAAAGCGTTCGTTGAATAGAATGTTCAATTGAAAATTGGAAAAGCTTTTTTTTTTCGGCGGATTAAGTAGATACAGTGTCGCCTATGATCAGACATAAAACTCCCCAGTACAAAACACCCAAACAATCTTCCCCAAAAATAAAACAGATCGTTCCCATGAATCGCGAAAAGCCACACAACTCCTGCTGCACTTAATAATACAGCGTAAAGGCACTGCACATAGTCTAGACTCGGGCAGACACTTGCACATTCACATATATACACATACACAGTGGCGCAGGCGCGGGAGAGAAATAGAAAGAGGGAAATAGCCAGGCGTTAGTTCGCTCGGCCGGCGCAGGTCGATGTATTCTCGGTTGTTTATTTAGGCCACACGAGGTGAATCGTTCTCTCGCTAGCTTTTGCTGTGCTGCCGCTATGCGCTACTGCCTAACCGCTGACGAAATTGCAACATCGACGAATTTTACCCATGACTCTCTCTCTCTCTCTCTCTCTCGACGCGTCACGAAAATTCCTCGCGTGTTTACACTTTGATAATTCCGTTATTAGGCGAAGCAGGAGAAGGAGAAGGTGTGCGCGTTTTTATTACGTTTTTAGATGGAGAAAGGAGTGGATTATGCGTGGCGGGTGTTATTATGCAAGAGGTTTTCGTTGTAAGGCTAGTGTGCGTGATGTTGAGTAACGGTGTGCGTAGTTTTGGATGATTCGCAGGTGTTTTATTTCGTTGGTTTTTTGAGCTGGGTTTTCTCGAGCGGGATTATTCATGAGTGTAATTCAAACACGCGGTATCTCCATTTTTTTATTCGATTCTTTTCTTCCCGTATTCACTACAAGATTCGAAATATTCTCTCCAAAAGCCTACTCACAAGTCCCGCAAAAAATTCACAGCCGAAAGTTGAACTCAAAAGTACACATCATCCCTCCGAAAAATCGACACAGCTCGAAAAACCCGCTGACTGCATAGCCCAAGGGATGCACGGGGTGCGCGCGCGCGTAAAATCTCGTGTTATCGATCCTCGTGACGATCTCACTATATAATAGAAGTCGGTCGAACATTGTTCTCACGTTCTCGTCGTAAAACGACGACGAACCTTCATATTTTCGCGCTCGTTTGTAATATAACGCGCAGTTTCCTTTCTACCCGTGAGGTCGAGGATCATCTGTATATATAATACGTATGCGCGTTTTGTGTAGACGACGAGGTCGGAGAAACCGTTGAGTATCGTTTGTGATTTCGATCCTTGACGGGAAATACGTTACATACCTAGAACTGGAAGCTCTAGATGTTGAGGGTTTTCTAGGTTTTAATATTGTTTTTGGGAGGGTAAGGCAAAGTTTTGAAATTCAGGAACATGTATACCTCGAGCACATACGGAACACACATACAAAGAGAACTAATAAAACGGAAGTGTATATTCATGTGGCTCTCTCTCTCTTTCCGCGCGGACGTCTGAATAGAAATGAAGTCCATAAAAAGATTAGCCTTCGAAGCGTGCAGGCAATTTGGCGAAGGTACCGCGTGTGGCAGGACGTCGATAAAGCTAACTTTTCACTGTGACAACTAGGGCACGAAAACTCTTGCCAAAAATCATAAAACCGCATCACCGTGAACGTCCGCGCTCGCGCGCGATATGATGACTTTGGAAAATATTCGTCAGCTGTATCTTCGAAGCACGCGATTTCGAGTGAAGAGAGAAGTTTATTTCTGAGAAAATTTCGCTGACGCTGAATTGGCGTCTTCCGTGCGGTGTTTAAATAGACATTAGCATATTGGAATTAATTTATTAATCGTGTTATGCATAAAGGATATCTTTCTAAAAGGAAATGTCAGGTAATAAGCATTAGGCTATATTTTTGGATGTACCGCGAAGTACGAGAGTTCACCGAGATTCCAAAATAAAACATACTTTTTTTGCATTTAATATGAGGAATATAGAATTGAGCGAAAAAACTTGCATAATCTCCGTCGCGCAAATTTATTATTTTATACCGAAGTAAATGCACTTTGAATTATTCGTATAATAAGTCGAGTATACTCGGATCTGGAATTTTATAGCAACTGTATTAATGATCATTGTCATCAATATTTGATTATAATGAATTGATGGATATAAGCTTTACTCGATGTGTATAACGAGTAACTTTGAATAATTTTCACATAAGCCCCAAACCTAAGTAGCCCTAAAACAAAATAATTTTGGACTGGCCTATTCCCCTACTACTTGAAGCTTGAACTTTCCTGCTCTCTATATAGTCTCCAGCTAGCGGCGATAGGTGACGCATAGGCACTTTCTTGCTTCCCTTATCGCAAGCGGCACGCCGAGCCCATAGATATAGCAATGTGCCATACATATTGCCAGAACAGCCTTGTTAGATTTGCTTGCGGACTGCTCCTGAGGCTACTCATGCTATAACTGACTAGTTTATAATATGACAGATTCCAATCCTATTTGTGACTGGCACTGATAAATCACTTAAGAGTTAGAACAAAAATTGCAAACCATATGTAATCGAGAGCCTATATCATCACTAGTTACACTATATCAAATGCCAGGTCTTTTCTCTCCGAGCACTCGAGTCTAAAATAAATAAAGCGAATTAATCGCTATATTTCTGATAAGACGTGTACGCCGTGAAAAAGAAACAAAAGATAAAACCTCCAAAAATAGGCCAACTTGCACACACGCATATGTACACTCCAAGAAAAAAAAAGCTTCACTGCGATTAGATCAATCCCCGTTATTACTATAGCGATAAAACGCCATCGTCTCTCTCGCACTGCACAATAAGCAGCAACAACAGCAGCGGTGGCGTCGTCGGGCTTTTTCGTAATGTGACTTTGTATCATGAACTTTTCGAACCTTTGCGCAACGCCATAACTCCGCTCGCGATACGACCCGAGCTCTCGCGAGCCTATATATACACACACTGCACACATGTATATGTGTATATATATATACGTGTAGCGCTGCGGTGCAACGTTGCGCAGACACATGCCACAGCGGTGCTCAACCGCGGCTGTGTTGTCTTGCGTCGGCGTACCGTGTCCGGCTGTTGCCACTGTATTCGGGATTTTTGGAGGATTTTTTTTTTTTTTTTTTTTGGCAGGATAGTTTGGGAAAATTATGGAAATTACTGGTATAAAAAGTTTACCTAATTAAAAAATTCAAATTCAACCAATATTATTAATAAATTCTTTCAACCATAATAATTCTAACGTAATTTTCATCTTTTCTGTTCCAGGTAAGTTGATACTACGTCCGCAGAAAAACATCTGTATACAAATTAGATGCATCTGTTAAAACAGTACGACAAAAGTAAGTACATGTGTGTATAGCTCAGCAAACTCTATTTAAATAATATCCATCTATCCTCGAGAATTGTCAACCATTTCTCATGACCAGGATTTCAAAATGACATTAGCATTTTTCAAATGCGAATAAATTGTGTAGGTATAAAATACAAGAAGGAAAAAGTTGTATAAAACAAAGGAGTTTTGGACTGGCACTTCCCTCACTGTTTGAACTCTCTGTGTCTCTGACCAGCGATGATAGGTGGCGTCTAGGCACTTACCGATTTCCCGCATCACGAGTTGCGCGTAAAATGTATGAATAGCGGTGTACCACTACACCAAAACTGCCTTGTTGTGCCTGCTGTTTGGGCCACTCATGCTGTGAACCTACCACAGAGTATATTGTTATAGACAATTTTTTTTTTGTGGCGCGTGGTTTACTTGTATAACAATAAGGCAGACAAAATAATTCTTAATAAACCTGCACATCAAACGCGTAGGACGAATCGATTCCTCGCTCAGAAAAAGTTGTTCAATCCACTACAGCAAAGCTCTCGGATAGGATAATTCTTTTATTTTTTCGGAGCTGCGGTAACGCCGACTTTTTTTGTTCTCTTCGATTGCGTGTGTAATAGTGGCACTGCACTGCTGCTATTAGTATGTTGCGCAAACCGGAGAAACTATCGCCTCAGAGCGCGTCTATACGGATCCATCGCGAGTAATATTATACAGGTGTGTTGCACGCTTGTGTCTCATGGATTGTTTTTAAATAAATTTTATATTAGGCATACGTATATACTGACTGTTTTACATGAAAATCGATCGTTTTTTATAGCCATAAATTACGAGATCGCTATAAGCGCGATAATATAGCGAAGTAGTTTTCGAGAAGATTGCCCAACATACTCCGTATTTTTCTCGTTCGAAACCTTGACCTCCTCTGAACACAAAAACAAGCAGAAACTCCGTCCCACATTTTTAAGAAAATGTCAATCCAACACTATAATATACACTAACGCATATAGCTTTTCATATCCATGCAAATCACCACGTCCCTCAACAATAACGAACCCTAAATCCCGCTCACAGCGTCGTCGTCAAAAGAAACGTCATTTTTTACGCGTTTCTTCATTATTACACGCAGTAGGTATATACTATAGCATACCCCCATGAACCAGTTACGCTTTTTTAATCACCAGCAGGCCGGTCGCATTAAAACCGTTATTAAAACGGCAAACGCGTACATTTCTTCCTCTCTCTCTCTCTCTCTCTCTCTCTCTCTCTCTCTCTCTCTCTCGTTCAGTACCACGTTTTATTCGCCTCGTCGATTTCGCGCGTAAATAGGTCGAGCCAGCAACGGCAGCATCTCTTTTATGCGTCGCCTGTATATATATATATATATATATACATAGTGCGGGGGAGTGAGACGTGTTTTTCACTTCCGTCGAGCTCGCGCGCGCGGTCGATGCACGCAATCGTATATATATATATACACCGAGGAAAAAGTTTCTGTTTCTCTCGCGCGCACGTGCACGTGACAACGCTTTATACTGTGCATTCGTTCATATATATATATATATATATATATATTTCGTGTTTATGATTTTCGTAACATAATTCAATCTTCGAAACGAGCCAATAAACGAATCTTCGTCTTGACCTTCATGAAATCCGAGATACGTGTCCCGAACAAGTGGGCCAAGCGATTATCGAGTATCTTGTATTTCACGTGCCATTGACTCGCGACTGCAGCGAACTTCTCTCGTCTTTCTCTCTCGGGAGAGAGCTAAACTCGAGCGGGCGGCGGCAACTCTGTGTGTGTGTGTGTGTGTGTGTGTTATAGCGCGTTACGCAAGCGGTGAAACTATGCCCGCGCCACGACGGCGGTTGCGAGCGCTATGGCTCGTGCGTAAGTTTATTGCCAAAGTTTTTCGGTCACGACGACCGCCAGTGAACTCTGGCGTTCAGAAAAGAGCTGCGTTAGCGAGTAGTAGGGACATGGTTTAGGCCAGACGCTTTGCACACGTACTGAAGCGAGGATGGTTGGATTGGTTTTAGAAGGTTGGGGGCACTCTATATTCTTTTTTTGTGTTTTCTGAATTATTAATTATTTTATACACTGAAGTATACACAAAACAATAAAAGTACACAAAGTCTAATCCAACGAACAGTACATAAAAGCCAGTGCGTGCGTCGTTAAATAATCAACTTTAATTGGGTTACGCACGAGGAAGTGGCTGTGAGTATATAGTCGGCCAACCTCGAATCGTCATTCCAGGCGCGCTTTTTTTAATTACTCGCCCCTCTCTCTTGAGAGAGAGAGAGAGAGAGAGAGAGAGTTAGCTCTATGCGTTCGTAGCATCCTCGCATGGGTTCTATTATAGGAACATTTGGCCGAAAATATAACGACCGCTGCCCAGATCTAGTCTACTATATAGTCGCTTCCCACTGCGCAGCTCGTATGCAATTTTAGTCGCTGCGTACATCAACGGTATTTTCTATATGGTGTGTGGGTGTATCTTCGAAAATCGAAATTTCACCTTTTATTCTAATCCATATACGTAAATGAGGTTAAAAAAATAAAATTGAAAAGAAAAATTACGTCGCACCTCCCTTACATAAATTCTCCCAATCATCTATAAATCATTGCCGGCGCTTTGATTCCATCCGCAGACACCGGTGCGCGCATTTCACCGAGCGATTTCCTTCTACACTAGCGCAAAAATAGAAAGGTTCTCTCAGTGCAAAGGCACCTTTTTTTCTCCCTCCCTCTCTCCTTTAAATTACGTAATCCCTTAATTAAAATCGGATAGAGTCACTTCCTATTTGATTAAGGAAATGGGCCGGCAAAAATGTAAAAGTGGAAAAGCAACCGCAGCAGTAGCAGACACGCTGTTATAAATAAAAAGCAAAGCCCGTAGTCGCAGGAGTGGGCTAGAGTTTTCATGCAACGCTCGCCAAAGCTGCGGGTAAATAATTAGCGAGGAAGTTGTGCAACAGGAAAAGAAATTACCCGTTCGAACGGTTAAACTTTGCTCGGAGTTTTGCGATGTGATATAATTTATTATCGATAGAAGCATCTTCGAATCAAAATAACCAACGAAAAAGAAAACAAAAATTTTAACTTAGAAATAGACGATAGAATCCCAACGTTTCCAAGAATTCACACGTTAGTAGAAACTCCAGCCGGCGTAACACCCGCGCGCGAGCTCAGTATAAAGAGCCGCCAGCAACAGCAGCAGCTCGATATTACATAAGAACCCGCTGCAACACGTCGCGGCGCTCAACTTTTCCACCGCCTCCTGCGAGCTTGGCAATTAATTAGCCTTGCTTATCGTCCGAGGTCAAGCGGTAAAAGTTATAATATCTCTCGCAATCCCTCGAAAGAGGAGGTCTACGAACTCTTGGTCATCTCGTCTCGCGCATACACAGGTATATAAGACACGAATATAATGGAATCCGCCTGTCTTGCCGTTTTCTCAAGTCAATCGTGAAATTACCAGGCCGTCGCGGCAGCGTGTTCAGGAAGTCTCTTTCTCGTCGGCGGCTTTTGTCTGCGGCGGCGAACGACGACGAGAGCGAGCGAGTGAGCTGAGAGCAAAAGAGAGGAATAGTGAAAGTGCCTCTGGCTCGCGTCGCAGTTTTCAACCCGCGAATGTCTATATACACTCTGTGTATCGGGTATAACCAGACGTTTTTGAATAAGGGGAGCAAGGGCTGGGTTTTTTTTTTTTTTTTTTAGGAGGAATGACCGAATTCGTATATTTCCATTTAAGAAATCATACATAGATAGATCCAAACGAGAGACTCGCCTAGTTAGAATCACAGCGCAAATAGCTCTCTCGCACTCGGTCTACCGCATAGCGTCATCGTCGATGGGATCTGAAACGAGCGCGGCCCATTAGCCGCAAATATAGACATGGAGGAAGTGCAGCTAGGCACAACTGGCCGTTACGAGCTTGCCCATGACGCGCAGAGTCGAGCGAGAGGATCAATCCGTTAGCTGATTAACTGGTACATCCACTTCATGAATCCTCTCACTCTCCGCTGCCGCTGCTGGAACAGGTCAGTCTCTCTATCTCTCTCTCTCTCTCTCGCCTCCTTTGCCACTTTCTCCGAGTCAATGTAACGCGTGTAGTACGCCGAACGCCTTGCAGATCCGAGCGCTGCGCTGTTTCGTAACCGGTTATGTAACAGCGCTGGATGGATTTTCTTTCTGGTTCTAGGCTGGAAAAGCTCGCGAGATATTTTGTGTTTTTCGAGAGAGAGAGAGGATTGTTTAATCCGAGCGAAAGCTTCGTAAAAGCTCTCGAAGCAGTAGCAGCAGCTGTATCGATCCGTGTCCCCGCGGGCGAATGTCAAAAAACTCAGAATCGGTCATGATCCATCGGGCTTCTAGGTCGCAGCTTTTCTCGTGTCCAGTTACGTCGTATCGCTCGGCGCGGAAACGGAAATATTAGAGCTCTATCTTTCTCTATTTAAAGCTTGCGACCGTAATCGGTGCTTCTTTTCCTCTGTGACTCCGCCTACCGATCTTGTCACGCACATATAGTATCTATGAATTTTATTATTTATACAAATATAACTGTCGATTCGAAATTTCTAAAGCTACAAGCATATTTGATAAAAAAAGCTCGCAAGCTCGCGTACTTGAGCACTGCAAGCACAGCAGCTAGCAGACACATGCATGCACTTGCAGTGTAGGTAGGTGGCGACGTCTGGGGCATAGAGTAAGAGGAGGAGGTAAAGTGGGGGAGGGAAGAGGGCGGCGGCAGGGGTTTATAGATAGCAGCGACGTGGCCTAGAAACCATGCCACTCGGTGTTTTTGACCCTTCGCCTAGCTACCGCTTCTGGGCCATTGCAACACGACGACGACGGCGGCGACGCGACGCCGCTGCTGCTGCTGCTGCTCGTTATAAAGCTTCGTTCATAACTATGGTGCGGCTGTAGAGCTTTCGTTCTGGATTTTCTTGAATTTTCATCTGGGAATGTAGAATTAGAATGGCTTTGATCTTTTTTAGAATTTTAATTAGAAGTTTTTAATGAGCTTTCGTTAGAATATGACGATTTTCATTACAGTGAATAGTATCGATTTCAAAGACTCGGTATTTGGAATCGAGAGGATACCAGCTTTCAATCGATTTCAATTGCCTGGCGCTTTTTTTAGGCGTTATGTCGTACATCCGGGTAATGACAGTGTGATTGTACTACCAGAGCCATTCAGTCAAAAGTTCGTCGACCCGCGAGTGCTGTAACCGATCGTTTGTTTTCACGCTCTTTTACTCATTGATTGATCATCCTCCCGGTTTCACCCGCAAGAGAGAAACCGGAAGGATGATCGCTCAACGTTTGTCAAAAGACTTTGAAGCTTAAATCCGTGACCAAACGCTTCGGGGTTTCACTTCTCAATCGGTTATCCATCATTTTTTAGTGTATAAGATCGAGAATTATTTCAAAAAATATTAAAGCGATAAAATCCGGAGAAAAAAATTACAACAAGAGCACGAGAGCCTATTTTATCCCGGTTCACGGATAAACCAACGTTCGAGGTCAGACTCCTTATCGAGACCCACTTCAGTTTCGACCATTGCACCGGTTATCGCTTCCGGCCGCTGTCGCTGCAGTATCATCGTCACGTTCGACCCTCGCTGTGTATACGATTTTTTACGTAATTTCTTTGACCCCGAATAATTTTATTACTGAGCACGAGATGATTAAGACGGGGATAACGTTCTTTTTTGCACTTTTCCAATATTGAATTTCATTTACACGAAGTGGCAGAGACTAATTTACGTCACTTTCGAAACTGTACAAGAGTTTTAATTACTTTATACGAGCAGACTTGAATCTCCAAGTTTTTTATTGTAAAAGTTGGAGAGACGACGATCTATTACATCGAATTTTCATTAGAAACTTGCAAGCTTTACGATGTTGTAAAGTCAAAAGCTGCTCTGAAATAAACCTTCCATACACGATCTGACCTCACTTGCACTCTTCGCGTATTTGGGGATAAGGTTTATATCTATGTGGGTTAAGTACATGCAGTCAAACGAGCGAATACACTTTGCAATTGTACGTTCCGCGAACTTTAGCGCAAATTCAAATTTTCCACCGTCGATTCTTCCTTTCATTCTTCAATGCACTACTGAAAAAAAAAACAAGTCCACCATATAACACCTCGTACTCGTTTAATTATCTATTAAACCTTACGGCTATACGGCACCTCCCATATCCGTCCGCGAGTCTGAATGATTCAGCGACAGCAAATGTAGAGCAAAGAGTCGCTTATATACACTGTATACTCGATCCAGGCGTTAAAAAATTAACAACTTTGAGCCGTCGTCGGATCGATAGTACGAGCTTGAAACTGAAACGTCGTCGTGATTAAGTCTCGAGACCGACAAAATAACCCATGAAAAACAAGTGTGCTCGCGTAGCAAGAAGCTGGTGTGAAAATATGCGCGGCTTATAGCTTTTCTCGAGGCTCTCGTCGAGACGAGAAGGAGAAATGGGTTAATGGAAATAGCTCGGGTAAATTCAGCCTGCAAGTCTACGTTTTATTTCTCTCGTTTTATTTTCTAGTAAATTTTTTCCCCGTATACACACGCACAATTGAATATTTATCGAAAAAGCACTACTCCAAAAGGAAATCAATTTCGCGCCAACATCAACGACAACGAAAATCCCAGCCGTAAATAAAAGCATTGGTTGTGTATATTGCAATCGTAAAAACGAGGAACAGACGCCGCGCGTATATATACAGCTCCTCGAATGTATAGTGTACACATTCTCAAACTCAAGCCAAACATACACACGTACAGAAGCCGAATGACGTAAGGAACTTTCGCTCGAGAACTGCATCGCACACTACCTTGCACTTGCGAAAATGCTCGCGTCGGGATTTTCAGGGAAGCACGACGTGGTGACGATAAAGATCTTCGTCGCGATTCTTCGCGACTATACACGTGTGCTTCGTTGTCTATTAGAATATAAAAGAGCGCTATCGTATACATATATGCTAAAGAAGCATTGGCTTTCTCTGAGTTTTGCACGATTTTTCGAGATGCACGATCAGTGCTTTTTTTTCTTCGATGATTTTCAAGCGTGAACTGGATTTTATTGGGAAACCTTTGATTTATCGATCGCGAGGATTTTTCGAGCTGCACAATAAAACAGAAAGCAATATAAGCATCAGCTCGATAAAAATCAGTTGTATAGAGTACACACCAGAGCAAATTAACGCGACGCGCACATGCGTGTATCCCATTATCCTTCGCGACCGCATCTGCGAAAGTGATCTCGAACGGCTGTTTAAAGAGCGCGTTGAATTTCTTATTTTCCCCTCTCATTCGACGATTGTTTTTCTAATGCACATATAGTTCTCCTCATATACACCATATACCTTGTATGTGACCTCATATGCGTGTCACGTATATTTTCGCGAGTGAGGCGAAAGTGACTCACACACACACACACACACACACGCAAGTGCTTTATATCCGTTGCAGCTATACAGAAAACGTTATAGAAGTGGGTGTGAGATTTCGGCTGGTACGGATTTAGATGGAGAAGTGCCGGTTATTAGGTGGCAGAGGAGAGATAAATCTCGATCGTAAGCTGAGACTTTGCGAAGTCATTTGTTGGAATTATTTTAGTCGGTCGTTAAGAACTGTAGTGCCTGATGCACTGGTTCGTGTTTATTTTACGTGCGATAGAAATTCACAGATAAATATAAACGAGAGTAGACTTGAGTTTCTTCGGTGTGGAAGTGTAGCGTTGAAAATTGCAACTACTATACTCGTGACACTTTAGGTTTTACAAGCGGCGGCGATGATTCATCGAGAGAGACCGCAGTAATGAGTTATGTATAAACTCGTGGTTATTAATAATGTCGATTTCTATCTAGAGTCAATATTTGAAGTGTGTAACCGTAAAGGATATCTCTTTCTCTTATGAAGAAAGTACATGAGCAAAACGTAATCGGAGCAACCACCTTATAAGTATGCACATGTGTCTTTCCCTCTCTCACTCTCTCTCTCTCTCTCTGGGCAAGTTCGAAACGAAAAGGTTTCGCGATGAAAGTTGCTCCCGCGACAAGTTTCGCACATTACGAACTCACGTAACTGACATCGACGAATTATCAAAAAAAAAAAAACGCTTAATTATTTCTCTATTAACAATCTCCACTAATCGAACACTCCCCAAGCGCAAACTCAAAAAAAGTCCCGGCACGCGCGCTCATTAACAAGTTATTCTCTATTCAGCAAAGAACTCTGTGACCTATATTCGCGAGCACACCCTGTAAAATAAGAATGACATACACACACCGTCGTGTGTATAAGTCTACTCTGCAACCCTTTGATCACGTTTAGCGAAGCATATGCGCGCGCTCGACTAATTGCCCGACGCCGACCTGTAGGATATATGCGAAAGGGGAAAGAAAAGAGAGTAGAAGAGGAAAAAATTGCGGGAATTTGACGCTCGACGTCTTCGGGGGCGTGGGAATATCCATCGAGCTTGTGGTAATGCGTTGGTTGTTATTTAAGGGAGACAAAATTGTGCCAGGGGTGTAAGTCTATCTATAATTACGAGTCGACGTCGAAGTATAAAATCGCAAACTCCATTCTTGAAAATCCCTGCAAATGAACTCGACGCATCTCGCGCCTCGTCTCTATTTCCGCCGTCTGCACTCGATCCTACGTATTATCTATACACACATACGGAGAGTTAACCGAGCGAACGTAAAATATGTCGGTCGTCGGGCACTTTCTCCTCTCTCGCAGTGGCTCTCATCCGCGCTTCCTGCTTCCATATACACACATGCACATATTATTACATGTGTGTATGTGTGTGGGTCAGAGCAATTGCTTCAGTGCTCGGAAAAGCGATCGTTTAGGAAATGACCGATGTGAGAAAAAAAAGTTTTATTAGTCGTCATTAGGAGCAGCGTTTGTTTTTGCGATTACTAGCTGCTACTTTTTGGTACTCGCGATGCGGTTTTATATGGCTGTATACGGGCTGGTTTAATGATCGAGCGTAATTGGTTTTTGATTTATTCTCGATAGTAAACGCGCGTATAAACTTTCGACGTTTTGACGGGCAATTATTGGTTTGCGAAAAGCAGCAGCGACGAGTAAGTTTTTGCCGTATCGTGAGATTTTTTTAAAATTAATACTATGTAAATAAATTACACTGTATCCAAACGAATGGTCTATTTCCAGTAGTCGTGAAAACGCTCGTTTGGCTTTGATTACGCGTAGCGCGTCGACGAGTCTGTGCCGCTATTATTAAGCCTGCGTGTAGTGTGTAGTGCTCGTCGCGATATTTTCATCATAGTCCCGCGAGAGAACTGCAACTGTAGTCTCTCGCGACGTTTCAGCCCTGGGGGGTTATACATCCTTTGCGTGTTGCCGCCTACTTCACAGAGTGTTTGCTTTTATCCGACCATTCGCGTGTTTACTCTTTCTCCGTGTCTATCATCTTGTAACGTTATTGTATCGCTGTCGCTTTCGATTCACTCTTATAACGACCTGAAAAGACGTAAATTTGTAATAGTAAAGCATTGTTTCGTAAACAAATAAAACTTAACGTCAACTTCCTAATCGCGATTTTCTATATCACCGACGACGGCAATTACCGATTACATACAGTATACTTTTCGCCGTGTGTCTAGCTCGTCGATGTCCCGCGTGAGCTACCCACGTCTATCTTTCGTTGCTCTATACCTTGAAAAGGCAGCGTCGACTGCGTCTCGTTTACGCAACGCTATAGAGAGAAACATCATCGTTATAGGTACGAGTGCGTTAACCTCCTGACGGCAGCTTTCTCTCGGAGGATAGTTAGCAGAGTGTATACAGCAGGCGCAAATGCGCGCCGTTACGGCAATGAAATTTTGCCGGTCTATTATATGCGTTCGGTGTGGCCTTTCGTTTATTGTAGGAATCGACGGGTATTTCGTTGCGAAATTCAACGAGATCGAGAGCTGTGAATTTTGCGGTTTTTCGTGTGAAATGAAAAATTGCCGTTATGTGCGTGTGGACAAATTTTGAAAGGAGATAAGTGATGTAAGCGCTGGATTGTAACGGTGAATTGTCATTACGGAATCGGTAACCGCTACAAAAGGTTTGTATAAAGTTAGGACCTTATGAAAGATCGAATCTCTGTAAGCCGGAGACGAGAGGATGATGATAGGGTCCTGCAACCCTTTCGTGGAACATATGTTTCGGTCGCGAAGAGTAAAAAATTGATGAATCACATTACACAGTCAAGAACCCTTTCAAGCGTGAACATCTGCGATAACGAGACCCGATGACAAGACTATATAACGAAAGAAAAAAAGAAGCAACACCAATCCTCGCACCTGAACACCCACCATAAACCATTCCCCTACACTCTCCCACTACCCCTCGCTCAAACCCTCCAGCTGATCTCTCTCTCTCTCTCTCTCTCCCTCCATATCCATCCCCTACTATACCCCCATAGAAGCCTCGCCTCTTGCAATCTTGCGAACGACTCGCTCACGCACAGGGGTCGTCGAAAATTCCGAAAATGTCGGCGCATGCGCGAGTCCCGCACATCCTAGCTCTGTGTATATATATATACACACTCTATATAGAAAGAGGAAGAGAACAGGCTGGCGCGCGCGCGCACAGGCGCCCTTGCCCTTGGCATTGCCGCTCGATACGAACGCGAGGGTTGTCCAAAATCCTAACGGTGGCGGCGGTGGCAGCGCCAGACCCAATTTGACGTTCGTTGACTCGCCTTTCTGTTGTGCTGTAGGTAGTAGACGCGCGGATTGTGAACCGGACGGATGTCGATACGCTGCGCGGGTTTGATTTTATATGGTTGTGAATTTGTGAAGCTGAATTGGTGGATTAGTGGTTATGTGGTGGAATTGATTCTTTTTGAGAGACGGGAGTGCGAATGGGTTGATTTTGGTAGGAGGAGAAGTTTTTGCTATTTGTCGGAGATTTGTCAAAAAGGTTTGTTTTGAGAAATACTTTATTTTGATTTTGTCTTAGAAGGAAATATACTATTGATTCTATAACAAAGAAAGAAATTTCAAAATTATACTCATCCACAACTTTCGATCAAAACCTCCAAAAAAAAACCCACAGACCGCAGTTCACAAAAAAAAAAAAAAAAAAAATC